>OX467717.1:30493648-31086148 GCA_950111635.1 Agelastica alni
AAGGTACTAAGAGGTACAAAACAAGTATAGAGAGATTCAGTTTGTGGATAGAAGAGAAAAAGTCTTTTTACCTATACAATTCCTCGGTCCTTCTCCGAATGGTAAGTACGTGTAAGGAACGATTTTGTCCTTATTTTCATTGCTGAATCTTTCGGGATCGAACTGCAAAGGATCCTCGAAATATTTAGGATCTCTATGCAGACTGATGGCGGATATAAACACCGTGATTCCTTTTTCTATGATCACATTTGTATCTCTCAATTTATAATCCTTTATACACTTCCTTTGCACGCTAGAAACGACAGGGTACAGTCTTAAAGTCTCTGAAAAGAAAATTAGAAAAATTATGTTTCAATGTGAATATATTTCGGAGAAAAATTAACCTGCGACGATTTTCTGTAGATATTTCATTCCGTTGACGGATTCGTAAGTCAGTTCGCCTGCTTGGCTATCTAGAGCAGCGAATATTTCGTCTCTCAGTTTGTCCTGATAGTCCGGATTTTTTGCCAATTCGTACAGCGCGAAATTCATAGTAGAAGACGACGTTTCGAATCCTGCTATAAAAAATATGCTTACTTGGGCCACCTGCGAACAATTTTTGTTTGTGCATTAATTTCTATTTTTACTAAGATATAAATGCTTCTTACCAGCTGCTCAAAAGTGATCGATTTTTCCGAATCCTTCGCATTTTCTTGGAAATCTATTAACAGTTGCAAAAAATCATCGCGAGATACGTCGTTATCTTTTCTATATTTAATCGTGGAAGCGATGACGTCCGAAAAAAAACCCAAAACCTCTTTCTTAAGGCTGTCTATTTCTGAAAAAAAAAATAATCAAAGTTACCAACAGTAATGTCAATAAAAATTAACGTATAATAGTAAATTTAGCAAACATTTTTTTTAAAAAAAAGTACTTTCCAAACGTTTCCGCGCAAAAATTTCTATCAGGATATTTATTTTATAGTGTGTTTTAATGACCTGTAAAAGTTTTATGAAAATATCTTTGGCAGCCTCATTCCAGAATTTTTCTCTGCACCAGTTCTGTTATTATCCAGTGGAAAAAAACGGAGTTTTTTAAAAACTTTCGCGCCATTTTTAGATGTTAATGAACTATGAACTAATAATTTTTTTTATAGCACCATTAATTTCATAAGAAATATTACCATTTTCATTGACAACTGATGTAACTTTGGTATGACACTCGTAAAAAACTTACTCAATAGATGAGCCATTTCGGGCACATAATTCATCAAAGTGACTTTCAACTTTTGCGTAAACGATGTGAAGCTAAAAACGGCTTTTCCTATACTTCTAAATCTTTGATCGACGTCGGTGAAACAGTTGCTGTCCAGTCCAAAAGCGCAAGAAACTATTACATCGGTAGTGAACATCGCCAAACACTACAAAATAAATATGTATTACCGCTATAGATGGATCACTAGAAAAAAAAGTTATCATAAGAATACAACTTCTTCTTCTTCTTCTTCATGTACCGTCTCCATTACGGAGGTTGGCTATCATCATTGCTATTCTGACTTTGGAGGCTGCGGCCTTAAACAAGTCGGATGACGTGACATTAAACCATTTTCGCAGATTTCTAAGCCAGGATATTCTTCTCCCTCCAATAGATCTTCTTTCCACAATTTTCCCTTATATTATGAGGTGCAGAATCTCATATTTTGGGCCTCTCATGACGTGGCCGAGATATTGCAGTTTTCTTCTTTTCACTTCGTGTAGGATCTCTATGTCCTTCTTCATTCTTCTCAGAACCTCCAAATTGGTTATATGTTCCGTCCATGATATTCTCAACATCCTACGGTATGCCCACATCTCGAAGGCTTCAAGTTTTCGCTCGCAGTATACGTTGAGGGTCCAAGCTTTCACACCATACAGAAGGACTGGAAACACATAACATTTGAGCATCCGAGTTCTCAGGTCCAGGCTCAGATCGCGACTACAGAGCAGTTTCTTGATTCTCACAAAGGATGCACGGGCTTTCTCAATGCGAATCTTTATTTCCGAACAATAATCCACGGTGCAGTTGACACTTGTACCTAGGTAATCATACCTCTCGACTCTTTCCAGCTCTTCATTTTCAGCATATAGATGTTCATTAGGCACTTCAGTTTTAGTGACAATCATGTATTTGGTCTTCTTAATATTCAGTGTCAGACCATATTCTCGACTAGTAGTGATGACCTTATTCAACATATTCTGAAGGTCTTGTATGTTTTCGGCGAGAAGTACTGTATCGTCTGCATAACGTAGATTGTTCAAGGCAATGCCGTTAACTCGTATTCCACCGGTATCATTTTCAAGGGCTTTTGTGAAGATTTCCTCTGAATAGACATTAAAGAGGAGTGGTGAAAGAACACACCCTTGTCTAACTCCTCGTTTGATTTCCACTGCTTTCGTCAACTCAGATTGGACGCGGACCGACGCACTTTGGTTTAGGTACAATTTCACTATTATTTTTATATCTCTTGCGTCAAGGTTTTTTCGTTCCAGTGCTTGTATTAGTTGCTTGTGTCTCACTTTGTCGAACGCTTTATTATAGTCAACAAAACAGGCGTATACTTTTTGGTTAACATCAAGACACCGCTACATCAAGACATTGTACGCAAACAGAGCCTCCCTTGTGCCGAGACCACCTCTAAAGCCAAACTGAGTATCTGATATATCTTCCTCTAGCTTCTTATAAATTCTACGATGGATGATTTTGAGAAAGATCTTCAGTGTGTGGCTCATAAGACTAATCGTACGATGTTCTTCACATTTCTTGGCATTGTACTTCTTAGGAATTGTGACAAACGTTGATTGAAGCCATTCCTTCGGTATTATTCCCGTTTCAGAATACAACAGAATACAACAAGCTGGTGTAAACACGACCTATCGAATTTTTCTGTCTCCAGATGGCATGGCTTGTTATAATTGTAAAAATCCCGGCCACATAGCGTCTCAATGTATCGAACCTAAAAAAATCTTCACCCAAATACAATCTACAGTCGTCTCTAACTTACCAATCAACGCAACTACATCTACCTCAGTAGAATCAAATTTACCGACAAATGAAACGGTAATCCCCAAGATCTCTCCGGTTGCGTCCATTAATATGGATGCATCAGATATCTCATCCACCCCAATACCATCCACCCAGACTATTATAACAACTCAGCCAAATCCCATAGTCCCCATGTCTTCTACTTTAAAAATTCATACTCCCAGCCAAAACAAAACTAAGATTTCTAGTACAACCAAGCCTATCCAACAAACTGAAGAAATGGAAGATCAACAAAAACAACAGATACCACAAAATGAACCAGTTGGATCGTCACCGATAAATGAACCAACACAAGAAAACTATACCACAAAAAACAAAAGAAGCTGGTGTATACTGTGGTACAGACATATTTGCCACTGTCTATCTCAAAAAGCTGCACGATTTGTGCGCATGTCCGAAGATTCAGCATAACACCAATCGCTTATGGGTTCTTTTGTTTTGTGTGTAATTTCGTGTAAGGTTTTTTTTTACTGAAAATAGTCGCAAAAAGGGTAGACCTATCGTGTGGGCCGCGGACGGCCCGCACTGCGACTATTAGAAGGGGAAGGAATTATAGAAAGGGGATGATTGTGAACCCGCTTTTTAAAAAGTTGCAGGTCATAGTTCTCAGGAAAAACTGATTTTAAAAGCTTGTTCCATTCTGTAGCAGCCCTGTAAAAAAAGGGTTCTTGATGGAGATTGGTCCTTGTAGTGTCAATCTTGAGAGTAAATGGGTGAGACTGATCAGCGTGCCGAGTTCTTTGGCCGAATGACGACGATTGCTTCAAGATCTCTATTGATGGAGTCAAACTGTTCCTGTCTGAGTCTATTTGTATCATTCACCGAAAGTGATCGATAGGATGTGAAAGTTGAGGCAAGTGTGCTGTCGTCCGCGAAACTGTAAATGGGGTTCGTGGTGGTTTACAAAAGGTCGTTAATGTGTAAAAGAAATAGAGTGAGGGACAGGATGGAACCCTGGGGGACCCCGGCATTGGTTTTTAACGCATCAGAAGAAATACCGTCAACTGCCACATGTAAGGAGCGATCTTGCATGAAGCTTATGAGCCATTGGCGCAGTTTGGTTGGGCTTCGTCTATAAATTATTTAGACTGATTTCAATTTAATATTAATCTGTATTTTTAGTCTGAAAAATAGAATGAATAATATTTTTAAATGAAATGAATATTCGTAGAAATAAACAATAAATAATAAAGTATCTGCCCTGAAATTGAAACCCGAATGAATTTTATCACCGCCTATTATAATGGGGATTAACAATGTAGGAGGAGATTAGTAATAAAGAAGGAGTATCATCAACGAATACAGACGGATTTACATTTGTCGGAGTTCCATAAATGACGACCATTTACAAAACATAGGCAACACCAAATACACTGCTCGAAACAACATCGCCAAAGAATTAAGTTCATGGTTTTTTTAGATTGAATATTTACAAATCCTATACGAGGGGCGTATTATAAATAAGTTATAATAGTTATTATTCTCGCGACAGATTAATTTACAGCTTACCTCTCTCATATCGATATCGGTTTTTTTTTCGGCCAACGTGGCCAAATGATCGACGAGTTGTTCGCTTGTTTTAACTATTAAAGGAAACATCATTTTCATTTTACCGCTCGTGAAAGTCGGAGTTAGTTTGGCTCTCGTATTTTTCCAGTTGGTTTCGTCCATGACGAACAGGTTGGCAGAAACTTCGTCATGCCGTTTGTAATAAAAACCTCTGTCGACGAAATGATGAAAATCCTTCAACGCAAACATTGCTGTTAGAACAATAATATTTATACCGGGTGTCCCTCGAAAAAATGGTAGAAAACACATGGGTTCCGATATCGTGTAGGAAATATTGATAAACTTTTATATTCAATACCTCTGAGCTATGCAGTCTTCAAAGATACTAAGACTAAATATTACTTCTGGGACACCCCGTACGTAAGGTTCGTTTGATCTTACCTTCGTTAAAATATCTTTGGCGTATTCAGGATCGAGGATTAAAAAAACAGGATTGGCCAATGTAAAAAATCCTCCGAATTTCCAGCCTTTTTTTTTCATTTCGTCGTAATTAATTTCTAATAAATCAATGGAAAAGCCTCTTATTTTTCCCCAAAACGATACACAATTGCCCCTCGGAAATGTCGGTTGTAGATAAGGTATTGCTCTCTTCTTCCAGTATTGATAACGATATAAAAAGTATGCGTATATCAATACGAAACTTATCAAGAAGGTAATTACAACGTATCCTATAACAGTCAGTGTTAAATTCATGGTCAAATATCTGAAAAAAAAATATATATATTACTGGAGAACTGCCATCCAATATCGCATGGTTTTATTCCAGAATTAAAATATTAGTTGCCAATGCTTGACTGGGTTAGCCCAGCTAGTTTCCAGGAAAATATGCAACACACACTACATCCTTTTCAAACTATACAGAAAAATCACGGAATGGGCGTCATCTATTATTGATCCTATGAACTTCTCAAGATGTGAACAACAAACTAACCTCCATTTGTTTATATGGGTGAAAAGTGAACTTTATATATTATTTTGAGCAATTAAACCATGGAAAGTGTTATATTTAAACGATATTTTGAGAAGAATTGGTGTTAATAAACCACAAAATTCGAAAATTCAAAGGATTAAAAAAGGTGATATGGAGATAAAATCGCGAAAAATATACTCTGTTCCAAAATGCTCTACATATGACAATTCTATTATATCTTTGCATAAATTTGGAGATTATGTACCGTTATGCACAAAAAACAAAAGTCATTGTCAAAAAAGGTGCGATTTAATCGGTTCATTTTTATTTTATTTTAGTTATTTGTATAAACCAATGTTTTTTGCACTCATTCCTTATTTTATTTTATGTTATTTCTTATTTTATTATATTTGCTGTATAAACTCGCCTTTAGCCACCGGCTGGCTCCCGGTCTATATAAATTCTTATTATAGGTATAAAATATGCAACCAACATTACTCTTAACCCTCCTTACCACTGAGGTTACATCATTTGCTTTTCCATCACGTTGAAAATATAATTTCACGTAAATTGTCACAATCAAGACTAAAAAAAAAATTTTGTAACACATAAGTTTTACTATTAAATCCACTTTTGATCTTCCTCACTTTTGTACATTAATTATTTTAATGTTTATTTTAGAAACAAAACCATGTTGGGACGACTGTGGTAAAATTGGTCCGCGTCGGTATTTAAACTAGCGTTCAATTCGACATTGAAATTCATTTGCAATTTACGTAGGATCACGAAAACAATTGGTTTATTTTTAGGACAGATCCAACGGAAAAAGAAAATTTTGGACTCAACCCCTATGTAAAAAAATTGGTGCAGTATTAAAATTGATTCATTGTCATTTTTGAACCCCAAACGGATCAATATATATATATATATATATATATATATATATATATATATATATATATATATATATATATATATATATATTTAAAAGATAAAAAAATTAATTTCAATATTTTAAAACTGGAAAAGTCTACATAGAAAAAATGACTTACTTATAAACGCTTACGGTTGTTCAAACTAAAATTGATACAGGATAAAACGATTTTTTATCGCTTCAAGTATTCAACTTCTACGAAATATTAGAACATTTAAGAACAAATTTTGTAACGCCAATCGTCAAGAGTCGCGTCCTTGAATGTTTTGTGTTTGGTACAAATAATACAATGATAAATCACAGTATTTAGTTTTATCTTTTATTATTTATTACACAGAGTTGGAATTGTTGCTAATTTAATCAAAATAAAACGGTATTAGCTAACGAGAAATAAAGGACAAAAGAAAGAAATACCTATTTTTGTAATTTTATACAACCAGAAAGTGTCAAAGTGTCTGGCTGTGCATAGAGGTGTGTTGGTTCCTACACTTATGTATGGTAGTGGTTGTTGGGTTTGGCCATAGACCTATTATGATAATAAGTCTATGGGTTTGGCAGAAGAAACGTGAAAATAAGATTAATGCTGTGGAGATGAGTAGTTTGAGAAGTATAGCCAGAGTGTCTCGGTTGGATAAAGTAAAGAATAGTAAGATAAGAGAACGCTGTGGTGTAAAAGAAGATGTGGTTACAAAGATAGATAAAGGAATGCTTAGATGTTTTGGACACGTAGAAAGGATGAATGAAGGAAGATTGACGAAACAAATTTATAAGGCGAGTGTGAATGGACGGAAGTCGGTAGAGGTCGACCTCGGATAACATATCTCGATCAGATCAACATTGTTTTGAAGAAAGGCCAGGCCATGAGTACCAACAACCGACGAGCATGTATTAGAGCACTGATGAAAGTAGAGGAAGCAAAAGATGTATGTAAGCACCGTAGCGGAAGTGGTCTCTGCCTACCACTACGAGAAAAAGGCGTGACTATATGTATGTATGTATAATTCTGGCAACGTGTGTCTATATAGTTTGTATTATTTGCTTATTAATTTTAAAGTTAAATTATTAATTAATTAAGGATGTTAATGTAATCGAAAAAATTGATGAATAATTACCTATTTTTAAAACACACTTTAGTTATCGCTATCTTTTCACCATCGATTGCACTCGAGAAACAAGTCCGGTTAGACGTTAACGGGGTTTATAACTAGCTAAGAATTTCAGGGGCCGTATTTGACTTTTTTAAACGGGTAATTTAAAAAACATATTTTTATTTGGTACTAGAAAATGGCATACCCTATAATCACCCAACTGCGTTAATTTAGATCTTCCTATTCTTACAATTAATCAAAAATTGACGCGCGTACGTTTTACAACGAATAAAAAATATTAATATACGAGGGAGAATAAAAAATCTAAAGTTTTTCTTTGGAATTTAAAATCAATTGGTTAAAGTTCAGAGTTTCGTCGAGATAGATAACCATCCGCCACCAGAAATAGCTGGTAATTTATTTTATTATCGAGAATATTATTTGGGTTGATGTTTCCTAATTTTAACAAGAAGAAAATCGAACAGGACCATAGACCTATTATCCAGAGGAGACGCAACATTCCAATCATAAAACTCTGTTCATTTTATCGCAATGATTACACAAGAGGGGCCATGAGTATGACAAAGATTACCAATCGATTCTCTTTGTCCCGTCCTCGTGCTGGCAACGCTGTAACATTATTGTCGACTTATGGCCACGCTTGTAATCAGTGGCGTGCTGTTTGTTTAAAAAGAGCATATATCTATTAGGTATTATTTAGTTTTTTATGGGAATATATTTATGAATAGGTAATACTCAGTGTTGTAGCCTACTAAAAGTATTTTTATAAACCCCAAAAGTTGGGCGCCAAATTGTGTTACCCTAACTAAACTGTTTTTCTAAAGTTACAAAAGTGGGGTGCCAATTTTAAAAAACTTACTAATTCCCCAAATATAGGGCGACAATTTTGTGTTACGTTAAAGTTTCCTTTCTAAAGCCAATTGTGTGTAATGTTATAAGTTACTTTTATAAAACTAAATTATTTCAACTCAAGGGCTGCTAATTGTGTAGCGAACAGTGTTTCTAACACCCGTTAAACTAAATTATTTTATCAAGTTAAAGTACTAATGTATTTTAAATTTTAATTTTAATGTTTAAACTATTTAATAACAGCTAAGTAACCTAAAGGAAAAGATTAAAATCAACGGAATGAAATAGTTCAATGGTTCAACATTCCATTAAATGGGTTGTATAATTCATGAAATATTAATAAGAGATAGCATTATGGTCTCAATATTGTTGCAAATATAATCAACAAATACTATGGACGATTCAATAACAATCACAAATCTCTTGCCATAACTGTAGAGCAGGCAACATCACAGCACAACACATTCCAGTGGGCCGTATCAAGATCATACAATCGACCAGAAAGTGGGGATGTATGATCGTGTTTAGAAGTAAATAGTTCCGTCTCCTCTGATAATAGGTCTATGAACAGAACTAACTCACTGCATACACAAAATCGAATTTTCCATTTATAGTTTTTTTTACTACTTTACCACTTTACTACCTTTACATACCAGGGTTAACCCACTTAAAGGCGTTTCTACCGTTTCAACCCTCGAGAAACACAACTAAGCAGATCCTAGAATGGAGCAGAAATGACCTGAGCATTCTAACGGGACACTGTCGTCTAAGATACCACCTCAAAAAGATAGATCTGAACCAACAAACGGACTGTCGGTTCTGCTGCATGGAAGACGAAACTGCTGAACATATACTATGTTCATGCCCCGGCCTGGGAAGAATAAGGTTCAACATATTTGGTTACACTAACCTAGAACCTACCGATTTTAAAAAAATGTCACCCTATACAACCATGAACTTCGTGAGAAGGGCTGGATTGTGCGGTGAACTGTGACCTCTAGGGGTGAGCCACAATAGACCTACTAAGGGTCGCGGTGGAGGGGCGACCACGCCTCACTCACATGATACTTAACCTAACCTAACCTACTGCGTTATACATTTTAATAAAATATAAACTTTGAGCCACAGGAAAAGTCAAAGTAAAGTGGTCATCGGCTTATTGTTATATATAAGTAAAAAGTCCGATTTAATGCTAGTGTTGGTTAAATTCGATTAAAGATGGTTTTTTCAAATTAACTTTTAGACAATCTACAAAATTGTTTTACCATTAAAATTACCATACGGCTCTGACTATAACTACGTTGTATCTTCGTTTTCGCACCGGTTTTACAAGATTTTTTAAATTAAATCCCGCAAGAAACAAATTATATACCTACAACATCCAACAACCATTTAATAATTATATTTTAAGCTTTTTATGTTTGCCGCTGTAATTATGAGTACCTGCAATAATGGTTGTTTATTCTGTTTAGATTAGATTAATATGATTCCAAGGGTCACTGTCAACGAGGTAGACTAACCTCGTTGGTGACTACAAATTTATTTTAATCTTGTCTCTGTTATGCAACCAGCATTACACATACGTATTGCTAGTTGCCTATACCAAACCACTTCTTATTGTAATTAATATTTATAGTACATGCAGCACATAAAAATTAAAAAAACTACATACAGGAGAGATCGGTAGATAAATTATTTTTCGAGCAGGTATTTGCAAACCTTTGACGAATGTGCAATTTAAAATAAAAAAAATACTGACACGTTGTCTATTGTCTGCCTAATCAATGTCGTTTGATTTATTTTACTTAAGCGTTACTGTCGCAACCCACATTAATTTTAACTTCGACGCTTAATGAATGGCATTAGTAATCAATCATTGAAAAGAGCAAGGTAACGTTAAATTTTGATTTCTCAACTAATTTTAACGTCAACTTTACAGTGTTAAAAAAATCAACCGAAACATTCCACCAAGAACAGAGTGGAAAACAAAACAATTAAAATATGACAACAGTCTTTTATAAAGTTACAAATACAAGGATGAAAGTTTTAAACCTCAACATCACTAATCTGTTTCGCTCGAATTCTTTAGTGTTTTTATCACCCTCAGGGTCATAATTTATTTATTATGTTATTCAGTGATTTCTTATTTTTTAAAGAGTATCTAGTTGTGTCACCTGACCGCAAGGGCAAATTAAGAAAAATCCGGCCCTAAGTTAACTCAAAAAAGGGCTAGGCAGTCATGGAGACTGCCGACAGAAGTGAAAACTTATTTTATTCGCGAAAAATTGCCTGCACAATTTTTCGCAGATCACTCGCGAAAAATTCCCTCAACGAAAGATAGGTCTCCTCTAAAATAGCAATGAAAAACCTCTTAATTATTCGAACTTGCGAGTTTATTGGGTGTTACAAAACAAAAGAGTTCTAGTATTAAACTTTAAAGAGTGACTTAGGATGTTGAAGCGTGGCACTGCATGACCTCAGCATACTTTTTAAAAGATGGTACGTAATTACCGAGTGCTAATCGTAAGCATGATGACAAATGTTCGTTAGTTAATCGATTGCGATTACTCGCACAAGTAAGTTGACCCAAACATTACCGACAGTTGAAGGGCGATTTGCCTTAGATTTGGATATTTATCTTCAGATATAAAAGACCAGAATTTTGTATCAGATGCTGTGGCTTTGAGATGTAGATCTATTGAAATCTACAATAACTCATTTTCAACAGAACATGAGTCCATGTTAAATTGACTTGCTATTTCAGTAGCTAAATTATCAATGTTTTTACACGAAAAAGGATAACTCACAAATGAAACGAAAAGAAAATTTGATGGGCAATTTAAGGTTGTTTTTGTTGGGATCAAATATAAAATTGTTTTTGGGGGATTTTTTGGGGATTTTTTGTTTCTTTGAACTCAGCAGTTGGTAAATGCTCTTCGTGGATTTTTAACGCGAAAATCACAACAATCTGCACATCTATGAAATTTATTGAGCAGCGTGAGCATGACAAACGAACAGGCATAATATTGCTGTTGGAGGAATGATTTGCTTGTTGGGTAGTTTGTAACTTTTTATCGATTTAAATATTTTTCGTGTTATGTAATAGTTTTAAAACAAAAAAAATTGAACGCAAGCGTTAGAATCAAATTACTTTGATGAAATCGAGGTATTTGCAGGTTACGTAACATAACTGTAAAGAAGCTACTGCTAAAACGCTCGTTACAACTAACGATCGCTTCGAAATATCAAAGGATGTGGCTACTACACCGATCTCGCGAACACTATAACCGTGACAAGTACAATAAATTCTAATGTGCTCAACAATATAGATGAGAAAATATCAGCTCAGCATAATAAAAGTTTAACCGAGTGTTTTCACTAATAAGTCATTAAAATCAATGAAAAATAGCTTTTTTACTAAAAGTTGAATTCATACATCAAATATCAGTGGTCTGGGTGCGACCCGAGAGGTCCACACGACTAACTTCCCAGTGGAAACAATGAAAAAATACTATTTATATTGTTGTTATAATTATTATTATAAAAAACGATTTCAAATTGTTTAAAACAAATTATAATTGTCATTATCAATATTCTGTTTACGTCAACCGTATTCTTTCAAACTTTTTCTTATCATTTCATAGGCGGGAGCTATTTTCAATTGTTTATAACTAAATTCATGACTCTTTATTGGTGGAGCCATGTGTAAATGAAATAAACAAAAATATTTCTTTCTGATTTATTACCTACATTTTTTTATAAGAGTGTGACCGATATACAAGGGGTAATAAATTTAAATTTGGGAAAAAAAAAGAAATTATTACTGAAGAAATTTTAAAACAACTGACACAAAAAAGCAATAATTTAACTAGATTGTAAAGGGGGTCGTAAAGGCTATGCTGCCTCTCAAGCACTTCGACCTATCAGATCTTTTGTGCATAACCCTTAATCTATTCGAGGCCCGGGATTTTGTACTGAGTGTTTAAAATTATCGAATCATCGAGTAAATACCGCAACATTATTATCAAGGTTTTAGTATGCATAATAGAAATTAATTCAGCGAATATAAAGGTTATCAGTTCAAAAAATACAACAGTGTCCTTATTGACCTAGATATTAATTAAAAGAGTAAGGAATAAAACTAAGCAGATTATATGGGATGTGCAAGCAGGATTTAGAAGAGGAAGAAGATCAGGTCTTTTCATTACGAGGTATAGTCGAAAAATTCTTGGCTAGAAGTCAGAAGGTCTATTGCGCTTTTATGGACTTGGAAAAGGCCTATGACAAAGGGGTAAGAAGTGAATTGTGGTCGACATTGTCTATGTATGGGGTGACCGGTAGTTTAATACGAGCACTGAAATCACTTTACGAGGATTCCACTGCTTGTATCAGAATAAACGGAGCTTGCACGGAATGGTTTAACATCAAAAAAGGTGTCAGACAGGGATGTGTGGCTTCGCCATGGCTGTTTAACTTATACATAGACGATTGTTTAAAAGATTTGAAAGAGAGTGCGTATGGATTGAAAATGAATGATTTAATCGTTAAATGCTTTCTTTACGCCGATGATCAAGTTATATTAGCGTCATCTAAAAAGGAGTTGAAGGTGCTGGTTAATGTTATGCATGATGCCCTGAAAATCAAAGGGATAAATATAAATGTAAGCAAAACGAGAGTAATGGTTTTTGAAAGAGAAGAAAACATGGCAAACTGTGAAGTTCTGATTAAGGGAGAAAGAGTGGAACAAGTAAATGAATTTGTGTACTTGGGTTCAAAGTTTACGAGAGATGGAAAGTATGACAGTGACATTGAGCAAAGGATGTTTGCAGGAAAACAAATGAATAGGGCATTGCTTAGCTTTATGAGCAGCCAGAAGGTGTCAAAAAAAGCGCGTCTGGCTGTGCATAGAGGAGTGTTGGTTCCTACACTTATGTATGGTAGTGAATGTTGGATTTGGGAAAAGAAGCATGAAAATAAGATCAATGCTGCGGAGATGAGTAGTCTGAGAAATATAGCCGGAGTGACTCGGTTGGATAAAGTAAAGCATAGTGAGATAAGAGAACGCTGTTGTGTAAAAGAAAGTGTGGTTACAAAGATAGATAAAGGAATGCTTAGATGGTTTGGACACGTAGAAAGGATAGATGTAGGAAGATTGACAAAACAAATTTATAAGGCGAGTGTGAATGGACGGAAGTCGGTAGGGGTCGACCTCGGCGAACATATCTCGATCAGATCAACATTGTTTTAAAGAAAGGCCTGGTCAAGAGTAGGAACAACCGACGAGCATGTATGAGAGCACTGATGAAAGTAAATGAAGCAAAAGATGTGTGTAAGAACCGTAGTGGAAGTGGAAGGAAGTGGTCTCTGCCTAGCCCTACGGGAAAAATGCGTGATTATATGTATGTAGTAAAATAAATATAATTTTTATCATAAAGAGTAAAAATTTATTACCGAACGTCGGATGGATAGCCATTACCGAATTTAAAAATCGATCTTACTACCATTCTCCAATTAAGTTGTTTTAATTTATCTTTGCCTAAATCTTTATGCTTTTGTTAAGTAGCAATTCGTTTTTGAAGAAATTGCATTATGAAAACCGCTCTTTAATGATTATCGTGATGGGATACCAAAGAAATATTAAAAACGTTTATAAGTATCTTTTGTTGCCGTAATTATCGTCGGAGGGAAAATAATTCGTTTAGAACAAAATTTTTGTTTTTCAATACCGCAAAAATATGCCAATCGATAGAAATCTCTTTATATCTGTTTGTACCGCCTACAACCTCATGTGCTTAACCTTTTACAACAATAAATAATACTAGCATAGCACACTTCGCGACGGCGAATGTTTAAGTGACATTTTAAGCGCCTTCACTTTCAAATATGACTTATCTAATAATTACTTTGCACTTTTCGAATTCATGACATGATAAACAAAAATTCTAGGGATTATTTAAAAATAAGCCGAACGGTAATTTTGGTGTTTGCATATTACGAGGGAAGTAATAAAAATAGTGGATCGTATTTTTTTGAACCTTTTAATTGTCGATAGCACTTTTTTAATAATTATTGTTCTTGTATAGTGTGTCCCGAATACTCATGCTGGTGAGATCAAGATATTTTTTCCAAGTGCCTTGTAATTATACAAAAAAAAAGTGTCTTGTCACATTTTTCCAAATTTCAGGCAGAATTAAGTGCTCGTTGTCAGGTTTCCAAAACAGCTTTATCACTGTAACCAATAGATCCTTTGTGATTGTCATAATAAGTTTTGCATATTTCCCAAATATACTCAATGGGATTAAATTGGCAATGATAAGGCGAAAGTCTTAGCACACGACGTCCATAACTGACTATAATTTGATCCACTTTGTACATTTTTTCTCTTTCGTGCCATTTAGCTATCGATAATAATTCCGGCTTGAAGCAATACTGTGAAAATGGAATATTTTCGTTCGTTAACCATTCTTTTATTTTCTGTACCGTCCAGGAGTTTGTTGGTTGCTTATTTAAAATTTCCGAATGGTACGGAGTATTATCTAATACAATGATCGATGGTTCATGTAACGATGGTAATAGTTTCCCTTTTAACCATTTTACAAACATCTCTGTATCCATATTGTCATGATAATCGGCCGATTTTGATTTTGACGAAAATAAAAGATCCGCCCCATCAACAAAACCATGCTTTCCACCTGCATGCACAATCATGTATCTTTTCCTTCACCGTCGGTGTGTTTTATAGACTTAATGTTATCGCCCTGACAAATTCTTTTTGTTTCATCTTTAGCAAAAATCCAAATTTTGGCTAGATAAACAAAAGAAGAGCAATCTTGTTTACAGTGAGTATAATTTCTTTAAAATCGGTAGTATACGATTTTAATGTCGGTACCCACTACAATGATAACCCAGAATTACTAATTAATTTTTTAGAAATCTAACAAAAAATCCAACAAAAATAAATCAACAAGCCAAATTAAATCTTAATAGCTCAGGTAATTAGTAAAATTTGTTTGGATTACTTACCTACCTCCATTATTATGTACAATAAATAAAGTCATTAAGAACAGATTTGGTTGCAAAATTAACCGTGCTAACAAACAAACAAGAAGTCCCTTATAAAATAAAATTCGTCACCTACGAAATTTGTTTAAAATTATTAGGGGAATTTACTTTCGTACTTCTTAAATGTACAGTTGAATACTGGTTATCGAGTTTCTAACGATAATCCGAATCCACCGAATATTCGTGAAATATGCTTTATAACGAATAGGACTTTCTGAAGGATGTTTTTGTGTCAATACTACTACGAGGGAGGTAAAAAAAGTAAAGGACTCGTCTTTATATGGACCTTCAATTGTTTAATGACATTATTTAAATATATGTTCTTGTATAGTGTGTCCCAAATACATACATACATACATAAAGTCACGCCGTTTTCCCATAGGGGTAGGCAGAGACCACTTCCTTCCACTTCCGCTACGGTTCTTACACACAACTTTTGCTTCCTCTACTTTCATCAGTGCTCTCATACATGCTCGTCGGTTGTTGGTACTCTTGACCTGGCCTTTCTTCAAAACAATGTTGATCTGATCGAGATACGTTCTCCGAGGTCGACCTCTACCGACTTGTTCATTCACACTCGCCTTATAAATTTGTTTCGTCAATCTTCCTTCATCCATCCTTTCTACGTGTCCAAACCATCTAAGCATTCCTTCAAGTGTAGGAACCAACACTTCTCTATGCACAGCCAGACGTGCCTTTTTTGACACTTTCTGGCTGTTCATAAAGCTATACAGTGCCCCATTCATTTGTTTTTCTGCCAACACCCTTCGCTCAATGTCACTGTCATACTTGCCATCTCTAGTAAACTTTGAACCCAAGTGCACAAATTCATTTACTTATTCCACTCTTTCTCCCTCAATCGAAACTTTACAGTTTGTCATGCTTTCTTCTCTTTCAAAAACCATAACTTTTGTTTCATCGGCGTAAAGAAGGCATTTGACGATCAAATCATTCATTTTTAATCCATACGCACTCTCTTTCAGATCTTTTATTTAAACAATCGTCTATGTACAAGTTAAATAGCCATGGCGAAGCCACACATCCCTGTCTCACACCTTTTTCGATGTTAAACCAGTCCGTGCAAGCTCCGTTTATGTCCCAAATATTCACGCTGATAAGTTCTTGTAATTTTAATGTAAAATTAATGTTTTCTATTTTCATTTACACAATGAAACTTTTGAAAAAAATCGTTATTTTTCAACCTGCACTCGTAGCTGGGAAGACATCACATGCAACGCACGGGAATTTCTTGAAAGATAATTTTTATCGTATCGATACTACTACGGGGGATGCAAAAAAAGTAGCGGATTCGTCTTTCTTTGGATGTTTTTATTGTGTAATGGCACTTCCTTAATAAATGATCGTATGCAGTGTATCCCAAATTACTCTGCTGATAAGGTCGAAGCATTTTTAACATTTTTATGAAAAAGGTAGTAAAATACTTATCATTATTACAGGGGATAAAAAAGAAGTATTCACTACCGATATTTTTTGACCATTAAACCTTTTAATAATTTTTATTTTTGAGACCGTTCTCGTACAGTGTGTCCCAAATAATCGAGTTAAGGTTGCTTATAAAATACATTTCACACAATTAACGAGCGTTCTAAATTTTTATGCACTCAATCATGAAATGGCCTCGCTTAATATATTTATCAGTCACTAATCGCTGAAATTTAGTTACCATTTCACTTTTACAGTCTCTCGTGCGGGTGACCGTTTAAATTTTTTTTTTATGGTATGTCTCGAATTGCGTATGGTTAGTTTACGTTTTACTCTCGTTGTACCGTTAAAACGCTAAACAATCACGAATCGTGATATAATTGTCAAACACACTTTTACGCGACGAAAAAAATAATTTTTCCACCATAGATTCTTCGTTTTTTATACCCCCGTACGCAGAAACGACTTCTGGCCGGGACGCAGAAGAGATAATATCGGAAGATGATGACAATCTGCAGAAACTACTTTATGGATTCGAAAGAGTTGCAAAAGGAATTAAACATGTGATCTCTGTCCAGAAAACGAAGTCTCTGACAATAGGTGTAAGTTAGCGATCTACAATAAAGTGTAGAACAGATCATGTATTTCAAATACAAATAATAGAAACCTTACAGAAGTCCGAACACAAACAATAGCGGCAGCTAGGCAGCTAGAAACAAACATATGAGTATTGAAGGCAAAACGTGAATTTACAAGACGTGTGTTAGATTTATTATGACCTATGCCACAGGAACACGAGCAGAAACAACCGCTACTAAACAACTACTAAAAACAACCGAAATGAAGACATTAAGATAGATTACGGGTAACACGCTTAGAGACAGAGTGAGAAGCAGCGATATCAGAGCCCGATGTGACATTCCTGACATTCTAAGATGATCCAGAATAAAAAGACGAGGATGGAGAGACCACGTCGACAGAATGACTAATAATAATCTTCTTCTTCTTACGTTAGGACTACGTCCTGTGTTTGCCTCAAAGGTTGCCCAAAAACAATTGGGACGATGAAGACCAGCTATCATACTATCTTTTTGGTGGGCGTCCAGTTGGGCGTGGTGTGTTGGGCCGCTTCTCTCTCACAGTTTTTGCCAGCCGGTCGTTTGGCATTCTGCTAACATGGTCTCTCCATTCTCTTCTTCGGTTTCTTGCCCATCTTACTATGTCTTGGACTTCACATATTTCCCTTATCTCTTCGCTTTTTTTATGGTCAAGTAAGGTATAGCCAGTTATCGATCTAAGAATTCGCATTTCCGTTGATCTAAGAAGTCGCTTTGTAGTCGTGTTCTCCGCTCTGGTCTCTATCGCGTATGTCATAATCGGTCTTACACATGTCTTATATATTCTGACCTTACTTCTGGTACTCATGTGTTTATTTCTCCAGATTATGTCTCTCAAGAATCCTGAGATTAGAGATGCCTTTGTTGTTTGAGCTTTTACTTCCTCCTTAATATTTCTAGTGCTAGTTATATTAGCTCCTAAATATTTAAAGGACATCACTTGTTCTACACTCTGCTCATAGATTGCGAGTTTACATCTTCTCGGTTCTTTGGATATTGTTAGCGATTTGGTTTTCTTGACGGATATTTGCATATTGAATTCTTCAGCTGTTTTTTGGAACTTGTGTAAGAGTCTCTGTAGGTTGTCCTCGTCTTCCGATACGATTACAGCATCATCAGCGTAGCATATGATTTTTATTTCTTTATCTCTCATTCGATATCCTCTCCCAGTTACTTTGACTTCATTTATAATTTCATCCATGATGATATTAAATAGGATTGGGCTTAGGCTATCTCCTTGCCTGATTCCGGTTGTCATAGGTATTTTATTGCTTAGCTTATTTGCAGTTCTTACATATGTGTAGTTGTTCTTGTTCAATTCTTCGATGGTCTTTATTACATTCGGATGAATTCTTCTCTTTTGTAGTAGGGCCAAGACGTCTGTTAACCGTACCCTATCGAATGCCTGGGTTAGGTCAATGAAACGCGTGAAGTCTACTTTATTGAACTCAATGGCTTTCTCAGTAATTTGACGTATTATAAATATAGCATCTATAGTAGACCTGTTCTGTCTAAACCCTTGCTGTTCTTTACATATTCCGGTAGAGATATTTCTTCTGCTAGAATTTTTGTAAACAGTTTTAGTACAGCACTCAATAAGCTAATACCTCGATAGTTTTTAGGGTCTGCTTTCTCTCCTTTTTTGAAAACTGGTATCAGTATGCTCTCTTTCCATTCGGATGGAACAACCTTGACAGTAAGTATTTTATTGAAGAAAATCTGTAATTCGGCCAATAAGCTTTCACCTCCATATTTGATCATCTCATTCTTAATTTCGTCAATACCCGAGGCTTTTCGGTTTTTTAATTTTTGGACCATGTATCGTATTTTCTCCAAGGGAATAGTCTTTTCTTGTTGTTCGTTAACATTTTCAATGCCAGGCTGTATTTCTTGTGGTGGTAAGTTGTTTTTTGTCGGAGTGTAGAGTTTTCCAAAATATTTTTCCCATTCTTCCGTCGCTATTTTTGTATTTTGTATACACTCATTTATTGGTTTTTTCCTATGTCTTAGCAGGTTCCATATCTTCTTTTGTCCTCCATACAGGTCATGCTCCATATCGTTAGAAAATGTTTCCCAATGTTCCCTTTTGATTTTCCGAATACTCTCGTTGATCCTGTTTCTTACGGCTTTATAGTCATTATACGTTATAATAATAATCGACTACCCAAAATTGCAAAAGAGAAACCAACTAACCGTAGACCTCCAGGAAGATCACCCAAACGATGGTTCGAAAGCTGGACATCGGAGTCACAACTTTATTGTCTGCAGCTCGGAATAGCTGAGTTCTTGTCTGGTTGAACCAAGCTCTGAAGTTTTTCAGCCACGATATTCGTCGTCTGCCTGGTCCTCTAGCTCCATACACTTTGCCTTGTAGAATATTTTGCAAAAGTTTGTTCCTAGATATTAAATTGCCTTAACCGTAATGATGACTTATCTTTGCTTGCCCATCCTTCTCAGCACTTCTGCATTGGTAACCCGGTCCGTCCAAGGTATTTTTTGAATTCTTCGGTACAGCAAAATTTCAAATGCCTCAAGTTTCTTGGAGGAAGCCTCCGTAAGCGTCCACGATTCGACTCCATAAAATAGTTAGAAAAAACGTAACAACGAAGTAAACGTATTTAGCTGTATGTCGTGGCTTATGAAGACTTTTTTCATCTTGAGAAATACGTTTCTTGCCTTTTCAATGTGAGTTCTGATCTCAATAGAGTGGTTCCACTCATTAATGTTTGTGCCCAAGTATACGCAACTAATCACCTGAAAAAGATAGGCAAAACAGAGAGTGATAGTTTCCGCTACTGCGAGAACTTCGCTGAAACTGCAGAACATTTGCTTTGCGAATGCCCAGCCCTTTTCTGCAAGAGGCTCAAGTTTCAGGAAGTGGCCTTCCTAAAGCCCTCCGATGTCAGAAACTGATAAACTTTGCTCGAAGTCTCGGAATCCCGGGCCTCGAGTAGATTAAGATCTGATAGGTCGAAGTGCTTGAGAGGCAGCATGGCCTTCACGACCCACC
This sequence comes from Agelastica alni, assembly GCA_950111635.1. NCBI lineage: Eukaryota > Metazoa > Arthropoda > Insecta > Coleoptera > Chrysomelidae > Agelastica > Agelastica alni. The sequence continues at coordinate 30,514,212 of OX467717.1, forward strand.
CAACAATCTACAATGTACATACGCAACTATTAACTCTTTCCAGGGGAGTTCCATTTGCTAATAAGTTTCCACGGATGTCTTGGTTTTTACTTATCATAAACTTCGTTTTACTCTTGTTTATTTCCAGCCCATACTGTCGGCTGAAAGTATGATGACTTACTGGCAAAAAAAGACTTGTTATAAATCGAGAGGTAGTTTTTTGAGGGGGATGCAATCCCTCCAAGACGGGTTTTTGCGGTTTTATGATGCAACGATTTTAAAAAATATATATTTCAATTTTTTTGTTATCAAATATTTTTACTTCGGCGACTGTACTATGAGTATCATCGTGAAGTGGAAGCAGAAGACGTAGAAAATTATAGTTTATATATTATATGACGAACGACATCTAATTATAGCCATTACCTTTAACGACCTTGATAAAGCATTAGCATGGAAAAAAATCAAAATAAATACGATGGGAATACTGGTCTTCCATAAGTAAATTTCATGAACCGTTATGTTAATTCGCATTTGGTATATTTCTAAATATTTAATGGAGATACCGTTTTTCAATAATAATAATAATCGGTTGAGGAAATTTACCACGTAAAAAACATAATAGTTCGCCTAGAGCTAATCTACTATTTTTATTTTTATTTTAAACAATATACCAGTCAACGCTCCTATTTTTTATGTCTAAACCAATAAATCGTAAGAAGGAGGATGATAGAAGACGTAGATTACACTGAGTTCTACGATCTTTTTAAGCCCCTTTTACAAATGCAGTGTCCGGAGCAAGCTATTTTTCGAGAAACGTAAAAAAGATCCGCCACTGATATACGACGATCATTGTATATCGATAATAATTTGGGTAATTATTTACAGTCGCGGCTTTTGCAAAAAATGGCTCCAAATTTTTTTGGCATGTTTTTATCAATAACGAATAATAATTTATTTAATATTAAGGAGAAGGAAGTCTTTGGAACCATAAAAAAAATTAAAACTACCACTAAAGTAACTTTTTTGAAAATATCTCAAAAACGCAAAAAGATACGGAAAAAAAATCATTTTTGGCATATTTGCAACAGAAACCGAGATATTTGCAATAAACCAGGTAAATTTGTCGAATCAAGGCTCCACCTCGAAGGAGCTCCAAATTTTTTTCTATCGTTATTTACCACTAGTATGTAGTATCCCAAGTAATATTAAAGAGGGGGTAGTCTTTAGACCCCTAAAACAATATCAGTGGTCTGGGTGCGACCAAAAGGTCCACACGACTAACTTCCCAGTGGAAAACATAAAAAAATACCATATGTTTTGTTTTTATAATTATTATTAAAAATATTGTCGTCATAGTTTTCATAGAAATATTCCTAACATGCAATAATCATACTATCAGTTACCACAGTCAAAAAAAAAAGCATATTATTCGAAAGATCTTAAAATTCCGTATAAAAATAGTAGTTTATCATTTTTTTCAGATTTTTTATTCTCCATAAAAAACAGATAGACCGATTTTGCTGAAAATCTAATCAGTTTTAAGTTGCGTAATTATGCGTCGAAAGCAATTGGTCCCACGTCGATATCATTTTTTGTTTTTGAGAAAATCGGGACGAAAAATAATTCCGAAAGTTATCATTTTTTTCAGTTTTTTTATTTTCCATACAAAACAGATCGACCGATTTTGCTGAAAATCTAATCAGTTCTAAGTTGCGTAATTGTGCGTCGAATGCAATTGGTCGATCAGCACTTCTTTTATGCTGCCTTGGGCGCCACTGTACTATACGTCTTGTCCATCTGTCATTGTTTTGTCGTACCACATGCCCCAACCAACGCCATTTTTGACGACGTGTGATGTGCTATATAACATCGTCGACTTTTGTTCTTTTTCTAATTTCCTCGTTCTGTAAATGATCCCTTAGGCTTACCCCTAACATAGTTCTTTTGATTGCTCGTAAGAGTCATTGTTTCCATACCATAAGTCAAGACTGGCAAAATACATGAGTTGAAAACCTTGTTTTTTAGGCTGATAGGGAGTGTTTGATTTCTTAATGTTGTTCCCAATTTTCCTACAGCAGCCCATGTTAGTCTTTTATCCATCCTTTCTACGAATCCAAACCATCTAAGCATTCCTTTACCTATCTTTAAAACCACATCTTCTTTTACACCACAGCGTTCTTTTATTTCATTATTCTTTACTTTATCCAACCGAGTCACTCCGGCTATACTTCTTAGGCTACTCATCTCCGCAGCAGTAATCCTATTTTTATGCTTTTTCTGCCAAACCAAACATTCACTACCATACATAAGTGTAGCAGCCAACAAACCTCTATGCACAGCCAGACGTGCCTTTTTTGACACTTTCTGGCTATTCATAAAGCTATGCAGTGTCCCATTCATTTGTTTTCCTGCCAACACCTTACGCTCAATGTCACTGTCATACTTTCCATCTCTTGTAAACTTTGACCCCAAGTACACAAATTCATTTACTTGTTCCACTCTTTCTCCCTCAATCGAAACTCCACAGTTTGTCATGCTTTTTTCTTTTTCAAAAACCATTACTTTCGTTTTGATTACATTTATTTTCATTCCTGTGATTTTCAGGGCATCATGCATAACATAAACCATCGCCTGCAACCCCTCTTCAGATGACGCTAATATGACTTGATCATCGGCGTAAAGAAGGCATTTCACGATCAAATCATTCATTTTCAATCCATACGCACTCTCTTTCAAATATTTTAAACAATTGTCTATGTACAAGTTAAACAGCTATGGCAAAGCCACACATCCCTGTCTCACACCTTTTTCTATGTCAAACCAGTCCGTGCAGGCTCCGTTTACCCTGACACAATAGTAATTATCGAAAAATAGTTGTAGATTATAATTTGGATTAAACGAAAATGAATTTCTACATTAAACAATATGTCACTAATTAATCGAATTTTTCATCGTTCCCTCGTAACATAAATACCACGTAGTAGAGTAACCATGCAATCAGATGCATCTTTACATCTTCGTAGTGCGAAACGAGATATCTGGAATGGTAAAAAATTAGCGTGTTCGCCACCAGTTATGCAAATCAATTTTTTTTAATATTTATTACATAATAAATTACAAGGAGCGACTAATAAAATCGGTAAATGGACGAAACAATGGCGGATCAAGCTAAACGAGGCTAAACAACCGATGTAAACTTTACAAATAAAACTTTTATCAAAACATATTCTTAAATAACAGGCAAGTACCACCGGTAAAAACAGCTAAATATCTCGGAATGAATTTAGACGCTAAGTTGCGCTGAAAAGAACACATCAAAGCGAAAAGAAGAGAACTTGAATTCAGATATAGAAACATGTATTGGTTACTTGGGAGGAAATCGCACCTCTCTATCCAAAATAAACTCCTGTTATATACACAGGTATTAACACCCGTATGGACCTATGGCATAAAGTTGTGGGGATGCGCTAAACCTAGCAATATAGCTATAATACAAATATTTCAAAACAAGGTGCTAAGAGGAATAGTAAATGCACCATGGTATGTTAGAAATTGTGATCTACACAGGGATCTAGGAATTCCAACAGTAGCTGAGAAAATCAAAAGATGCGCCAGGAAGTTTTTTTTTTTTTATGAAAATAGTCGCAAAAAGGGTAGACCTATCGTGTGGCACTGCGACTATTAGAAGGGGAAGGGATTATAGAAAGGAAATGATTGTGGACACGCTTTTTAAAAAGTTGCAGGTCATAGTTCTCTGGAAAAACTGATTTTGGAAGCTTATTCCATTCCGTAGCAGCTCTGTAAAAGAAGGATTCTTGATGAAGATTGGTTCTTGTAGTGTCAAGCTTGAGAGTAAATGTGTGAGACTGATCAGCGTGCCGAGTTCTTCGGCCGAATGTGGCCAATGGTGGTACAAGAGTTTTTATTTTTCTGGAGCATCTGCCATGGAAATATCTGTAGAGCAATGACTGGTCTGCAATTCTTCTTCTATGTTCTAGAGGGTGAAGGGTATCTGTGAGAGTTGAGCTGTTTATCAAGCGAATGGCTCTTTTCTGAATGGAATCTAGAAGACGAAGAGAATGCCTTGGTGCTGAACCCCAAATGTGCGAGCAATACTCCAGTAGAGGTCGTATTTGAGCCTTGTACGTCGTCAACAGTTGATCAGGAGTAAAAAACTTTCTGGCTTTCCACAGAAAACCTAGCCTCTGGCTTGCCGACTTTGCGATGTTTGCAACATGGTCATGCTAAGACATATTATTGGACACCGTGACTCTCAAAATCGAGATAGAGGGACTTGGTTCAAGGGTATTTCCGGACATTGTAATGGGATGATTTGAAGAATTCACTTTCTTGGAAAACGTCGCACTTTGTGTTTTTTGGGCGTTGAACTGAACAAGATTGTTGGTTCCCCACTCGACGGTTGCTTTAAGATCTCTATTGATGGAATCAACCTGTTCCTGCCTGAGTCTATTTGTATCATTCACCGAAGTAAGAGACTAGCTACACAATCACCACAACATTGAAGTGTTGCAGATTTTGGACAATCGGGATCAACAGAGACGATTTAAAAGAGTGAAGCCATTTGAAACAGTGCTGTAAAGTGATTAGTGTATAAGTAGTTATCACAACAAACAAGTGATTGGTGAGATAAAAGCTAAGAAACCGCAGTGGGTGGTGTCTTAGATTTAGGTCATTAGTTATTAAGTTTCTTAAAGCAAAATTGCTGGTTGGTCATACTTGACCAGTTGCAGTTTCGATGCAGAAAAACATTTTTATTATATAATCGATGGAAACAAAAATCGTGACACAATGCGTAGTAGGAGACCCTCTTTTTTACAAGCAGTAAAACCGGAAATACGAGTGGACGCCGGTATTAAAACGGGAAAAAAGTATAATATGTATTGAAAAAGAAATCAAACACACCTACGTTCCCAAGAGTTTTAATAATCTAGAGCAAGGTTAACGGAGTGTATGCTTTGTCGCTGAATAAAATCCAACCAATATTCGCCTGCGTCCGATTGTTATTAATAAATAATTGAACGGTTGATTAAATCGAATAATATCAAATTGACGAATAACAGCTATTAATTTTCCTTTTATTTAATGTTTTACTTAAGAGCGCCTCATGTCCCATTAAATTAATCTCTTGATTATTCCGTAAATAGTCCAATTAACCAACGAAATCGTTATCATTATTGTTATCGGAAAACCAAAAATATGTTAATGTAGAAAAAATATAACATAAAATAGATAGCGTTTTTTCTTTTCGGCTTACATACAAGTACATACAAGTATAGTCACACCAATATTTTTTTTTACTCGCTACGGTTCTTACACACATCTGTCGCTTTTTGTACTTTTATCAGCGCTTTCATACATGCTCGTCGGTTGATGGTACTCTTGACAGCTGGCCTTTTTTCAAAACAATGTCGATCTGATCGAGATCGATGTTCGCCGAGGTCGACCTCTACCGACTTGCCTTATAAATCTGTTTCGTCAAGCTTCCTTCATCCATCCTCTCCACGTGTCCAAACCATTCCTTTATATATCTTTGTAACCACATCTTCTTTTACAACACAGCGTTCCCTTATCATATATATATATATATATATATATATATATATATATATATATATATATATATATATATATATATATATATATATATATATATCCATCGGTTTAGAACGTACGACGACGTTGTCAGATATCTAGACGCCATTTTCTTTTTCTTCCTTTTCTTTTTTTTTTTATGAAAATAGTCGCAAAAAGGGTATACCTATCGTGTGGGCCGCGGACGGCCCGCACTGCGACTATTAGAAGGGGAAGGGATTATAGAAAGGAAATGATTGTGGACACGCTTTTTAAAAAGTTGCAGGTCATAGTTCTCTGGAAAAACTGATTTTGGAAGCTTATTCCATTCCGTAGCAGCCCTGTAAAAGAAGGATTCTTGATGAAGATTGGTCCTTGTAGTGTCAAGCTCGAGAGTAAATGTGTGAGACTGATCAGTGTGCCGAGTTCTTCGGCCGAATGTGGCCAATGGTGGTACAAGAGTTTTTATTTCTCTGGAGCATCTGCCATGGAAATATCTGTAGAGCAATGACTGGTCTGCAATTCTTCTTCTATGATCTAGAGGGTGAAGGGTATCTGTGAGAGTTGAGCTGTTTATCAAACGAATGGCTCCTTTCTGAATGGAATCTAATCTTCCCATTGACCCGCCTGCAGGTTTCTTAAACTCATGGCTTTCTTTATCCCCTCGCTCCATGTTATTTTGGGTCTTGCTCTTTTCTTTTTGTGATGGGGTATCCATTCCATTGCTTGTTTTGGTAATCTATAGTCCGCCATACGCTGAACATGTCCATACCAAGAGAGTTGTCTTTATTCGATATCCCTAATGATCGTATCCTTCAGTACCATTCTTTGTCGGATGTCTTCGTTTCTCACTCTATCTGCACGGGAAATTCTTGCTGCTCGTCTAAGTGCATTCATTTCTGTAGCTTCTAGCATTCTCTTATTCCTTTCGGTCATTCTCCATGTTGCTGAACCATAGAGTAGGCTATTTTTAATTTTTTAGACATTCCTCGCCTGTATTATTCTTGCTCTTATTTCTTTTTCATCTTTTCCTGTTTTATCGAATGGTATTCCTAAATATTTGTAATCTTCTCTTATCACACTATTCGTTTATCCATCAGACTCACTCCAGCTTAACTTCTCAGACTATTCACCTCTGCAGCATGATTTAAATTTCATGCTTTTGCCAAACCCAACATTCACTACCATATATAAGTGCAGGAACCAGGTCGCTTGCGATTTGATCCCAAGGTATAAAATCCCCGACAAAATATTCCCGTGACATAAAATCTCTCGACAAAAATATTGAAAATTACATTTCACGAAATCACTCCCACAAATTGCAAGAAAGCTATAGGAAAGATGTTACACATCTGTTACACACTTCCGTCCCATTTTACGAAATCACTCCCACAAATTGCAATATTGAACGAAACTTTCTGATGTAATTCATTCCTTTGGATTATTTGCCTTAAAAAAATAATATAAAATAAAAACTGAAATATAATATAATAATATATCGCGAACCTCCCTCATATTATCTACCACAAAACTTTGCGCCATTGGTGCAAAAACGAAATAGAATGTTACGAAAAACCATATACAGGGTCATCCCTTTTACACAAAGTCCCACATAGTTTACCTCGATAAATTATGATGATGTAAAGCAATACCTGTGTGTCACTTGACACGGTTTCCGCGGTTTTTTTTCTTCTTCGGTGCAATCGGGATATGAACTTTGACATAAACGGCGCAGTGTCGTGACAAATAATGCTGCATAAATCTTGCGAATGAAAAAGACAAAGATGAGAGGACCGTGTTACTGAGGCTTCGTTCGTGACTGTACGTTTTATGACTTTCTAAAACGGAGAGAGAGAAACAGAATATTTAACAATGCGAGTTAGAATTTTTATTAATCTGTTAAAAAAAAATTCTTGTTATCTCTTAAAAAATTTTGTTTCTGTCATTTTTTTAGTGTCAATTCATCTCTGATAAATCAACGAGTTCCCCATTTTCGGCAACATCTTCGATTAGCTCTCTAGCTTCTTGACTTTCAAACGTTATATCCTCTTGTTGCTTGTTTTCTTTAACAGTATCCTGAAAATCATCACTTATACAGCAAAGTACATACGGTGTTTTCATTTCAAAATCAGCCAGTCCAAATAACTTTTGATTTTGCGTAAATGTATAAAAAACACGTCGAATTTTAAAAATGTTGTTCTGCTGTTTCCAAAAGGCACCACTTTAACATCCCCGACCGCTTCTTTAAAATGTCAAATAGCAACCCTTACCTTGTGATACATCGAAAACCCAATAAATATGCAAATCTGCCATATAAATCAACAATTTATTCTATGGATTTATTTTGCAGATAACAACAAATTTTGTGTAATAACATGAGACCATAACAAAAACGACCACTGTTGGATAGATAGATGTCTAATTGGGTATCAATTAACTTCTGATTACATGTCACCTCTTTTGACATTTTTTGTTATTTTGTTTCTTTGTTTCAAAAATATTATTAGTATATTTAGTTAGTTATTCGTGACAATAAATTAGCCATTATTTGTAGCATCTTAAGTTATTTTAAAATGGTGTATTCTCTGCAAGAACGAATAGAAATAATATTTATTTACGGTAATCAAAACAAGTGCGCTCGAGGAATAGCTCGAGTTTTCAAAGAAAGGCATTCTGATAGAAATATAGGCTACCAGACCATCATAAAATTAGTACGGAAATTTGGAAAGACTGGATCCGTTTGTAATAAAAAAAATATTAATCCCAGAGTTCCCGCCGAAGCTGCACGAATTGAAATACTGGGTCATTTTGCTATAGATCCTACTTATTCCATTCTAAAAGTATCAAAACTTACAAATATTTATGTTGATTCTATACACAAAGTGTTAAAACTGCATAAGTTTTTTCCTTATAACATACAAATTCATCATCAGCTTTGTGAAGACGACTATGACCGCAGAATTAAATTTTGTGAAACAATGTGCCAAAAAATACAAGACGCAAATTTGGAGAAAAATATTTGTTTCAGTATTGAATCAACGTTTAATTTAAATGCCTTTGTTAACCAACATAATTGTAGGTACTCTGGGATGACGAAAATCCTCACGTTTTACGACAGGATAATAATACTCAGTTTACAGCGAAGATCAATGAAGGGCCTGGTATTCTAAGAAAACCTAACGGGAGAATTGTACCTACAAATTATTAGAAAATAAAATTGATCCACTGATTACTCAGTCACTAGAAAGACAAGTTTTTTATTGTGGACACGCTTTTTAAAAAGTTGCAGGTCATAGTTATCTGGAAAAACTGATTTTGGAAGCTTATTCCATTCCGTAGTAGCCCTGTAAAAGAAGGATTCCTGATGAAGATTGGTCCTTGCAGTGTCAATCTTGAGAGTAAATGGGTGAGACTGATCAGCGTGCCGAGTTCTTCGGCCGAATGTGGCCAATGGTGGTACAAGAGTTTTTATTTCTCTGGAGCATCTGCCATGGAAATATCTGTAGAGCAACGACTGGTCTGCAACTCTTCTTCTATGTTCTAGAGGGTGAAGGGTGTATCTGTGAGAGTTGAGCTGTTTATCAAGCGAATGGCTAGTTAAGTTAGTTAAGTTGGGTAATAAACAGAGAAATATGGTGCTACATAAACAGAATATATACATCCAACAGGACGGAGCTACACCACATTGTGCACTATCTGTAAGACAATGGCAAGACGAACGATTTCCAAGACATTGGATTGGCAAAAGGGGTTTTATAGAATTGCCGGCAAGACCTCCAGAACTAACACCACTTGACTTTTTCAGTGGGGCTATTTAAAAACTCTTTCCGAAGAACTAAAGCTTAGAATAAGTAGACAAATTACTAGCGAAATTTTTCAAAGAGTTCGAGAAAAAATTGGAAAATAGGTTATATTATTGCCTACAAAATAACAAAGCACACTTTAAACAGTTACTGTAAATACATTTAAGGAGCTGTTTGTAATTAACTTCATTTTAGTTTCTGTTGTAATTTCGCCATGTTAATGTTATCTGCATAATAAATCGATAGAATAAATTGTTTATATGGCTGATTTGCATTTTTTACAAGGTAGCGGTTGGTATTTGACATTTTAAAGAAGGGGTGAGGGATGTTAACGGGGTGCCACTTGGAAACAGCACATTTTTAACCTCCCCCTTGATTTAAGTTTCGACGTGTTTTTTGTTTTTCTTACATTTACGCGAAATCAAAAGTTATTTAAACTGGCTGGTTTTGAAATGAAAGCACTAAATGAGCGATAGCAATAAATATAATATACATTCTCAGAAACCATAGACGTATCGTTTAAGAATAAAAATATTTTGTACAATTTACACTTTTACTTATTTTTCGGTGTTTATTTTAACACCGAAAAAACTAAATACGTGACAAACGAAAATAACACACAGAATATAAATATCTAAATCAATAACACAAAGCTAGAACGAACAGACTCATATATCTACTTAGGTCAAAGAATGAAATTATCAAAAGATAATTTAAAAGCAGATTTATCTCTGGACCGTTCAGTGTTGTAACCTCTGCGCAGCCGTCAAAAAATTTTAGTACAAAATTACATGCTTCGACCGCGAACCTCCATTAAAATAGAGGCTGGTTTCAAATGCTTCGTAAGCTCCGATACTGGGGCCACAGTACATTTGACAACGGTGCGCATTTCGTGTCCTTATTTAAAACAAGCGGCACTTTGAGAGCGTTCAATATTTGTTTGTATTATTACAGCAGCTCTTGTACTGTTGAGTCACAAAGGTTTAAATGAGTCACTGACTATTATTTCCGTCTTGAAGTATGGCATCTAATACGCAATCAATGTTTAAAAAAGGCTCGTAGAACGATATATAAGTCGGTGCCGAAGGAAAAAATTAAGCAATTATATTTAGACATTCAAGTTTTCGCTATTAAACGTATCAGTAACGTAACTTTGTTTTTTTTTTATTCAAAATGTTCCTGAGCGCGCCGGCGACGACGACGAAGAGCGAGCAATGGCGAATCGAAGCAAAAAGCTGGAGGAATGCGCTGAGGTGTGGGTAGCTTCACCGGAACCTCTGAGACCTCGACTCACTCTTGTTATTGACGACGTCTTTCGCAACGTAGATGTTAGATTCCTTCGATAATTCAATTGAGCTGGTTCGATGGGTTTTTACCTTTGTAGATCGAATGGTTCACTGTCTTCTATCGCCGTAAATTTTGTTATCACAGTAAATACAACAAAATACTTGTCATCGAGAATATATTGTATAATTTAATACATGGAGCTTACAGTTTCAAGCCTTCTGTATCTTCAGAATAATTTCACTGGTTGTTAGCTTTGAATTTGATTTATTTTATCTGATTATATTGATGTGCATTTTACCACGTGGTGTTTTAAAGCGGTGCTCTTTTTTTGTTAAGATGTTATTCGGTCGGCTGGTACAATGGGAAGAGAGGAAGTGGTGCTCTGAAAGCGAGCGTTGTGCATTGCCCGGCTGTTAAAATGGAAAGAGGGCGAGAGGCCGGAAGCCAGGTCAAACGTGGCTTCGTTTTTCGCGCTGAATTCAGCGTTTTTATTGGTCAAAATCGTAACCGTCTTTTTCACGTGATCGTATAGCTGATTTTTAAAATTGCACACGACCCTTTTGTTTCTAGCCGGGTTTAAGCTGAGTTTTTTGTCGGCGCCAGGGACGTACTGAGTGATTTTAAAAATCAAGGAATTTCTTAGAGAGGAATTGTACAGTTGAAAGTACTGTTTTCCAACAGTACCAACTTACATAGAAGGTTACTTACATATCGCAACAAGATTTTGAGTGCTATTTAAAGTGAAATCTTAATGTACATCAAAGTTAGTTTATACAGTCCCCAATCAGTTATCAAATCGAGAAGAGAAAATACCATTGGAAATTTACCCATTGAGCAAACAACGTAACGTGCTATACATGCCATACATGCGAACGGAGTATAATGATAACAACTTACGGCCGTGGAATGGGCGCTGGAACTCGACGTCGATGAAGAATTCCTTCGTCTTTTCGAAAAGGCAGCAGGGTTCTCAAATGACCTCGGAATGTTGTGCAATGATCCAGCCACCGACAATCCTTCTACAACTAATCCTGCGTCCTCGCTAACGCTGCCGTTTCTGGAGAAAAATATCGAGCGGTACGTGAGAGGCCTCGATCCGAGTCCGAGCCTGTAATTTAAAATAAATAGAGAAAATTCAGACGAACGACAAAGAAAAATCTCAACAACTCACCTCTCTCTCAAATTTTTGGTTCTTTCGTCTCCCAATACGAAGATGAGTATTCCGAAAAGTAGACAGGTGCCCAGAAGAGTTCCAAAAACCATCGAGACGGCATCTTTGGCGATACGACCTTCGGCCTTAATGTTATGACCGGAAGCAGTAAGATAAGCATTTTCAGATACGATAATTTTTTCTAAAAATTTATTTCAACTGTGTTGTACATATCAAAATTTTACACCATTGGTGGGAGAAGTTAACAACTAACTATTTCAAAACAATTTTTTCTGTTTTCTCACGTTTTCATTGTAACAGATTTAGCTTTACTACAAAAAAGTTTTACTAGATGGGGTGCATTCGATCAAAATGCATCAGAAAATTTTAACTTCTTCTTCCTTCTTTAATGTAAGCAAATTGCTTGTTTTTCTTCGTATCTTCTGCCGTTCAATTGTTAGAGAGGTTGTCGCTCCATCTCTTGAGAGGTCTTCCAACGCTAATCCTAGTTTCATCTGTGAATAAAACTTTTTTCCAATAATCCACACACCAATTTTGATGACGTAACCTGGCAATTGTGTTCTCTCTAGTAAGCAGAAGTGAGGTCTTGACGGGTCTCCTACTGTTTAATCTAGCTTTATTTAACTGTTTTAGAAGAAATTGTGACATTGCGGGAAGCTTCGAGTTCGTTTCTGATCACAGAACTAGTGACAGTCTTGTGTCTGAAAGCGTATTGACTAATAAAACGTTCATCTCTGTCATTAGTGCTTCGTTTTTGCGCTTGCCCTGGCCTTCTAGAATAATTTGCTACCTTATTCTAGGTCTTATCATAAAACTGAGGCCCGCACTTTATCTGTCGTTCCTGGCTCGATTCATTTTTCTTATTTTTTGGGGTCAAAAATTAAACAGTCTACCACAAAAACCGTACAACTTTCAAAAAAGGAACAATTTATAAGCTTAACTTCAACTAAAGTCTATCGCAAGTACTGCACGAAATTGTTTACCTTCTTTAAAAGAGTAACGAGTTGTTTTGATAGCTGTCATTAACAACGAAACAAAATATACATAGCCTACTATTCAAATACTCGATAAACATAAGAAAAGGATAAATTAATTTTTGTATAATTTCATATTGCTGCGTTTTATTCGGGAGCTACGAGGGCGGTTTGATAAGTCAGTGACTTTTTGAAAAAAACAAATTTTTTTCCGCAAATAAACATTTTATTTATCTACATAAACACCTTTTAGCTCGATACATTTAGTCCAGGCGTTTTTCTAATTTTTTTATTCCCTCCAAATAATAGGTTTTTTCAAAGCTCTTAAAATACGCGTTTGTTTCGGTAATGACTTCTTCATTCGACTCAAATCTCTTACTGCCCAGCCATTTCTTTAGGTTTGGAAACAGAAAATAGTCGTAGGGGGCTAAATCTGGAGAATATGCTGGATGGGGTAGCAGTTCGTATACCAATTCGTGGATTTTGGCCATCGTGACTAGACAAGTGTGCACACGTGCATTGTCTTGATGGAACAGCACTTTCTTCTTTGCCAAATGCGGCCGTTTTTGCTTCAAATCAACCTCGAATCTGTTCAAAAGCTTTGAATAATATTCGCCGGTGATCGTTTTACCTTTCTTGAGGTAATCGATGTGAATGACACCGCGTACATCCCAAAAAACTGTGGCCATGACCTTGTTGGCTGACAGACTCTGTTTCGCCTTCTTTGGTCCACATTCATCCCGAGCAACCCACTGTTTCGATTGTTCCTTGGTCTCTGGTGTGTTGTGATGGATCCATGTATCATCCACAGTAATAAAACGGCGCAAAAATTCGTCCGGATTACGGCTGAACATCGTTAAACACGATTGCGCTTATGGTCGAGTGTGAGCAATCGCGGCACCCATCTCGCAGAGAGTTTTTTCATGTCCAAATATTCGTACAGCATGAGCCAACTCACGAACTTTCATTCTCCGATCATCCAATATCATTTCATGGATTTTATCGACGATTCTCGGCGTGATCACTTCTTTTGGGCGACCTGGACGTTCGGCGTCACTAGTGCTGGTACGCGACCACAACGGAACTCTGTAAACCACTTCTTAACCATTGAAATTGATGGTGCCGAGTCCCCGTAGTATTTATCAAGTCTTTCCTTAGTTTCAGTGATGGATTTTTTACGTAAAAAGTAATGCTTAAACAGCACACGAAATTCACTTTTTTCCATTTTCGTAAAAATTCACGAGGTTGTCTGCTTTGAACGGCTATCAAACACGACGTAGCTTGCTCAAAATTAGAAAGTTGCCCACTGATAGATTATAGTTGACGGCAGCACTGTTGCATTTGGAGTAACTGCGCGGGAAATTCATAAAGTCACTGACTTATCAAACTGCCCTCGTATCTTAAACAATAATTAAGTAAATATCTTACCCGTAGTCAGGCCCTGGTATAATTCTTTCGCTTCTTCGATACAGTCACCGGAAAATGTTTTTTCAGTAAGAACAATTTGTATAATATCATTACCATTTTCGCTTTTCACTTTGCTAACGTGAGTGTCCGATGTGTATTTTTTGAGTTTTTTATCGATTTCGGCAATTTTCAACCCCACATAGGATTCAAAAGTTATGCTGGCACCTGCAAATACAAAATACGTCGGTGCCATTTACTTTTTCCCAATAAAATTCAACTTTCAATTAGCTAACTACGCACCCGGCAAAAGATCAAAGGATTTTCTGATTTATGTATGGACATTTAAATGGGTTTTATTGCATTGTTGCCACTATCGTTGCTCAAATTATTTAATAACGTTTCCGTGTGATCGATTCTTACGTCCAAACATACCGAACGCTCGCGAAAGCTTTTTAAAAACACACGAGGATATTTAAATTGGTTTGAATGTTTAAAATCTTGCCGTAAGACTTTCTCCCTCAACTTTCGCATCTGACCGTAATCTGTGGTTAGGTTTGCAATTTTTATTAACAAAAAATACTACTCTGGACAAATAGGCAAACTATGAATATAGATGTATATATACAGATATAGAAAAATATTTCATGAATATTAGGGTGGGTCAAAAAAATCGTTTATATTTTTTTTTACAAGTGATACGGAAAAGTGGGTTGCTAGACACCTTAAAAAAATTCTCACCAAGCATGAGCTCTTAAGTTTAATAGGAAGATCCTCGGCATCGCAGTTTTGTATTTTTTTCTCAGTCCAATAGAAAAAAATTCATACCTCATTATTTATCGATTGAACAGAAATTTTTTTTAGGAAATTACATGCTCTACAAAAAAGGTATCCTATATTTTTTCAGTAAACCTCACCATTTGAAAGATATTAAGGATTTAATTTTGATTATTTTAAGACAAATTTCATTTTTGTTTATGAAACTCGACAATAAATGACTTTTACAAAATGCGCAATACAAATTTTTGCACAGGTTTTCCGATCAAATGAATTTCCTTATCCATATTTTCGATAAATATCAAGTTAATTCACGTATTAACCGCAATATTTGTAAATAAATAATCGTTCGATCACATATACGAGATCATAATGAGGATCTTCCCATTAAAATTAAGAGCTCATGCTTGGTGAGAATTTTTTTAAGGTGTCTAGCAACCCATTTTTCCGTGTCACTTGTAAAAAAAAAAATAATCGATTTTTTTTACCCACCCTAATGAACATAGAAATTTGAATACAAAAAGCTGAGGTGCACGAAAATATAATAAATATTCGTGACAAACAATCTAGTAATTCACGACACGTCTCGAATTTGAGCTGTCTCCACCTCGTCGACATGTGTCTACGACGCTAGAAATTAGTATGAAACTCGTCTGCACGCATGACCTATCGGGTAGTGTTACAAGTGGCTGGAGAGATGCTCTCTGTAAATTATAATGATCTGAAGCGCATAATTACTGACGATGAGACTTATGACCAGGTAACAGCTATACAATCTAGTGAATATCGTGCTGCAGGTAAAGAAGACGCTGATGGACTGGGAAAGAAGCGAGGACATCAGGAGAATGTGTAAGATAGATGGTACTACATAGAAAGATGGAATGGAAAGACCACCAGTCGAATGTTATCAGAAAAAATGGTGAAAATGGGACAAATCTTCATCAGGTCATCGAAGAATTGGACGTTCCAGAAAACGTTGGAGTGATAATCTTCCTGGAAATGGAGCACAGGCTGAGAGACGATAAAAAAACAAGCTCTATCAGCCCATATACTACATTTAGAAGGAGAAGAAGTAAAATATCAGGGTCATGTTGACTATTTTTTCGACTAACGTGGTGGTGTTCACAAAGAGTTTCTACTAACTGGCCAAACAGTCATTAAAGAATATTAATTAGGCCTTTTGCGTCGTTTACGTGAGTTAATTCGTACATCCAGAAGGAATTAGTTAATATATTTATTCACTTACCACAAATACGATAACAAAATCCTTTGGGTAAAATTGGTTCGGAGCATTCAAATGATTCTGGTTCTGGAATATCGTTACAAATCTCCTCGTTTTCTATTACATTTCCGCATGCACATCCAGAAGGATCTACGCAAGCATCGTCGGTGATGATTAGATGATCACTCGCAAAGGAAATTTCAGATTCTGAAACACTTACTGACATTCTGTACACATATATTTTTATAAATGTAATTATAGGTATAGTTAAAGTTAAACTATACTTAAATGAACCACTTCTCGTATCGTACTTTTTAAAAACACGTTGTCCTCGTTGTTCCAATAGTTTTCGCCGAATTTCAAACTTTTAATCTTTGTTTTGAAGGGGATAATGACGACCCCACTAAGCACTCCTTTCGGAAACTCCACGTCATCGTGTTCGCATGGCATCCTTTCCAAATGGGGGACAGCTTCGTTTAATTCTTTGCCGGGTCTTAGCCAGTTCGACGGATCAGACCATAATGACATTGACATTGCTGTACCGTTAGTAACAACGCCTGAAAAAAATATTACCGGGATATCTACGACTGCCTAGCCTAACCCCGTAGAAAAAAAAGCAGCAGCTAGGTCCGACGATATAGATCCAGGACTCTTTGCAGGAGAGCATAGTTATATTGTAATATTCTACAGTTCCATTATTAATTGGGTCTCTGATAGTTTTGTATTCCTCAGGTACTCGTAAATAGTTTCGCTTACCGTATTTTGTTGTAATTTAAATATATCATTCGTTGTAAATAGTGTTGCATACCTTGTAGTGATAGGATTCGATTATTAATGGCTGTGACATTTTTGTTAATCGATGGAGATGGAGTGGGGGTTTTTGTTATTAGATTTTGCCTTGGTTTTTGGCCTCGATTGTTGTGCGTTGTCGGTTATATTATTGTTTGGTTTGCATTCCTGTGTGGATGGGGCTGGATATCCACACGGACGAGTGCAATTCTTGGTTTACGTCAATTCCGTGTCATTTCTTGATATCCGGCTTGGGAAGGAGTGTCAGTCGTTGGGTGTCAGTCTTGGGAGTCGTGTGGTGGTGAGAGTTTTTGGGACGGTGTGATAATAACACGTGTGCAGAACCTCTACGGATTTTCTTTTATATCTGGTTGTATTTGGGCCATCTTAATTGGATTTTGAAGAAAAACCACTTAATTTTTAACTTGACCATTCTATCTTACCTTCGTTGTTGATATTTTGGATTTTGGTGTCGAGTTAAAATATCCGCATGCGGGATTTATTTGAGGGAAGCCATTGTTAATTAGCAGGTGTCGTCCCATAATCAAACCGGCCACAGGAGTAGTGAAGTGGTATACCCAAAGGTTATAAGTGAATTAATTTTAAATATATAACGCCGTGACTTATTTTGACACCACGATTAAGTTTTGTTTTAGTTTATTAATATAGTACATTGTTGGAAACTATTTATTGCATTAGATAATATGCCAAAACTAAACTTGGATTAAAATAATCTTCGCAATAATTCTTTATGTCCAAGTAAAAATATATTTTCTTCCTACTTATTTGTAAATATCCTACAATCTTGATATTTTAAAGGACAACCATTGTAAAAATATTTTTAAATAAACTCGATTGTTTTGGCAGTGAAACTCTTTATGTAAATGGTTAAAACATGAGTAAATTAGCAGCCTTATGTAAACGTTTGATTTAGTGTTATTAATGAGTTGATTTATATACGTTTTACTTTTTTTTTGGTAACTTGGTACTTCTGTTATGGTTATTTTATAAAGTTGTAAATTCTAAATTTTTGGTTTGTTTTAGCAAGAAAATTTACCATAGCTGTTAATTTTGACTATATTTGTTATAATGTTGCTATTGAGCTGTGTACTCTTATTTATTGTGTGAGTAAAGTATCCAATATATTTTAGCTATAATTTTATTTATTTGGTTCACCATAGTCTTAGTTGTTTATCGTGTGGCTCTGCTAGTGCCTATAAGACCTAGGGGTTTCCGGCTTGAACCGTCTAAGTCGGTGGCGCGGCTCACTTTTATATTTTTTTCTTCTACCCTCTACGGCTGAGCTCGGGCATTATTTGCCAGTAGAGAGACCGCTGGCAGAGTACTCTTTAGAGAACGAAAAAAGACGTGGCAAGCGAGTCAAAAATTGTGTTTCCCACACTGATGGAAGAATTTGTTAAATTTTCTAATCCACATTATTGGGAACAAGATTGGGGAGAACTGATTTTTTTTGTAAGACATTTTAGTTAAAACTTCCCCAGAAGGCTTCCGGGGTGCATGGAGCTAAGTAACACGAGGCATCGCCATTCGGATGCCCGAATTTTTTAATGATTGTGTACGATTATGAAATGTACCAACATGCAATTTAGTTTCCTTGAGAGCAAAATAAAGGATAACTCAATACTTATTTCCCAGTTAAGGTCTCGATGATGCGAATGTAAGCAAAAACCATTTCAACGTTCCTTTTTATGAAATAAAAAAACACATACAAATTTTTGCATACTTTTGTGTAAAATACCTGGTCTCAGCAAAGTGTTGTCTGATTACATTGATTTAATTCTTGCAGCAATTCATAATCGGAACGAGTGCATTGTGTATTTGAAGAAAGATATATTTTAGTGTTAAATAAAAACCTTTAAAAACCAGCGATTTGTGATTTTCAAACAGTCCACTATATTGAAGTTAAGTATAATTCCTTTTGTCCAAAAGCTGTTGGGGGTCCGATGTAGCTCTCTGGCTCAGGTTTTTCTTTACCTAAGCATAGGAATAGGTACATTGCCAGTCCCTCGTTCCGCCGTCACTTCTTCTTCAAGACAGAAACTTGTCAAAAACGTGTAGCTAAGAAGAAATTTTTATTTTTGTCGGTAATTTGGTGACCAGTTTTTTTTTCGAATGAAGTTCAAAAACACAAGAATTGATCTCCACTTCAAGCAAAAGGATTTGATTTCCTTTACAAAAGTTGGTGGAAATATTTAATGGGATAAAAAAAAGAATATTGTTCATTAAGGAAAAGAATATAGCAACGAATTAATGCTCGTTTTTCTACAGGGTTTTTAGATTTTGCAACTTACAATTCATGACAGAATTAGAATGTTCGTTGAATACGATAACCGTGTCATCTGTCAACCTAACATGGCCGGATGATCCGAATATCAATCTTTGTACTTCTAATTTTCTGAACATTGTATAACCATCGAAATCGTTTAATACGAATCCTTGGCAATCTTTTTGTGGAGATTGATTTTCCCAGTTTCGTCTATCGTATACATCGATGCTTTTTTGATAAACGATTCGATCGGCTTCAACAAAAACGGCTGAAAAAAAACCACACGCACACTTACTTCTCGTTAAAATATACCCGGCACAAAAAGTATAACATAACAAGAAAGTTATTATTTTTTTTAACTTTTTACTTTCTATCACATATTGGTCGCCAACCTTCGGTAGAAGACAGCACAGAAAGAAGAAGAATGATTGGCTGAGATATAAATTTTTTGGAGTGCAATTTTGCGAACCGGAGGAGGTTTTGAAGATCCCCATGAGCGCATTAGCTCTCTACACGAAGCTCATGGAGAGAGAAAAACGGGAGGGACGGCAAAATGGACTCAAAGTCTAGTTGCCTATGCGGGGAAATTTTCCACGACTGCAAAATAAAAAAATATCTGGTGCATGTCGCAAGCAAGAGCTTACCCAGGTATGTATAAATGACATAAAAGATTTGGGGACTGCGGCTATCATTCAAATTAATAATACCAAAAATAAATGCTGTCGCAAGTTCACTATTGCTGAAAATTTTTATAGCATATATAAAAAATATGCCAATCTAAGACCGCCAACTAGCGAAACACGCTTTTTTTTTTAATTATAGAGACCAAAAATGCACAAAACAAGTGGTGGGCATTAACAACAGTGGCTTAATTTTTAAATCTAAAGGATCCTGAAAAATACACTGACTGTGCACTCATTTCGCCGCTCTTCTGCTACTATATTAGTAGATGCAGGAGAAGATCTAACTTCTCTGAAAAGACATGGGGGTTGGAAACCGTCCAAAAAATATATTAATTTTTTTTGCAATTATGTATTAATCTGTGACCGTCGGAAAAATAGTGTACATAACTTGTGTGGAAAGTACAATTTTACACTGGTGGAAATGTCGCACTCGTGTGAAATGGTACAATTTCCACACTAGTAATGTGATTTACTATATCTGAATAATATACGTCTCACACCTGTATATTTATAATTAATTTTAAATCATGCACCTTAAAATGCTTAACAGATTTGCTTTTAAAATGTTTTATCTACTATAATAACGGAATCGGGGAACTTTATTTCGCATCATTGAGACACCCTGTACAAATATTATAGATGGTGAACGGTCTCTTCTTATTTTCTAATACCAACTAAGGTCACGCAAGAATATAATTAACTAATTAACAAATTTAAATTATTTATAATCTACTCTTCACTCACCTACATACGAAATGCAAATTCCTATGAAAATTATAATATTTACCCTCATATTACGAAAATATTAATATATCACAAACGAGAGATGTTACACAACTGTGACTGCCGCAAAACGCTGACATTTGATACAAATACCATCCGCATTAGTAAGAAGGAATAATTGAGAAATTTGAAACCGATTCTGATGGGTGTTGCTGTAATTACTTTTTTAAGTGGATCGTTTTACACAGTAAATGAGTGCAGCGATGTTTAACGACAGTCGTATAGACCCGATTTAGGCTTGTGTACCTGCGTTACCTAGCGAAGACTTTTTCTATATGTGTGGCAATGACGCCAAACACTACAAATAATGGTGAAATATGCAAATACCTGTGGGTTACTTTAGACACATTTAGTGTACGTTCTAAAACAAAGCCACCAGGATGTTCTGGACCTGCTGCTGGAAAATGTTTGGTAAAACGTGGGGGCTTAAATCTACTATGCAGGCTCTACACGAGAATGTTTATGTCCAAAACAATTAAAAATTACCATTCTAAATCTGATAGGTTTGATGATCTTTTAGAAAATATCACCTACCATCCAATATTCCTAGCCCTCGATGTTGACAGAAAAGGGTCACGCATCTCAGAGAGCATACACTGTGTTCATTTCAAAAATGCAACATAGAAGGAAATGCCGAGACACGTCACACGGGGGGGGGACACTTTTTAGCGCTAATGTCATAAACGTCAGATTCACCCCCTCACTACAGTAGAATTTTTTAACTGGCGTTAGATATCAAGTCATACTTTTTTTTAAAAGGCCTGGTAAATCTCTATTTAATCATATTGTTTTGCCTTTTGATACCAGCCCTCCATTGTTATTTAATCGTTGTGGTGTTTTGAAAAGGACCCACCCTAAATATTTCAGAAATGTGACATATTAGAAAGAAGTAAACTTTTAACCTCATTTAAAAGTTCTGGTAAAGATCTTTTGAATAATATTGTTTCTCTACGACCATTGGATTCTACAACATATGCGTTATTTATTAATGAATGGAAGTCACGACTCTGCGCGGTTCCGTTACCTCGCAAAGCCGAGCTGGAAAGAAACCAATGACCACTCCTCACGCCGTGAGGTGAGTGATCAATGGGACCGGATATCGTGTGCCCTGAGCAGACGCAATGATCCCAGGATGACGGCCTTCTGCATTGCCCCAGCTAAAACGTGTGCCTTTTGTCGGCAAGCTGGTATTTTCTGAAGTTCCAAAAGCACGGTTTTAGCACTGCCAGCGCACTGGACCATTTATTAAAAGAAATTTTGTGAATTTACGAACCATTACTTTTGTTTTGCTTACATTTATTTTCATTCCTTCGATTTTCAGGGCATCATGCATAACATTAATCATCGCTTGCAACTCCTCTTCAGATGACGCTAATATGACTTGATCATCGGCGTAAAGAAGGCATTTGACGAACAAATCATTCATTATCAATCCATACGCACTCTCTTTCAAAACTCTTAAACAATCGTCTACGTATAAGTTAAGCAGCCATGGCGAAGCCACACATCCCTGTCTCACACTTTTTTCGTTGTTAAACCAGTCCGTGCAAGCTTCGTTTATCCTGATACAAGCAGTGGAATCCTCCTAAAGTGATTTCAGTGCTCGAATTAAACTACCGCTCACCCCATACATAGACAATGTCGACCAATATTCACTTCTCACCACTCTGTCATAGGCCTTTTCAAAGTCTATAAAAGCGCAATAGACCTTCTGACTTCCAGCCAAGAATTTTTTGACTATACCTCCTAATGAAAAGACCTGATCTATACATCTCCTTCCTTTTCTAAATCCTGCAACAAAAGAGCGTACAAAAGGGCCAAAATGTTGGTGAACACCTGTTAAAAGTTGCGCAGCCTCATTCCCTAGATTTTATTGACCAGTGCTGACATCTTGAGGTCAAGGTCGGAAACTTTTCACCAACATAAGAATTTCGGTACACACAATCTTAAGAGAGCTTATGAACTAAATAAATAAATAAAATATAAATCAAGTATTTGTCTAAGATGAATTAATCAATGTGTTTGACTCATTTCATTTTATGATCAAAAATAATACCCAAGTACTTACACGAATTTATAATTTTACCATTTATAGAAATGTCTAAGATAATATGCAATAATTTCCAAATGTCATAAACCTACACAGTTTTTTCTACATTTAGTGATATTAAGTAATATGGTTACTAAGTGTGCTTTATTTAAAAATATTTAAAACTATACCCATAGTGTGTCTCAGAAAAGTAAAAGCAGCAAAAAGTTGTACTTTTTTATATGAAACACCCCGTGTTTAAGTCGTTTTTTGTATTTGTAGTTCTTGTCGTTTTTGAAATATCAGGAATGTTGTGTACAAAAAAAAATTTAAGCATAACATTACCGATAGATAAAACATCCAACTTGAAAAAACAAACAGTCATATTCGATTACGTAAAAGTACAAGTCCAAATAAAAGCATCTTTTATGAAACATTAAACATATGGGGTGTGATAACCAAATTTTGCTTTGTACAATATTACCGCAACTACATGAAATTATCCAAAAAGTGTCCTATTTACACTCTAATTTATTTTTTTTAACAACAACCTTAAGAATAATTTTAATTACAATCTTATAGAAAAATATTGTTAAATTTTGCCCAGAAGTTTATATTTTTATTTTTTGCAAGAGATCATCACGAAACCTTTAACTTTTGATAGACATGTCCCATACTTACCTTCAACAGATTTCTAAATATTTTTCGGTGTTTTCAATCTCGTAAAACATCTAACAATAATATTTTAGACATGATAGCGATAAAAATAACATTCTTAAAGATTGAATCAACCATATAAAATAGATTTGAGTAATAAAATAACAATGTTAATAATAAAACTATAGATTGTAATGATTAAACAAATATTTTAATAATACATAACAAATTATTTAAAGTTTGAATAGTTGATGAACTAGTTTTTGCTTAGCGAATGTTCAAATAAATGCCCTTCTTGTACAGTGCATAAATTTGTTCTTTTAATTATATGTGTGGGCCGCGGACGGCCCGCACTGCGACTATTAGAAGGGGAAGGGATTATAGAAAGAAAATGATTGTGGACCCGCTTTTTAGAAACTTGCAGGTCATAGTTCTCTGGAAAAACTGATTTTGGAAGCTTATTTCATTCCGTAGCAGCCCTGTAAAAGAAGGATTCTTGATGGAGATTGGTCCTTGTAGTGTCAATCTTGAGAGTAAATGGGTGAGACTGATCAGCGTGCCGAGTTCTTCGGCCGATGTGACCAGTGGTGGGTTTTTTTTCCGTTCCCGATGCTTTTTACTAAACTTCTGCTCTTCCTTCTTTTACTTTACTTAATATCGAAGTTTTCAACTCCGTCAGCAAGAAAAAAAGTACCTGCAGGTTGCTCGTCGATGATCGTTACGCCAGTTATTTTTGGTGGGTCTTGATCACCGACAAACCACTTGAAAGTGTATGTATCGTTTACTTTCATCCATCCATAATCTAAGGGCGATAACTCGGATGGAACTGACCGATGAGCATGACTCCAAAGAGTGATCAGTCTACTAAATGCTTTGTGAAATACATCCATTTAAAGTCCGGTAAATTCTTTGAGTTGCTGAATTTGTGAAACAGGAAACAAATTATTTAAAAAAATAAATAACCCATGTTTACGTGTTTTAGAAAATTCCTCTCCCATAAATCATGGGATGCCAATTTTGTAAAAAATATAATTATCGAAGAAAGAATAGTTATTTAAAAATAGGATATAGCTCATAAAAGAATATCTTTAGATTATTTCAATGTGTTTAGTTGTAATCACAACAGTGTCTTTGTACGCTTATAGCATAACATAATTGTGTGGTGTATTCCCCCATAGTGGCGTGCAGAAAAGTCCTTCAGACACCCCATTTTTCGTATTCATGCGTTCGCAGCAATTCAACGCATAATAATTCAACGTGAAAGAGCAACCGTGCCGAAAGCTTAATTTTCAGCGGACCTTGAAGACCTTAATGCATATTTAACGAACACAGACACCGGAACGACGAGTACCGCCTCAATTATTGGTACGAACGTCGTTGAATTTTGCTGACGGTTTTGTACATGTACTTGCATGTACACACATCTTGAAGACCGAAATAACACTTTTACAAAAATGTAATGAAATTAATATGTCTCTTGAAGCAAGAACAGAATTGTGGTACGAAAGTAGAGCCGCGTTTACACCGGAGTTAGTAAAAAATGTCCTTTTGTTGCAAACACAGGTTGATAACAA
The DNA here is from genome assembly GCA_950111635.1 of Agelastica alni. Classification (NCBI taxonomy): domain Eukaryota; kingdom Metazoa; phylum Arthropoda; class Insecta; order Coleoptera; family Chrysomelidae; genus Agelastica; species Agelastica alni. Next base: position 30,539,226 of record OX467717.1, read on the forward strand.
AATGTTATCAACATTTCGTCATTGAGTGAATGTCGAGGAGAATGGCGAAACAGAGGACACCTAAAAGATTCTGGGTGAAGCCCTCTCTGAAGGCAAGAGCTAAATATAGTGGAAGTGACATGCGAAAAAGACCAAATTCATGATTATCTCTAAAAATAAACGCATGGAAGGCCACATACCTAACGAAGAGGTGCTACGTAGAATACATATATAGAGTCACGCCTTTTTCCTATAGGGGTAGGCAGAAACCACTTCCTTCCACTTCCGCTACGGTTCGTACACACATCTTTTGCTTCCTCTACTTTCATCAGTGCTCTCATACATGCTCTTCGGTTGTTGGTACTCTTGACCTGGCCTTTTTTCAAAACAATGTTGATCTGATCGAGATCGATGTTCTCCAAGGTCGACCTCTACCGATTTGCCCATTCACACTCGCCTTATAAATTTGTTTCGTCAATCTTCCTTTATCTATCTTTGTGACCATGAAGAAAGAAAAAGGATTTGAGATAATTCATGACAGACAATATGGATTTCGACAACTTCGGTCTACTGGAGATTTGCTGGCTTGTCACTCAGCTCTGAACAAACACTATTAAAAAGTTTGGTGAATCCCGTGCAATAGCCTTGGATATATCCAAAGCCTTCGACCGCGTTTGGCACCAGACATTGTTAAGCAAATTATCTGCCTACGGTCTCCCAACCAAGTTGCGCTAATAGCTCATGAGCTCCTTACATGTGGCAGTTGACGGTATTTCTTCTGATGCTTCAAAACCAATGCCGGGGTCCCCCAGGGTTCCATTCTGTCCCCTACCGTATTTCTTTTACAAATCAACGACCTTTTGAAAACCACCACGAACCCCATTTACAGTTTCGCATACGACAGCACACTCAACTTTCACATCCTATCGATCACTTTCGGTGAATGATACAAATAGACTCAGGCAGGAACAGGTTGACTCCATCAATAGAGATCTTGAAGCAATCGTCGAGTGGGGAACCAACATACTTGTTCAGTTCATCGCCCAGAAAACACAAAGCGCCACGTTTTCCAAGAAAGTGAATTCCTTAAATCAATCCATTACATTGACCGGAAATACCCTTGAATCAAGTCCCTCTATCTCGATTTTGGGAGTCACGGTATCTAATAATATGTCTTGGCATGACCAGGTTGCTAACATCGCAAAGTCAGCAAGCCATATAAGAGGGTAAACCAAACGTAGCACTTCGAGAGTCTCAAGCTCAGGCCCAGGTTGAGTCGTGAGTCGCAGAGCAGCTTTCTAAGTCGTATGAAGCAATTTCTGGCTTGTTCTATTCTACATGTTATTTCCGCCTCCGGATCCAACTTGCAGTCCATCCAACATCCCAAATATCGAAACCTGTTCCAGGACCTCGCCGTTTAACTGTATTGGCAGTGAGACATTCTTAGATCTTTTGATGGTCATAACCTTGGTTTTTTTATGTTTATTTTCATGCCGGATGCTTCGCAAGCCATGTGGACACCATTGAGGAGTCGCTGTAAGCCCAGATCCGAGTCTGCTATCAAGACAGTATCGTCGGCGTATCTGATGCTTGTGTAATGAGCTTTATCGAAAACAATTACGAAGCCCGTTGGGATCGTTTGCTCAAAGTATTCCTCAAACGTTTGCTTCCATATCTGCGGGGTAGTCATCCGGTGGAAACCGATCAAGGAAAGGAAGAAGAGTACTTTGAATGAATTTTGAAAAGTACAGTGTAGTGTCATTAAGAACAAATTTTCAAACGTTTTTATCCGCGTTAAGAGCGGACCTTGATCGCAGATTTATATTGAAATAAAAAAAGGAGATGACTAATTAAGGAAGGTCGTTTAATTTTTATTGATTACAAATTGATTCGCCGTGTTATGGCGAATTGTTCGAAGGATTTTTCTTTTTAAGACGCGGATGGATTTTTATGCGGAATAACAGACAAAACGTATAATACAAATAAAGAATTAACGTGATTCAGACTTTGTAATTAATTTATAGTTAATTGGTAGCAAAAATGATTACTAGTTTTTAAAACACTACGTTGGCGCTGGTGAAGGTCCTTTCACTCGACGTGCGAGATTTAATTTTGACAATAACCAAATTTATTTATCACTTAAAAATGCATTATCAGTATTCAACCCTTGAAATAATTTCACTATGAAAAGAAACACTTGCAGCATCCCCACTTTTAACAGAAGCGCACATCAACTGATGCATTGATTACCAATGGCGTATCCTAAATGTTTTGCAACAGTTACCAAGTATTTATTTATCAGAAAATGTATTGAAATTGAACGTAAATAAAAAAATGTTACAAATGGATTTACAGTGTTTCCCAAGCCATACATTGCAGAGTAAGAACTGTGCAAACATGTTTCATCGGTTTAAATGATATTTCTTCCATTCCCACGATAATGTTTTGTTCTATTCAAAAATTCTATACGGTATAATATTATTTTCCATTAGCATATCTCTATGACATACGTACATACAGTCACGCCTTTTTCCCGTAAGGGTAGGCGCGTTTTCGCTGAGTAGTTCTTATTATCTGACCATTTTACATGAGTATTTTAAGTAAAATAAACAGTATTGCCGTAGCAAAACTAACTTTTCCAAACTGAGGGCTCTTTTCTATTTAATATAGTTCTAAAAAAAAAAACCTGAAAGTTTCTCCTTCTGAAGTTATCTTGCGAAAAGTACAAATGCGGTAAATTTGAGGATCACCTCGTACGGCAGCTACCTGAAGGAATGTACCGTTATGGCTCATCTTCGAACTCGGTCTTGTCCTTCGGGCAAAACTTCTACCCTGTAAGTTTTAGTGACCTACCGCCTCTCTGTCTCAAGATATCGTGCCATTTAAAATTTTCCAACACACACACACACACACACACACACACACACACACACACACACACACACACACACACACACACACACACACACACACACACACAGACAAAATTTGAAACAACCGTCACGCTGAAAATGGGGCCGTTCGGCGCGTGGGGCCATGAAACGTGCAGCGCACATGGTTTTGGCGATTTAGAATTTTGGGGGTAAACCAATACTTTTTTTTTTTTTTTTCGGTCCGGAAAAGTAAAAATACAAAAGCAGCAAAAAACAGTCACAAAAACACTAAATTTTAACCTATAAAATATTACACCGACCCGCTAAAATTTAGGTGCGTACTTTTTTGTAATCGTATTGGAAAAATCTATTTCAAAATTTTCATTGATCATCATTATCATTATCAATTTCTAAAGGCCAAGCCTTTAATATTTCTCTGGATGCCTCATCACGTGGCCGAAGTATTCGAGTTTTCGGCTTTTTATTATATCTGTGTTTTTCCTCATTCGTCGTAGAACCGCCTCATTTCTTATTCGGTCCATCCAGCTTATTCGTAGGATCCTTCTGTAGACACACATTTCAAAGACCTCCAGCGTCTTCAATAATGAGTCGGTCAGCGTCCAACTCTCTACTCCATAGAGCAATATGGAGAATATATAGCAGCGTGTTAGTCTGATTTTTAATTTTAAAGTGTTTCCTTTGTTGCAGAGAATTCTTTTTAGTTTAAAGAAGGCGGCTCTGGCTTTTTCGATAGGAATCTTAATTTTTTTGCTCATGTCCCAGTTGTCATTGATATTAGCGCCCAGGCATGAGATTTTGTTAACCTTTTCTAGCTGTATCCCGTATGCCCTGATTTGTATTGGTGTTCTGCTGACAACCATAACTTTGGTTATTGAATTATTGAGAAAACAGTCGCAGGGTGCTAAACCTGGCGAACATGCACTTTCTTTTTTGATAAACGACTATCCTCGTAGAAAGGAAAAAATTAGCAACCAAAAATTAAGTTCATAATATTTGAAGCAAAATTTTTATTCGGAACTTTCAAGAGAAACGTTTTCTGCGAGACGCCTATACCGACTGGTCCGAAAGAATTGAAAACGACTACCAGACTTTTTGACATCAGCATATGTTACACACATGTGATGCCATTTATAAGCACTGGTTCTAAGAAAAACGTATGTCGTTGAACGAACTTATTGTTCTGTTCGAACAAATATACGAATTTCAGAAAGCCGAAGCGATTTTGGTGGGATTAAAAAAATAATTACAGCTTGATTAATACGAGGGCTGTCGCGTTAGTTTGTCGAACTGATGCTGATTTTTGGAACGAAGTTTGGCACCAGGCATTGTTAAGAAAATTATCTGCCTACGGTCTCCCAACCTAACTGCGCCAATGGCTCATGACCTTCATGCAAGATCACTCCTTACATTTGGCTTATTTGGCGCAAAATCCTGTACCCTGTAGAGGAGCATGGTCTCTATATTGAAAAAAATGTAAACATAGCCCCTTTTTCAAAGGTTATCGCATTTCTTAAAAGAAAGAATGTTGGTTACAAGGGTATCAACTTAATTTGCTTTCTTTTCAGGTAGCAACAATTATTGGGTGCGTGTAGAAAGAAAGAACTAACAAAAATGTCAATTGATCTAATAAACCACAAGTAAGACATGTTGCTTGTGAAAATACCAGATTCCAAAACACGCATTGAGAGAACTTTTGTTGTAATTGGGCAAGAAAACCTGTTGTTGTATACGCAATCTTTACATCTTACGCAATCTTTATAAAAAAGGAAAATGTTCTATTCAGCCTGTTGGTATCCACAACTTTGGGAATTTTGGATTAAGAATCGCAGAATTTTTAAATTTACCCAATCCTAAAAATTACACAGGCCATAGAACTCGTCGAACTTCGGTGACGTTATATGCTGATAATGGTGGAAACATCACATTTTGAAGAGACACGGTGGCTGGAAGTCTACCAATGTCGCTGAAGGATATATAGATAATTCAATTACAAACAAAATTAAAATTGCCAAGACCGTTTAAAGATTATCAGATGAAAACAATCAATGTGAAACGGAAACTTTACCTTCTTGTTCTGACTGCAACAAAAGGCATTTAAATATACCAAGCTTTTCAAAAAAATTGAATCCCTTCAATATTGCTCGAATTTTAATGTAGGATAACATGGTTAACAGTTAATAGATCCCTGGTACACAGTGGATCATTCCTACCACAAAGCCATCTGCTGTTTGATATTCTATGATATATCATACATTCGTATATAACCTTTATAACTTTCTTCCCATTTAGTAGCTTTGTGGTAGTCACGACGAATAGATGTAAAAAGTTGTAACGGTTTTTAACAGGGAAAATGTTCGTTTTTTGCTTAATTTTTGTCGGGTTTAAAAGTACTAAGTTCTAAAAACAACGACATTTACATAAAGATAATATTTTCCTTGTATTTAATGATACACAATACACGAAATACACATCACTGGTTACATAACACCGATTTTGTTCTTTCGTCACATACATTTATTCCTGTCACGATATCCTCAATTGCGCCGCGTACTAACATCGCTAAATAATTATATCTGGTTTTAATGTATTCAATTAATGATGACAATGGACTTGTTTTGTTTACTTTTTTCGTAAAAAATTGTGCACTTCCGGTTTGAAATTGCAGCTAGTTAGTACTTATATCAAGGATGTTTGTAACACGTGTGAAGTATTCGAACAAAATAAATCAGCGCGTATCGTTTTATATCGTACAAAGACCGAGGGTACCGGTAAACTGGTCGCAATTAAATAAAATTCAGTCCAGTTGACTACCATCCCAAAAATATAAATGTTGTAAATTATAAAGAAGGTCTTATGCGCTTTTATAGACTTGGAAAAGGCCTATGATAGGGTGGTGGGGAGTGAATTGTGGTCGAAATTGTCTATGTATGGGGTAAGCGGTAGTTTAATACGAGCACTGAAATCACTTTACAAGGATTCCACTGCTTGTGTCAGGAAAAACGGAGCTTACACGGATTGGTTTAACATCGAAAAAGGTGTGGGACAGGGATGTGTGGCTTCGCCATGGCTGTTTAACTTATACGTAGATGATTGTTTAAGAGATTTGAAAGAGTGCGTATGGATTGATAATAAATGATTTGTTCGTCAAATGCCTTCTTTACGCCGATAAGCGTCATCTGAAGAGGAGCTGCAGGCGAAGGTTAATGTTATGCATGATGCCCTGAAAATCAAAGGTATAAAAATAAATGTAAGCAAAACGAAAGTAATGGTTTTTGAAAGAGAAGAAAGCATGACAAACTGTGAAGTTCTGATTAAGGAGAGTGGAATAAGTAAATGAGTTTGAATCAGGCCCACGCTGTACATAAGGGCGAAGAAAAGCCTCAAAACTCAAAAGTAAAAAAAAGGTAAAGCAACAAACAACATTGTCAAAACAAAATTTATAATGATAAAAAAAAACAGTAAGGAATTGCTATTACATTGTTTTTTATTTGTTTATTATTTTTACTCTTTGAGACGAGGGAACCGAATTTCTCAAAAATAATATATTTTCTAAATGAGAGTACGCAATAATACCATTTATTCGATCGAATACGTAACATGATAACAAGAATTGTGTAAACTCAAACAAATCTGATTTTATTCATGTTTAAGGTTGAAATTTTGCAAAAATTAAAGCACGAACAGCTTATTAATTCACTTAGCTAAAATATTAATAGCAATACCTAATACCTGGATATTAACCTTTAAAAGGTGACATGTTGCATTATTAAAATAATACATTGTTTTTTTTTATTTGTCGATCAGTTTCGTCCTGTGATATATAAACGAGTATTTTTATTGTTTTAAACATTTTTTTTATTTCTTGTGCTTATGTATCATACATTACATTTGAAACTAAAATACAAAATTTTTTAGTTGTAATACTGTTAGAATATATTTCTGTTTTATAATATAAGTTTATAATTATGTTATGTGCCTCAATGAGAAAATACTTGTATGGCTTGTACTTGTAAAATATAAAAATAAAAATAAATTTATGAAAATACTTTTTAAAATTATTTTTCAATAGTGTATAATAATACCTAACTCAACCCGTATCTGTACTCACATATGAAAGTAATACAAATTTGAGGCGTTATTTTAAATTTGCACAAGGGCGCAAAAAGTGCTAAGCACGGACCTGGTTTATATACTTGGGTTCAAAGTTTACGAGAGAGGGAAAGTATGACATTGAGCGAAGGGTGTTGGCAGGAAAACATATGAATGGGGCGCTGCATAGCTTTATGAACAGCCAGGAAGTGTCAAAAAAGGCACGTCTGGCTGTGCATAAAGGAGTGTTGGTTCCTACACTTATGTATGGTAGTAAATGTTGGGTCTGGCAGAAGAAGCATGAAAATAGGATTAATGCTGCGGAGATGAGTAAGTCTAAAAAGCATACCTGGAGTGACTCGATTGGATAAAGTAAAGAATTGTGAGATAAGAGAACGCTGTGATGTAAAAGAAGATGTGGTTACAAAGATAGACAAAGGAATGCTTAGACGGTTTAGACACGTAGAAAGGATGGATGAAGGAAGATTGACGAAACAAATTTATAAGGCGAGTGTGAATGAACAAGTCGGTAGAGGTCGACTTTGGCGAACATCGATATCGATCAGATCAACATTGTTTTGAAGAAAGGCCAGCTGTCAAGAGTACCAACAACCGACGAGCATGTATGGGAGCTCTGATGAAAGTAGAAGAAGCAAAAGATGTGTCTAAGAACCGTAGCGGAAGTGGAAGGAAGTGGTCTCAGCCTGAAGGCGTGACTGTATGTACCTATGTACGTTTGTAAAGATTATTTTCGAATAATTTTTTTCTGCAATGTTTCCCCACTACGCCTCTGTCAGTAAATTCTGGCTGCGAGGTTCATTTATCAATTACAATTAAAATCATAAAGTGTAATTTCCGAATGACCCTATATCGATCGTATTATGACAAATCCTTTCGAAATTGTACCTGGTCCGTTTCTATTGTCCGTAGAAAACTGAACGCATTGTATGTAAGGAATATACCTAAAGAAAACCCAAGACATGGTTTTGTCCTTAGTTCGCTAATCGGCTAGAATTTATAATGAAACAAGCAGGCTATCTATTCTACAATGTTGGACCAGTCGTATGAATAGTACGGAGGATTGCGCTACGATATGAACATCATTCACATAAATGAACTATGCGATGATATATTTTTCAGAACAATAAAAACTTACTGCGTGTCCAAACCATCTAAGCATTCCTTTATCTATCTTTGTAACCACATCTTCTTTTACACCACAGCGTTCTCTTATCTCACTATTCTTTACTTTATCCAACCGAGTCACTCAGGATATACTTCTTTGACTACTCATCTCCACAGCAATAATCCTATTTTTATGCTTCTTCTGCCAAACCCAACATTCACTACCATACTGATAAGTGTACGAACCAAGAAGGATATGCAGCAAAAATTAGGTGTTTTTATGTGGATGTCACCTTCCACTTAAACAGTTATTAAAAATACGTACTATCAACTAAAATTAAAAAAAAATGAAAAAATTAGGTTGTAATAAAAAGGATTTACGTTTTAACAAACATTTCAAAACCCTCTATTATAAAAGTAATTACGTCATTGTAGATCACTGTATGATGGAGAGTATTAGAAAAAATATGTATAATTATTATTCCAATTTGATATGATTGGTGTGTAGCTTTGACACTAGAAAGTTATGTGACGTGCCTCGGATTTTGTGTTGTATACTTCATTCATGATCATCATCATGACCATGTTGCTAACAACGCAAAGTCGGCGAGCCAGAGGCTAGGTTTTCTGTGGAAAGCCAGAAAGTTTATTACTCCTGATCACCTGTTGACGACGTACAAGGCTCAAATACGACCTCTACTGGAGTATTGCTCGCACATTTTGGGTTCACCACTAAGAAATTCTCTTCGTCTTCTATAGTCCGTTCATAATTTGTCGATAGCACAAAATGTGCGTCCAAGTCATAAAACGGCCGTAATAGTCGTAAAATCATAGGCGGAGGTTCCTGAGGTGTTTATTCATGTCCGTACACAATTTGTTGATAGCTCACTGCAAGTTTGACCCTCATTAGGTTTAGTACGTTTTTGATCGCATTTAATTTACGGCTCGTTGGTGTTTCGGCGTCTACGGCAGTAATTAACGTCTCTAATATTTATTTTGCGAATTTTGTGCAGTGCGTGAGTAACTTTTTTTCATATTCCTACAAACAAATACGTACCTTTCGTTCCTGCTTGTTTTGTTTGATTGCTTGCGATGGCTTCGTCATCATCATCAACATCATCAAGTTTTACACCGGTACTGTTGCGTACAGTCAGTAAGTCTGTCTATTCACCAAGAGAGAAGACTATTGTTTTGAACGTTCACGATGCTCTGCTTTCTCAGAATCCCACAAACACTGTTCAGAACATAATCAAGAGTTGTGCCCACATGACGGGCGTAGGGGAGTCAACAATATATAGGTTCCTATCAGAAAGAAAAAAACAAGGTATAGCTAACCCAAATACAAACGAATACTTAAAGAGGGGGAGAAAACCTATTGAAATTGATGAATTTGCCAAAAATGGTATTCGAAGGAAAATTCACGAATTTTTTTACAAAAAAGAAATACCCAACTTAAACAAAATTTTACAAGAAGTTAGAGACGACCCGGATTTGCCTCATGTCGGACGAACCAAATTGTGGCAAGTTTTAAAAGAATTAAATTTCCGGTGGGAGAAATCAGACCGAAAATCACTTTTGATTGACCGGGAAGAGATAATATGTTGGAGAAGAAAGTATCTAAGATCTATACGAAAATTTCGGGCTGAAGGAAAGCCAATTTACTATCAGGACGAAACGTGGGTAAACGCAGGTCATACTCTCACAAAAATTTGGTCAGATAAAAATATATCAAGCTCCAGGCAAGCCTTTATGGAAGGTTGGTCTACTGGTATTTCCCCACCCTCTGGTAAAGGCAGTAGATTAATAGTTTCTCACATTGGCAGTGAAAAAGGATTTGCTAAGCATGGTTTGTTGAAATTTCAATCCAAAAGCACAAAAGACTATCACGAGGAGATGACAGCTGATGTTTTCGAAGAGTATTTTGAGCAGATGATTGAACATATACCACCAAACTCAATTATAGTATTAGATAATGCACCTTATCATTCACGACTAGTAGAAAGACTTCCAACGACTGCGTGGAAGAAACAGGATATCATTGAATGGCTGCGGAATAAGTCCCTGCCTTACAAAGATGGAATGGTTAAAGCAGAACTTTTAAAAATTGCCCGGCAACACAAATCTAAGTTCAAGAAATACGTAGTTGACAAAATGGCGGAAAGACGAAACATCACAGTCCTTAGACTTCCACCCTACCACTGCGAATTAAATCCAATTGAACTCATTTGGGCACAAATGAAAAGCTATGTGGCTAGAAAAAATACGTCATATAAAATACAAGCTGTACGTGAATTGTTATATGAGTCTTTACAACATATTACAGAACAAAATTGGCGAGATGCAGTAAGACATGTAATAGAAGAAGAACAAAAAATGTGGGATCTTGACAATATAATTGATGCGACTGTAGAGACACAACCGCTAATTATTAACCTGCAAGACGACTCGGATTCCGAAGATGATCCTGTTTATTTTGAATTTGAATAGTTTTGTAAGTAATCGTAGTTTATATCATTTAAAAATAGGTATTAATTAAATAAATGTATCTTTTACAAATTGCAAGTAACTTTTTATTTTTAAATAAAATAAAGAAATTTTATTAAAATAAAAATACAATTTACAGTACCTACAGTTTAAGAATATTAATATATTTATTTATTTAAAGTAACGTAATGTTTTAATCATATACTCTACGACACTGGTCAGTCATTTCCACTCAAAATACCTACATAATCGGATTAAAAGTTCTATAGCTGTATTGTATTTATTCAGATACAAGGTGGGTTAGTCGAAAACATCTTAAACTGCCAGTTTTAGGTTGGTTTTTGTTATTATATCATACTACCTGTCCTCTCTGTATTTCAGTTCTCTAATGAGGGTCAAACTTGCAGTGAGCTATCAACAAATTGTGTACGGACTATAGATTCCATTCAGAAAAGGGCCATTCGGTTGATAAACAGCTCAACTCTCACAGATACCCTTCACCCACTAGAACATAGAAGAAGAGTTGCAGACCAGACATTACTTTATAGATATTTTCATGGCAGATGCTCCAGAGAAATAAAAACTCTTATACCACTACTGGCCACATCCGGCCGAAGAACTCGGCACGATAGGTTTACCCTTTTTACGACTTTTTTCAGTAAAAAAAATATCGCAACAGTTTTTTATGGACCTTTCATTATATTTGTCGAGCTTGTCTTTACCCCCTATAAATTCGGAGAGCCACTTTAAATGTAAGTATTTATTTACATGAATGTATGTTGTTCTAAATGTTCATTTACGTTTTTTCTTTACATGAATTACTTTATTGAAGCTGTGCTTCTCACATCTATTTTTATTGGTTGTATTATATTTGACATTTGTATTCTTTTCTATAGGTTATATTACATTTGAATAATGTCGTGTTATTATGTAGTATAAAGCCATAATTTAGGTCTTTTATTATGTAATTTAGTTTTTTAATCATGGTATGTTTTTTGTATTACATAAATTTTATATTCAGTTTATTGAAGTTTAAAATATGATAAGCGGTTCGGAAGCATTAGTGATTCTGGTGAGTGGTAACTGTGATATGTTTTAGCAGACTTTGAAACTTACACTCTAACTGACATTTTTAAAAATCGTCGTACTCCAAACGTTTATTGTAATAATTACGTAAGAAGTTGTAGCGTAGCTTTTATCGGTCAGTCCCGTGTCTGCAACGTTTTTTTTTACACCTAATTTCATTTTAATATGTACGTTCTTGATTTTATACTACAGAGTTTTGAAGATGAAACAATAGAGTTTTCAAACGTAGAATTTTTAACATATGGGTTTTCTTCAACATCCCGTTCAAATTCCTACCAATTCAGCAATCAAAATCAATTAATCATTGCTATACTTAACTATAACAATCAATTACTCATTGCTGTCCTTTTTCAAGTTATTATAATATTATTTCCGCCACTTTTACCAGATAACTAGACAAAACTGGAGGCCTGGCAACGTCGAATCGTGTGCACACGTGTTGCCACGTCATCAAGATAGTGGAGGAGCAAAAAATATTTTTTCTGTCAAATTGATCGCATGATATAATAAAAAAATACCCGTGTGTTTTGAAAAAATTAACGGAGGAAATATTAGAGATACCTCGTATATAGTTGTAATGAGTAATTTCGGTGTGGGGTGAGAATTTTTCGACGAGAACGCCCGTACTAACAACGGTGGCAGCAAACCAGGCTGCAGTCAGCTGTCCCGAGGCCTCCTCACCATCGCATTTGGCCACTAAACATTAACTTGCAGTCTCCGTTCGACTACAGTCCGTCGTGGAAGTAGGAAATTTTAGCGGCGTCGAATCTCGTGGTCGATTTCAAGGAACCGGTCGTAGAAGAAAACGTTAAAAAAAAAGAAAGAAAAGACCGCCACGAGAACGGTATGTTCGTATGCCGTGTGATTTGTGGTAACTAAGGAGGTGAACGTTTATTATATTACGAGTGTGACATGTTTTCCTTTCATAGGACTTTGTATCGGAAGATAATGTGACTTTGGAGGAGACCTGTAGCTGGTGATGATATATCTTTAGATAGTAACAGTTTATTTAGGTAAGAGATTTTTATTTATCAAAAAATACAATCTACGGTAGCGATAAGCGTTTCGATTTTGACCATCTTCAAGATAAATATAAAAAAATTTCAATTTTTAAAACGAATGTTAGCTTATGTTCCTTTATTATTAATATTTCATAAACGACATGACATTTGCACAATGGGGTTTTCCGAATACTCATAATAAGAATAATTTTCAAAAAAAAATATATAAATAAATACTATCTATGCTAGACTAAAAAGTGATGGCGACATGCGTTTCGATTTTGAATTTTCTTCAAGACAAATATAGACTTTTTTTAATTTTTAAAATGTGATGTATATTATTCATAATTTCATAAACCTAACGATATTTGCACGATGGGGTTTCCAAGTACTGATAGTAGGAATTATTTTCGTAGAAAAAATACCGGGACGGGTTTACAAACGATACGAGGGACAATCAAAAGCTACTTTTTTTGGATATTGGAAATCAATTTTGCATCGCAAAAAATTGATTAAATGTAAGTCGAGAACGCGCCCGAGTTATTCTTCGAAATTTACTTTTTATTTTACAGTAAAATTTAGTATCATTCGGAATAAACGGATGTGCGGTTTTAATTGATAAATAATATGGTTTGAATCGTCTTTCTTGTAACACAAGAATGCATTTTCTGTTTAATGAGAAAACAGCGATAACGAATGAATATAAAGAGTTATTACAGTATTGCTATCAACTAATAAATATTTTTATAAATTCTTCGCAATGCCAACTGACGATTTTCAATTTATACGAGCGAACTAGAGAACTAACGGCGAATTTAAATTGGTTTTCTAAAAGTTTTGTTAAGTTCATTAACTTCGCGTGAAATTAACCCGAATTGGATAGTAAAACTATTGAATATTTATTGTATTCATATTTAGAAGTTACCGATAAATAATGATTATTAACCCGGTAGCATCGAATATCATTATTACAGAATGACAAAAATGTTTCTTCTGTCTCTCATCGTTTCGGATCCCTTGTCACTGGTGACAGTGCCGGTTTTAGCACTGCCAGCGCTCTGGGTGAGATTTCTACGGCGCCCCTTAACTGCAATTCAAACCTATACTATACGAAAAAAGGCAAAGGATATAAGGATAAATTAAAAGAACTTTTGGGAATTTACGAGTAAGTAGGCCTTGCTCAATGAGCGAAAGGTTATAAAGGGGGGCCCTGTGCGGTCGCCCCACCGCGCCCTTTTCTTCTTACCGGAGCCGCTCTCTTTCACACAAGAAATAGAGCACACAGCAAATATTTCTTATGCCCGTTTTTGAAGTTTATCGTGTATTTGAATAGGCTTTGCATAGGTCGCCTCTCCACTGCGACCTTTAGTAGGTCTATTGTGGCTCACCCTTATAGGTTACAGTTCACCGCACAATCCAACCCTTCTCACTAAGTTCATGGTGAGATTTACTTGAAATCGGTAGGTTCTAAGCTGGTATAACCAAATGTGTTGAACCTTATTCTTCCCAGACAGGGGCATGAGCATAGTATATGTTTAACAGTTTCGTCTTCCACGCAGCAAAACCGACAGTCCGTTTGTTGATTTAGACCTATCCTTCCGAGGTGGTATCTTAGACGACAGTCCGTCCTGTAAGCAGTCCCGTAAGAATTCGCAGGTCATTTTTGCTCCTTTCTAGGATCTGCTTAGTTGTGTTTCTCAAGGGTTGAAACGGTAAAAACGCCTTCGAGTGGGTTAGCCCTGGTATGTCGGACCAGTACGTGAGTATTTTCCTCTCCGCCCAGTCCGAAATAATTGTTTTGGCGGCACTTGTAGTGACTCCAAAAACCGGTTCTAGTCCAGTGAACGCAGATTCGGTCCCCTGTTTTGCAACGGTGTCGGCTTTTTCATTTCCCTTCACCCCCTGGTGCCCAGGTACCCACAGCAGGGTCACTTTGTTGTTCGTACCAAAGTACTCCAGGAATTCGATGCAATTCCATACAAGTTTAAAATTTATCTTGTGGAAGCTCAGTGCTTTTAAAGCAGCCATGCTGTCTGATATTATTCTTATGTTTTTGTTTGCTAGAGGTCTGTTTTTCTGGTAACCAAAATTCATTCATTATTTCGAAGAGTTTTTCCCTTTTGATGGGGTCATATGCCTGTCGCAAGTCGACAAATATTTGGTTTATGTCTATGTCATACTTCCATGTTCGCCTCAGCAGTTCTTTGACACTAAATAGGTGGTAGATCTAACAGGTCTGAACCCTGATTGGTATATAGTCCAACAGAAAAGTAAACTATCTTATTATTTTGGTTTATGTCCTTCTCAATTATTTTTCGGGGTGGATATCGGGCTTGGGACGAAAAAAAAGCAAACTTTTCACTCTTCTTAAATCGCCGACGTTTTGATCTTTATTTTAGATCTTTCTCAAGGGTTTTTAATTCGTGGAAGTCTTAAGTCTGTAATGTAAAATTTCTGATGTCGTATGCATCGCAGAATCAGGGCAAACGTGTTTACAATTAACATTGAGCAAACGAATTAATCACCTAATAACAGAACAATATTTAAACGAATAATTTCCATTCCTTCTTTCGTCCTAAACCCGCTATCCACCCCGAAAAAAAAAATCTTATTTACAAATATTTTCAAAATGGGCAGTTTGACTGGTCCCTAGACATTTGTCTATGCGTTAGTCCGGCCCTGCGTAGACCTGTCGCTAGTGGAGGCACTGTCTGTGCGAGCTTTGATTCTTTGATTGGTTTTAAAAAAAGATTGTATTCCGTCATAAGCGTAAAATATCGCGCAGGGGGTTAAAAGTAATCATTTCGTCGAAAAAATTTTAACCTTTTAAAGTTCAATATAATTACCCGATATTGTAGAAAGTCGAGATTTCTCTCTCTATTATATAAAATACGTCTTTCCATTTTGCCATCGATGTACCATCACTTGGCCGAACGTCCTCGTCAGCCAATCGTTCGCCTTGCACCGCGTTACTGTGGCAAACAATATGACAGATGCATTTCTAAATTCAACACGCACTCTGCCGGCGGCGAGGCATCTCTTGTGCGGTTACAATCCTTTTTCTATAATCGTGATACATTTTTTTAAAAGAAGCGGCAAAATAGGAAATAATTATTTATTTGCATACGAAGTTTGACGATTAACGATATAGGACTATGGACGTCGTTTAGGGGGGTCAAAAAGGTCATTTTCGACAAATCCACTCAAATATGTGCGTATGCGGATGACGTAGCAATAATCTCGAGAACAAAGGACCGCCTGATTGAAGTTTACAAGGAAATAGAAAAAAACGGAATAGAACTGGGACTACGTGTCAATATACAGAAAACAGTCAACATGAAAGTGTCAGCCTCAGAAGACCTTCAGATAGAAAACGAAAAATTCAAGAAAGTAACAGAGAGGAGCCTACTTTGCCAACTCGAAACTCTTAAAAAGCAAACCGATTACAAGAAAGACAAAGCTAAAAATTTACAAGACATTAGTTCGACCAGTAATAACCTATGGGAGTGAAAATTTGACACTCACGGTACAAGGTCAGGAAAAGATAGACCACGGCTCAGATGGATGGACCAAGTACTGGGTAACCTTAGGGCAATGCGGATATCCGGCTGGTGGACCAAAGTCAAGGACCGCATTGCTTGGAGGCGAATTGTGGAGGAGGCCAAGGTCCACATCGGGCTGTAACGCATTAACAAAGATATTAACAAAACGGTGGTCCCGTGTGATAACCCTGTGCTACAACAGAAGGAAATTAATTAAAAGCTTATTTCATATCCCAGAGATTCAAGTTTTGCAATTAATAAACTGCATAATTAGAGTGTATAATTTTAAAAATGAAGTAGCTTTTTCGCTAGACCTCGTACATTATTTTCTGTCGGATTGTCAACTGAGCAAAGTCGAAAATGAAAATTTCCCCTCGAGCGTTTGACCTACGTCAGTAAATACATTTTATGCGTAATGCCATCGATACTTTGTTTATTTAAAAGGAAGTTTGTTTATAAATCAAATTGAACGGCTGCGAAATTTCAAGGCGTGTAAACATTCTTCGATCATTACAAGCCTTATAATTGATTACGGCGACAACTCTTTCTCTCAAAGAATTTGTCGAGTTGTCCGCCCAACGAACGAGGGACATACCAGGAGGCGCTGTCTTACGAAGACCCCGAAATTTCCATCTTCCATCCAGCTCATTGTTCTACGGCTGACGGCAAACTTTCACCAAACTTTTCCCCATAACGTGCTTCTACTTAGTCTTGGGTTCGATAATTTAAAAACATTCAGTACAAAAAAAGAACGAGAAAGCCTTACGGTAGATCCCTGTAAAGTTCCACCCCCCTATTAAAAATTTGAAATTTTGTTTAGAGTTCTGAGTTCTGTATCAATAGTTCTAGAGTTCCTGATAGATATTAGGAATAATTCTGACCTTTAAAGGGTAAAAATATCAATTTTTCAAAATGAGGGGCTAACTCCACGCTCCTCCCCACTTTTCAAACATAAACAAGATGATTTATAGCTATTTAACCACGTCACACCCCTCGGCCAATTCAGAAAAATGTTGTGGGACTTTTTGGTAGAACTCTTTGGGGAAGAAATAGAACTCTCATCAGAACTCCTGCAACTTTCAAAATTTTGAAAATCAAAATTTTTTGGTAAATTTTAAGTCCTGTCGAATTTTGGATTTTGAGTTGATCGAAAATTGTTGTAGGTCTTTTCGGTAGAACTCTTTGGGGAAGGAACAGAACTTTCATCAGAACACCTGAATCTTTAAAATTTTGAAAATCAATGTACAAAAACCAGATAAATAAATGAAAGGTCTAATGAGAACCAACATTTCTCACAATCTAGGCTAGATGTGTATGAAACAACTCACAGCATTCCAATAGTTAATAAGTTGAGTACCAAAAGGGACTGGCATACGATGTAGGACCGGTGAAAAACATCAAGTATAAAATAGTAAGGCAACACCTTGTTATCGACAAGAAAGGGGTGCTAACTATTTGATTCTATTCTAAGAGAATATGACCTGTGCGCAAAAAACACCGACTATACTAAACCTACACCTATGTTCGAAGGAGACCTATTCCTGGAAATCCCATCCAGAGAAGAGTGGGCCGAGAATCTAGTTAAACCTCAAGGCGCAGTATTTTATACTGACGGCTCCAAACTAGAGGGGTTGCAGTGTCTTTTCAGAAGGTACTTCACTTAGCCTGTCGTTTCGTTTGCCTGATTACTGCAGTGTGTATCAAGCCGAAATGACAGCCATTACCGAGGCAGCTGTCTGGACACTCCGCAATGAACAAAAGTTCAGCGATATATCCATTCTTTGCGACAGCCAGGATGCTATCAAATCACTAAGTTTAGTCTACTTGACCTCTAGGGCAGTGGTGCAATGCCGAGCCACCCTGTGGACACAGTGATATACCAGGCAACTGTAAGGCGGACGAGCTAGCAAGGAGTACCGATTGCAAACTGCTTCAAAAAGCCAACTTGAGGTGGTAAAATGAACCCACATGCACATAATCGAAACAGATTTGGCCTAAACTAGATCTACTTGACCCTGTCGTACGCCTCTGGTAGTAGCCAGAAACGTTCATTTAACATAATTAAGTAGGGTGTTTAGTACTTACATCATCATCTCCCAGCCTGGTGTTGAGTCCACTGCTGGACATAGTCCTCCATTGAACTGCTCCACTGAGCTCTATCTTGAGCTGTTCTAATCCAGTGTTCGTCTACTCTTTTTATATCGTCGCTCCAACGTGTTGGCAGTCTTCATCTGCTTCTTTTGTCTGCGCAGGGTCTCCAGTTTATTATTCTTAGAGACCATCTGTCGTCTTTGAATCTCGCAACATGTCCTGCCCATTTCCATTTTAGTGTCGTGATTCTCTGTAATATGTCTTGGACCTTTGTTCTTTGCCGGATGTACGTATTTCTTACGCGATCTTGGGTTCGAATTCCAAGCATAGCTCTCTCCATTTTCTCTGAGCAACCTCCAATCTATGTACGGTGTTCCTTGTCAGTGTAAGCGTTTCGGCACCGTAGGTCATTACTGGTAATACGCATTGATTTTAGGCTTATTGGTATGCTGCTTTTAAACACATCCCTTAGTCTACTGTATGCAACCCACCCTAGAGAGATTCTTCTTTGTAGTTCCTGCGTTTGATTGTCTCGACTTATTCTAATTTCGTGACCTAGATATTTGTATTTGTCAACCACTTTAATGATCTTGTCCTCTAGAATTGTAATTTCGCCAAGTACCAAATAAGTCATGATTTTTTTTTTGATGACTATACCCAGGCCAACGTTTTTTGTTGCCCGCTCCAGAGCTCTTTTATCATTGAATTGGCCTCCCTCAAATAATGATTTGTGTGATTTGAGGGATAGTACTTACACTCCCCACTAAATATGACAATAATAGTTTTAAAGTGCTGGGCACAAATAATTTTTAAATTTTCAAATAAAACACCCTGTAACTCAGACAGGAGACACATTTTATTTAGGTGGTTTGGGTTGAATCTTCATATTTTGAGTTCAGGATTCTATAGTTGAAATATTTCCATTAAGTAATGAAGCACCTTGTATAACCATCGAAAAATGAAAACAAAAAAAAATCTGAGCAAAAGAGAGAGAGGCGAGTCGATTTCTTTGCACGTAAGTGTATGATGTTTTTAGTATAGTTCATGGCAAAATGTTTCTGATACTCGGCATTAGTTACACAAGATTTCGTTAATTAATCAGTTCAACAAATATTACGGTGTGCGGTAATCTTTTATTATATTCGTTTGAATACATTCAATTGTGTCGTTATTCAATGCTCGCGTTATAATAAAAGCCATCCATCGTTGGAATGGATCTTTTGTACGATATCGTACGCTATATTTTATTAAAAAGTGTAGGTGAACGTAAAAGTTAGGTAACACCAATGCAATTCGAATTCCGATCGGTTTCATCCTTATATTCTTTAGGCCGCGAGCAGGCAATGACGACCGTTACAAAAATACGACATGTAATACATGTGCTGCTAAAAAATCACTTTAATCAGTATTTGGAGTATTTATAAGGCGAGTGTGAATGGACGGAAGTCGGTAGAGGTCGACCTCAGCGAACATCGATCTCGATCAGATCAACATTTTTTTGAAAAAAGGCCAGGTCAAGAGTACCAACAACCGACGAGCATGTATGAGAGCACTGATGAAAGTAGATGAAGCAAAATATATGTGGAAGAACCGTAGCGGAAGTGGAAGGAAGTGCTCTCTGCCTAGTCCTACGGGAAAAAGGCGTGACTATATGTATGTATGTATAAAATAATGACATTTTCAACTGCAGATTTATTGATGTAATTTGCTAGCCGTACCAATATTTGTTGAAAAAATCCTTTTGTTTCCGATTACAAAGTGAACAATTTTTTCCAAAAAAATTTAAATGATAATGGACAAAAAATGAAAGGCCACGAACGGATTACGCAATTGTTTTCAATATAGCAATAAAAAAAAGAATAATTTAAATTATATGGAAAACGTCTCATCACAGGCCAGAAATAATCTGGGAATTCGGTAGAAATATCACGTTACAATGAACAATGAAACGGTAATAATACACCAATACAACAACGATTGGAATCTTCAATAGCGGGAATATTTTATCCTGATTCAATTAACAAAAGAAAATACTTCCCCGTGTATAAAAACACACTTGTATATACCGATCGGTGCAATTAGTGCGCATACAACACGGAAAAACAAATCCTTATTGCGTTTATCTCTTCCTTGATAGCCTTATCGATTGCTACAGTCGACTTACTCTTACGAGTTATTCCAAGACGTTTTTTCCGTATAATCAAATCTTTCATCTCCTTTTTAACAGAAACATCAGACTTCTGAAGAGCTGTCTGTTATGGTAGAATAGGAACTGGGAAACAAAACGAATTATGTCTATTTACCCACAAAACATCTAAGATACTCTTCTACTAATTTACCAATGTTTGTTACCACATTTTGGTCGCGGTTTCTTTATCATCATCAAAGCTGCTGGTCTTCATCAATAAGAGAGGTGTTTAGCAACTTAGTACTAACAAAGAATCATCCTTTATTGACCATTAATAGATCAGTAATGGATCTTTTGTACTGTTTAAATAGATACTTTAACGAATTATGATCTGAATGACTCTCTTTCATTACAAAATAGAGACCGATGTGGATTTCGCTCATTAGCTTGATTTAAAACTAGTCATATCTATGGACCTACAAAAAAACCTCAACTCTTTTGCCAGTTTATCAAATGCCACGCATACCTTAAATAAACCAAGTTTGGTTTATCATTATTAAAGCTACTGGACTGCATCAATAAACGAGCTGTTTGGCAATTCAATACCAACAAAGAATCATCCTTTACTGACCTAAAATACATTAGTAATGGACCTTTTGTACTCTTTTAACAGATATTTTTTTGGTCTATGTTCTGAATGACTGTCTTTCAATAAAGGATGGAGACCGGTGTGAATTTCGCGCAGTAGCTTGATTCAAAACAAGTCATATCTATGGACCTATAAAAAAACCTCAACGCTTTTGCCAGTTTAACAAATGCCACGCATACCTTAAATAAACCAAGTTTGGTTTATCATTATTAAAGCTACTGGACTGCATCAATAAACGAGCTGTTTGGCAATTCAATACCAACAAAGAATCATCCTTTACTGACCTAAAATACATTAGTAATGGACCTTTTGTACTCTTTTAACAGATATTTTTTTGGTCTATGTTCTGAATGACTGTCTTTCATTAAAGGATGGAGACCGGTGTGAATTTCGCGTAGTAGCTTGATTCAAAACAAGTCATATCTATGGACCTACAAAAAACCTCAACTCTTTTGCCAGTTTATCAAATGCCACGCATACCTTAAATAAACCAAGTTTGGTTTATCATTATTAAAGCTACTGGACTGCATCAATAAACGAGCTGTTTGGCAATTCAATACCAACAAAGAATCATCCTTTACTGACCTAAAATACATTAGTAATGGACCTTTTGTACTCTTTTAACAGATATTTTTTTGGTCTATGTTCTGAATGACTGTCTTTCAATAAAGGATGGAGACCGGTGTGAATTTCGCGCAGTAGCTTGATTCAAAACAAGTCATATCTATGGACCTATAAAAAAACCTCAACGCTTTTGCCAGTTTAACAAATGCCACGCATACCTTAAATAAACCAAGTTTGATTTATCATTATTAAAGCTACTGGACTGCATCAATAAACGAGCTGTTTGGCAATTCAATACCAACAAAGAATCATCCTTTACTGACCTAAAATACATTAGTAATGGACCTTTTGTACTCTTTTAACAGATATTTTTTTGGTCTATGTTCTGAATGACTGTCTTTCATTAAAGGATGGAGACCGGTGTGAATTTCGCGCAGTAGCTTGATTCAAAACAAGTCATATCTATGGACCTACAAAAAAACCTTAACTTCTTTGCCGGTATATAAATATTGTTACAATATTTCGTCTCAGGTTCGTTAATCTAAAACACTTAGTGCAAAAACTAAACAATTTATTTCAATCTTACATATTGTGAAAGGCTTTCGCGGCCATCGTTTGTTGGTGAATGGTTTTTCGAGTATATAGGCCGTTGTAGGTATGAGTTTCTATTCGACGTTTCGCCATCTCCAGTGGATGGCATCTTCTGGAGATATACTTGTCTGCTAAGGCTGACAGTCTATGACATTTGTATGTCGTGATCGCAGGTTGTATACGTTTTGGTGGGCGGGGCATATTTGATGGCTGTTCAGAAATTGATTATTGGTAAGATTTTTTTCAAAATTTAATTAGAAGCATGCCTAGACGCATAAATCCGCTGTAATCCGAAGTAGAGGAGGCAACATACGCTTTTAGTGTCGACTTACACCATTAATTTCGCTACCAGTGCCCTATTGACACCATAATTTATATTTTTTAACATTACAATTTTGTTATGAAGTCTTAGGAATAATTTTAATTCCAAGTTTTTAATTTTTACACTAACCAATGTTCATAAAATATTATTAAAATTAATTCAATACAGCGATTTTTATGATTTAATATGCTTTTGCAATAATTTGGTCCGGGAGTTTATAAAAGATGTTTTTAATCAGTTATAAACATAACACAACTGATCGACAAACTCTTTCGAAGGTTATCATTTTCGTTATGATTACCGAGTTCATCACAAAGTTCATAGGTCGGGGAAACAAGTACGGCATTTCTTTATTTTTCAACAATGATAATACCCATGCTCCAACGAACCCACGAAATCGGCATATACACATTACCTAGTCACTTATTCGTTTCATTACTAATACATAATGATACAGTCGTCGTCGTTCTCGGTGACTAAGAAATCATGAAACACAAATTGCAACAGATAGTTACACGATACGGCGGGGGCGTACTACCACGTTCGATAAAACCAGGTATCAAGACGTCGGATGCAATCGAAGAAAAGTGAAATTATCGAAGTCACAAGGTGCCTTCACAATTACCACTATTGCTGCTTTAAACTGCAACAACGTACATCGTATTTACCTGCGTGACTGCCGACTTTTCGTTCGGTATTTACTATTTATCGAAGTCACAAGGTGCCTTACAATTACCACCATTGCTGCTTTAAACTGCAACAACGTACATCGTACTTACCTGATTTAGCATGCGTAAATGCCGGCTTTTCCCTCGGTATTTACTATTTATCGAAGTCACAAGGTGCCTTCACAATTACCACCATTGCGGCTTTAAACTGCAACAACGTACATCGTACTTGCCTGATTTAGTATCCGTGACTGCCGGCTTTTCCCTCGGTATTTACTATTTACAACATTTCATTAAAATCGGTCCAGAGGTTCGGAAACGCATAAAGGACAAACAAACAAGCATAATTTAATTTTTTTATTTATAAGAAGACCAATGGGAACAGCGAATCATAAGGTTAAACGCACTGAATTGGCCGAGGGGTGTAACGTGGTTAAATAGCTATAAACCATCTTGTTTATGTTTGAAAAGATAGTATGTGATATCAGTGGCTTAGTGTGGTGTGCTGAATTTAGAAATTTCATTAAATAAATAGAAATATGGAGTTTTGGAGACCATGGGCTAAAGGAAATAATGAAATGTGTAGTAAAAATTAAGATAGATACGAATTTAACAATGAAGATTTAGACAGGTATTTTTGAAAATAATTAATTCATAAAATGAGATATCTCCGCCTATGGTAGATCAAACAATAATGTCGGTATGGGTTCAGATCGAGTTTTTGTATTCTGCAATTGCTAATGGAAGAACTATTCAACAATAGTTGGCCGTTTCCAATACAACTTCAAATCACATAAAATATTTTTAATTTTTCCAAATAACATGCAACCCAGATGTAAAATAATTAAAAAGTGAATGTTTCAATATGTTGCAAAATCTTCGTCGAATGGCACACACATATTTAAAATAGATTCGAATTTCAAATTAAATCGCAGCCTGTCCGAGTTCAACGAGGTCATTTCTACCTGCATCTGGCAATAGAAACTATGTTTTTTTTTCAGCCTAATTTCACTTGTTTTTTGGGAAGCTACCTGCATTCATGCACAAAACGTACGGCTGCTTTTGTATTTCTTAAAGATTAACAATTTGTTATGCAGGTTTATGACAATTTCAATTATTACCAGAAAATGCCGAAATGAAATTTCTAAGAAGGACAAAAGGTTGCACACTGAGGGACCATATAAGAAATGAATTGTTACGATTTTATTGAGCCCGTCTCTGTCAAGCTTTTCGACGGCGCCGACCGGATCTGGGGTGAATATTTAATGAGCATAGAAGACAATGGATAATTCGAGAAATTACTGGACCCTTCTCGTGGTTATTCGTATAGGTATAAAAAAAGACGGCGGTTGTGAGGAAAGACAGCTTTTAGTTTTTATGATTTGAGAAATTTAAATAGTTGTAAAAAGTTGTATATTTAAGTGATTTATAAAAGTAGAATTTATTGTATTGGAATAAACATTGTTTTGCTTCTGTATCGAGAGTTTTAATCGCCGAACCCAAGGAAGAACTAAAAATTGTAACAATATTTTCAATGAACACCAAAACTCATTAAAATGGAGACAACACATTAAAAGAATGAACAAAGACAGATTGGTCAAACAAGTGGTAAACTACAGACCACGAGGAAGAAGAGACATTGGTAGACCCAGAAGAAGATGGGTAGAATGAAGACGGAACAGGCTGCAAGCCTAATCTTTGAAGTGCAGAAGAAGAAGACCAGCAAATGTGTAAGATATATTTCTCCATCGGTGAAGTCATAAACGAAGGTTACTTGAACAGAAAGATCTGTTTTGCTGGGTACCTAAAATAGGAAGACGAGGAGGGGTGCGGGATATGGCAGGTAGTTTGACAGTCTTTGGTGCGAGACTGAAGGTTAAAGACGCATTTTATAATAGATTGATAGTTTTGACTACGTTTTACGATAAATGTATTTTTGAAATAAAATAGGATATTGTTATTTCTCACACATGGGCATTTTATTTCCAGTAACATATAGGACTGAAAAGGAACAATTTTGTATCGTTGTTTATTTTTGGTAGCAAAGTCGTAATTTATTATTCTGTGAGAGCATTAAAAGGTTAACGCCATATGAGTAAAATTTTTATTATTCATTAGTCAGAATATTTTATTCTTAATGAAGGTTGGTGCATTGCATAAAACTTACATTGGCGCCTTCAAATATCTAATTGGTATACAGGGGAAAACAGAAAAGTTTATTAAGAAACATCGTTTGAAATTTATGTTTTTATGTTTTTTAGTTCCAGTTTATTTTTCTTCGCCCAGTATGTGTGTTAGATTACAAATTTGTGTAACGAACTACTTCTTAAGGAAGTAGTCGATACTAAAAATCATTTGATTTTAAAAAAAAAAATTAAATTTTAAAAAAACTATAAACTCTAAAAGCGAGTTTATACAGCAAATAAAATAAAACAAGGAACAAAATCAATCAAAATAAGGAAGATAAAAAAGACCAAAACTATGAAAGCGTTTATACAAGAAATAAGATAAAATAATAAATAAGAATAAGAACAAAAAATGGCTTTTGTCTCTTTGTCTTATTTTATTGTTTAAAAACTGACTACACTTATGTTTGGTAGTGAATGTTGGGTTTGGCAGAAGTAGCATGAAAATATGCAAGGAGAGCTTATAGTGTACACGAGCACGGTCTGGAGATCAGGTACCTAAAGAAAAGGACGTGAAGGGGTGCGAAATACGTCTTCATAAAGGGACGACAGTAAATAGACACATTTTTGTAATCGATAGATAGTTTAAATACGCTTTACGATAAATATGGTTTTTGAGTAGAAAAAGATATTATTATTTTTTGCAATGCATCGACTTTTATTAGGAATAAAATTTTCTGACAAATAAATAATAAATTGGTGCAGACTTTTTGAGGCTCACAGTTAATCGAACGGTCCTCGTATATCCGTTACGGGGAACGATCGATATATTAATAAACTCATCGAAATGATGAATCGTTTTTTGGAGGGTCATCGACCAAAAGGATGTTATTAATAAGCCGCCTTTGTTGTTACGAACACCCGTTACATTTTTCGACCGATATTTTGCTTTTTCCTATTGGCATATAAAATGCTTCAAATTTATCTCATTTATGATATGCGCGCCGTGATCCGGTAAATTATTTCGACGACAAAAAGGACTTTCATCAATTTATTCTTATTACTCATAAATTTAACGCTTCACAGCATCATCTTTGATCTTCAATCTTCCTTCAGATATGTCCAAGGATGTTTCAATTTCGTCTCGTTGATTGGTAAAGTGCAACAATAACCACTTGTAGCGGGCAAATTCCCACCTTAGATTACGCTATTAGGGTTAGGTTAGGTTAAAACGGCGGTTCGGAGGAAACCCACTTTTAATAAAAAGTGTGAGGTCTTTAATGCTAACTGAGATGAGATCAGATAAGTCATCAAAGTTCGGTTGCCCTAGTATAGAAAGCCGTTTTTTGCCTAGGGCAGGGCAGTGGCAGAGAAGATGTACCATTGAATATCTTCTGGACTTTAAGCAATATTGTAAAATTTGACTCAGAAAACAACAGTCTATGCCATACGGAGTCGAGAGTTGGACACTAACAGAAGCCACGCTCAAACGTCTACAAGCTTTCGAGATGTGGTTATACAGGAGAATGCTAAGAGTAAGTTGGGTGGAAAAAATCACAAACGAGGAGGTGCTTAGAAGAATGCGCAAAGATACAGAAGTGGTCAATATTGTAAAACAACGAAAACTTGAATATTTCGGACATATCATGAGACACCCAGAAAAGTATGACATTCTACATCTTATAATACAGGGTAAGAATAATAGTAAGAGACGCCCGAGCAGACGAAGAACTTCCTGGCTCAAAAATCTGACAGTGGTTTGGTCTCACCACTATACAACCTGAGACCAGAGCAGCATATGTTGAGGCTAGAGGCATATGCAAAGAGACAATAGAATGTTCAAAAGATGCTCATAATGCCAAAATAAGATCAAAACTTGTTGAATGTCCTAACGGATCCCGTTCATTTTGGTCTTTCGCCAAAGCTGTGGGAAGAAACTTCACTTCCAGCTCTTTTCCTCCCCTAACCAATGAAGATGGAACACTAGCAACGACTGCCCAGGAAAAAGCCAATATATTTGCGCACCTATTTGCTGGAAATTCCACTCTGGATTCTTCGGGAAAACAACCCTCGAACATTACACCTATTTACAGTCACATGCCAGAGATCGCCTTTCGCCAACGTACTATCAGAAAGATTTTGCTGTGTCTCAACACCAACAAAGCCTGTGGATCTGACGGAATCCCGCCGATTGTTCTCAAAAAATGTGCCCCCGAACTAACACCTGTTCTTTGCAAGTTGTTCAACCACTCTTACAATATGGGAGTATTTCCGTCCAATTGGAAAATTGCAAGAGTACAGCCAGTCCCTAAAAAAGGCAAAAAGACCCTACCTAGCAACTACAGACCTATCGCACTGCTATCTATTATTTCAAAGGTCATGGAAAAAGCCATCAACATGCCAGCTCATGAAATATCTGGAAGACTCAGGAATTATCAATGATAGGCAATATGGCTTCCGCCATCAGACATCAACTGGTGACCTGCTCGCATACGTCTCACATATATGGCAGCTATCTATTGAAAAGTATGGAGAAACTTTAGCTGTGGCATTAGATATCTCCAAGGCGTTCGATCGAGTTTGGCACCAGGGACTCCTCGCCAAGCTTCCATCTTATGGCTTGCCCCCTCAGCTGTGTTCTCTGCTTGCTAGTTTTCTCTCAAACAGGTCTCTCCATGTAGTGGTCGATGGAGTTTCATCTGACCCTCTACTCATAAATGCTGGTGTTTCGCAAGGATCCATTCTAGCACCAACACTATTTTTACTTCACATCAACGACCTATTGAAAGCAACTTCATGTCCCGTACACAGCTTTGCCGATGATAGTACCCTCCATACCGCTTTCTCTTCCAGGGCCCCTATATCAGCCCGTGAAAGCAGAAATGAACGAGGAAGAAATGTTAACAATATAAATATGGACTTAGCAACAATTCTCGAATGGGGATCCAATAACTTGGTAGAATTCAATGCAAACAAAACACAAGCATGTCTTTTCTCTAGAAAAGCCGATCTCAGTGTGCCTAACATAACTTTGTCAGGAGTAACCATACCACTGAAGTCATCCATATCGATGCTTGGTATTACTATCAGCAATAACCTTTCCTGAGAAAATCACGTGAGGTCCATTGCCAAAAGTGCATCCCATAAACTTGGTTTTTTGTTTCGTGCCAAGAGCTATTTAACCTCCAGTCAGCTGCTTATGATCTATAAGGCACAGATCCGACCTGTACTGGAGTACTGTTCCCATATTTGGAGTGCAGCACCTAAACATATCCTGAAGCTACTGGATTCTGTCCAAAAAAGGGCAATTCGTCTCGTCGGTGATGCCTCGCTTACAAACTCGCTCACTTGTCTGGAACACCGTAGAAAAGTTGGCGATTTGTCTCTATTTTATAGATATTTTCATGGGCGATGCTCTTCTGAAATATCAACAATCGTTCCTCCTTTGGCAGTCTCTTCGAGATTAACCCGTCAAGTTCAGTCTTCACACCCCTTCGTGGTCACTTTGGAGACCTGCAGAACATCACTTTCCAAAGACTCATTCATCCAACGAATTGCGAGGCTTTGGAACTCATTGCCTAGGGAGGTGTTCCCCGAAGCATACAACCTCCAGAAATTTAAGAAGAACACCAACTCCTACCTTCTTTCCCTTGGTTCCCACGATGTTCTCTGAACATTACAGGATATCCCTTTTCGTGGGAACCAGAACATAAAAAAAAAAAAAAAAAAACTTTTCCGAGCGGCTACCAACAAAATAATGATTGCAAACATGATAGCCAGAATGATCGCCAACGATCGTTAAACGGTCATGGCACCTAGAAGATGAGAAGATGCCATAAGATGAGTGCTAATAGTCCATGAAAATTAATTCATATTTGCAAAGACATTGCAATTAAACACGTATTAAGTATTTTTAAACATTTTAGTTATTGAAGATATCTTAAATATAATCATGTACTATACTGCGCCATCAACAATCTTCTATATAACTTTGAAGTGGGCCAAAAAAACAGTCCCGATATTTGGCAGTATTCATTAGAATTTAAGGAAATGCTGAAAAACGTCGATTGTTGTTCCAAGGGACACATTTTTAGAATACAGATATCTGTCATTTGTCAACCCCTCCTTCCACGTCTCCAACCCCTTAATTTAAAAAGGGGAATGTATTATGTGTGGCACATCATTTAGATGGAATATTCATGCATATGAATATCCATGATTTTTTTTTCGATATTTACACCGTCTTTGCCAAAAAAGTCGTAAAAATGAAAAGTAGGCTTTTTGTAAGCGTGTTTTTCGACCTGATGAGGTCTATTGTGCCGTTTGTCAGGTGGCGTCAGAAAATTAACAACAAACGGTTGCGATATCGAAAAAAGATGAGCGGATTATAATCATTTCCAAAATCATCACTCGCCGCAGTGGATCAGTCAAGACTTTGTTCTTTCTCGATTTTCATAAATTATTTCTCGACCTTGACTACTCATGTTTACAGATATTAAGAATGTTTTTTTCATTGATTCACATTCTTCTTGAGTAAAAAAAAACTTGCATAGCACTTAAAATATTTTCACAAATAATTATATTCAACTAACTAATTCAATAACAATAACTTACATAACTTCGATAAACTAAATGAAAAGGAAAAATTTATCGACAATTTTACACGACTTAACTGGACTGTAGAACAATTAAATTTCGGAACAGATTTCACGATGTTTTTGGGAATGAGACTAATTTAAAGAAATTGACTCTTTTACTATGTAAATATTTACAAACGTTATTTACAATGAGTATTGCTACTTAGTTATCTTATTTTTTACAATAATTTGAGTAATTATGTATTTATTTTTAATCAATTGCAATATTTATTAATAATAAAATGTCTGCGGTAACGTTTCTTAATCTGCGATTACGTATTCGTAATAATAATAATAAATTGCAATAAACAAATAGATATCTAATAGGTACAAATATTTATGTAACATGTTACGCATGCATTGTTTTAATTTATTTTATTCATTAACTAGGAAAAATATTTATTTTTTACTTATTTAACCAAATTGATTGATAAATGAAAAATCGAGCGTTTTTCCAAAATGTTGACATGGTTCCTGCAAATGGCTCTGTTTCGCTTTCGGTTGGCCACCCTGTATATAAAGTTTTTAAATAATTATTAAATAACGTATTTTTAATGTAAATGGTGACAGCAGCTGTCAGCAGTCAAAATAATATTATGATAAAGTTAATAAGTTACATTGTACTATTCTGTAAATTGGCTACTTGTTTACGGAGTATTATTATTAATATTATTAATAAATTGTATTGTTATTGTATTTGAATATTTTCGGGAATTTTATCTGTCAACGAGACAGTGTAAAGTTTGTTCGCGAAAAAGTACATTTTTGAAGGACGTCAAGCTAACCTATCTTTCGTTGAGGGAATTTTTCGCGAGTGATTTGCGAAAAATTGTTTAGACAAATTTTCGCGAATAAAATAAAATAAAAAAATAAACTATATGGAAATGAATGTAAATGTTGCTTAGATTTAAATGGTAGTTTTAAGTTTTCACTTCTGTCGGCAGTCCGTATAACTGCCCGGCCCTTTTTTTTGGATACATACAAGGGCTTGTCAGTTAAATATTTGCAAAAAAAATTTATCGCAACGTCCACGATCAAGAAGTAAAAAAGTATACACATTTTTTTGTCGTTCGTCGATCTTATCAAACCATTTTGAATTTGAAGAATATCCCGCAGTGATCGGTATCTGTCAAGTAGTGCGGTTTCGTAGAATCATCTTTTTTAAACCGAGAAAAATTATCCTATTAAATGGAGTATAAATAGTAACACTTTCTTTATTTTATTTAATGATTCATTAACGCGTAAACATTAATATACTTTTGCAACATTCATTTTTAAATTACTGCGTGTTAAAAAAAGTATGTCTTCATTGATGTTTGCATCCGTTTTGCGAAAGTAAGTCAAAATGTACTTTTTCTGCTATACGAGGTTTAACAATAAAGTAGAGAAAATAATATTTATTAATGTAAGTGCACAGTGAAGTACCTACATATGTAAGTCAGTCAATACTTATTTTACTCTTTGGTTTTGATGATTCTAAACACTCAGTACAATAACTAAATAATTTTATAATATTTTATTATATATATTGAATTCCCTCTCAAATGATACCAAGTTTGTTAAAATCCATAAAACGGAACAAAACTTATGAAATGTTTTATTGAGTCAGCTTTCCCACTCACCCCTACCATTTATTTTATAAGATGGAGGAAAAGTACTGGAGCAAACTTACGTAAATTGATCTGAAGATTACGAATGATTGTAGTACTATGACTGCATTTATTATAGAAAAATAATGTTTTTGTGTTATTATTGAGAACTACGCCCTCTAGCGGTGGAGTAGGAAACTTGGAAATAATTTTCAACAGTTTCTCGTATATGCGAATTTGTAGTACATATTTTTTTCCCTAAGTTGTACAATACATAGTTTCTGAGATACAGATATAGATCGGACACCCTGTACAATCTAACTATTCTTTAATAAATAAAATGTTAAAAACATAAATTGCTATCTCAATTTCGCAAATATGAATTAATTTGCCTGTGCTATTACGGCATAGACGAATATACTTGTTTTCATTGTCAAATTTTGAAACGCAAACATTTATACCAGCAGATTATCCATTACCTCCACGAAGCTCTGTGTGTTAGTTAATTTTATCTCCAGCATTTCGGCTTTCGGTATTTTTACAATAATGAATGGTTATTCAAATGGGTTTATTGCCTCCTTAAACAAATTATTTCTGTTATTAAAACGCTGTTGTTTCTTAATAAACGGTAATTGTAAATACGGTCTCTCATTAATTAGGAAACTCTTGGTCTCGATTAATGCTTTCTTTAAAATTATATATATATTGGAAATTTATTTATTCGATAAACACAAATTATACCTAGCTAATGTCGTGTGATCACTTCATTTCATCTTAAATCTAAACTTAAAGAGTAGAGACGATTGGTTAAAGAAAGAGACCTGCCAAAGGGCCCCACTTTATTTCCAACGAATCCGGGATGTTAAGTGCCGATTTAAATGGGTTACAACCCACCCGCACCTTTACTTCTTTAACATGATTACATATTCCCGCTTGAGAATATACGCGGGAACTTCTTTGTTTATTGGTGAATGGTTTTTGGGTATTTTGGCCATCGTAGGTCTGAGTTTATACTCAACGTCTTCTGGAGATATGTCTGCTTTTTTAAGGCTAACGGTCACTCCTGCGAAACTCGCGGCTTTATACAGTAAGTTGAGCGGAGTGGGTTTCATACAGCCAGTTATTAATCTGCATGTTTCTTTTAGTGACGAGGTCGTCGTCATACCAGAAATGTCTTGCCCCATTTGTTAATGGTTGGTCGTTTGTGTAAATACGAGGGCAGTTTGATAAGTCAGTGACTTTTTGAATTTCCCGCGCAGTTACTCCAAATGCAACAGTGCTGCCGTCAAATATAATCTATCAGTGGGCAACTTTCTAATTTTGAGCAAGCTACGTCGTGCAGTTGGTGTTTGATAGCCGTTCAAAGCAGACAACCTCGTGAATTTTTACGAAAATGAAAAAAAGTGAATTTCGTGTGCTGATTAAGCATTACTTTTTACGTAAAAAATCCATCACTGAAACTAAGGAAAGACTTGATAAATACTACGGGGACTCGGCACCATCAATTTCAATGGTTAAGAAGTGGTTTACAGAGTTCCGTTGTGGTCGCGTACCAGCACTAGTGACGCCGAACGTCTAGGTCGCACAAAAGAAAAGATCACGCCGGAGATAAAATCCATGAAATGATATTGGATGATCGGAGAATGAAAGCGCGTGAGTTGGCTCATGCTGTAGGTATCTCAACTGAACGGGTACATCATATTTTACACGAATATTTGGACATGAAAAAACTCTCTGCGAGATGGGTGCCGCGATTGCTCACACTCGACCATAAGCGCAATCGTGTGACCACTTCAAAAGAGTGTTTAGAGATGTTCAGCCGTAATCCGGACGAATTTTTGCGCCGTTTTGTTACTGTGGATGAAACATGGATCCATCACAACACGCCAGAGACCAAGTAACAATCGAAACAGTGGGTTGCTCGGGATGAATGTGGACCAAAGAAGGCGAAACAGAGTCTGTCAGCGAACAAGGTCATGGCCACAGTTTTTTGGGATGTACGCGGTGTCATTCACATCGATTACCTCAAGAAAGGTAAAACGTTCACCGGCGAATATTATTCAAAGCTTTTGAACAGATTCGAGGTTGATTTGAAGCAAAAACGGCCGCATTTGGCAAAGAAGAAAGTGCTGTTCCATCAAGACAATGCACGTGTGCACACTTGTCTAGTCACGATGGCCAAAATCCACGAATTGGGATACGAACTGCTACCCCATCCATCATATTCGCCAGACATAGCCCTTTGCGACTATTTTCTGTTTTCAAACCTAAAGAAATGGCTGGGCGGTAAGAGATTTGAGTCGAATGAAGAAGTCATTACCGAAACAAACGCGTATTTTGAGAGCTTTGAAAAAACCTATTATTTGGAGGAAATAAAAAAATTAGAAAAACGCCGGACTAAATGTATCGAGCTAAAAGGTGATTATGTAGAAAAATAAAATGTTTATTTGCGGAAAAAAATTTGTTTTATTCAAAAAGTCACTGACTTATCAAACCGCCCTCGTATTAAACATGATTGGGGCGAATACACTTCCTTGTGGCAAGCCATTATTTTGGCTTCTCAACCTGCTCTTCTTCCCATGCAACGTGACATAGAATCTTCTGTTTTGTAGTATTGTCTCCACGACTTTGACCAGGTTGTAGTCGCTCAGCGTATTATATATTTTTTGTACAAGTTTTTTGTGGTCTAAGGTGTCGTATGCGGTATTTAGGTTCGACACCAGGCCGGTGCAGGATTTTCCAGGACTAAATCCCGACTGCTCAGGTATTAGTCTAGGGTCCACTTCAATAATAATAATTCATGTCCAATAAAGCACGCGCTTTTCTAATAGCAAAGAATATTGCAAGACTCGTGAGAAATGCCACTAATTGGTTCACAGTTGCTTCAAGAACAAAGGAAGGAACTGGAATAGGGGTATATGGAACTGAAACCGAATACTCTGAAAGCCTTAGCAAATCCTCGAGCATTTCCCTAGAGAAAATAAGGTTTAATGAAGGAAGAAATTTTGCATACAAGAGATTATTGTCGTAACAAACAGCCAAGCAGCTACTAATGCTCTGAGAGTACGTACAAAAACTAATAGAACTAAGGAAAAATAAAGAAACCTTCCCAAAAATATAGTCAGTGTGTTTACTTAAGATTGCAGCTTATGGAATAGCATAATAAATAGTTTATTTGAAATCTACTCGATTACAAGTACATTTGTTGGATGATCTGTAGTTTGCAATGGGTACCATCCACTGACGGTTCTCCATGTCTTCACTTAGTCATCTACGTCTTCGGGCCAAATGCTTTCTTGCATCTAATGGTGGTTGATACAGTTCTTTTATAATTTGACTATCTTGTGCAGAGTATTCCAAGGTCGGTGCGTAATGTTAAGTTTGAAACATACCACGGAGCACCTGCTACCATTCAAATGGTTTTAGACTGGACGTTCTGGATAATCTTGTTGTTGGAGGATTTGCTGCAGCCTCAAAGTTCGATCCTTTATGTCCGTATGGGCTTTAGGATTGTCTTGTAGACTAGTGTTTCATTACTTATGCCATTCAACCAATGCATTTGCATGATTTAAATGTTTAGCTGGGTTCTTTTGGCTTTAAAATGGCTTTAAAGGTTAATTTCTGGTCTAAATATACTTAACTTCTTGTGGAATTGGCGTATACTGGGGTATGTAGGCTTATTTTACTAAAAATTAGGGGCGAAGGCAAGAACTCTTAGATCGAGGTCATTCTCGTTAGTGACTGCATTTTGATGATGCAATATGGAAGCATTAGTGAATTGATGGAAAAGGTATTGCATACTATTTGTTTAAAATTAGTGAACTTTTACGTAATTAATACAATAATAGTAGATACTGTGTTCGAGTCGGTAATTAATGATTTTGTAATGTATCTTAAATTGCTGCAACAGAGAGGTCAAGAAATTTAAAGGCTGTCAAATGTTTATCGAATAACTGTTTATTAAAAATTAGTTTAAAATTCTAAATAAAGAGTTTTCGGTATTGTTAGAGGTAAAAGTATTTTCCTATTAGATAAAATTAATATTTTTTGGCAGACCTCGTGTAAGACTGGAAATCGTCGATATCTGATGGTTGTATATGCTATAAAACAAATAGACATACCGAAATATCCAATTTGGTGTTCGGGTGAAAAATATTTATTTCCGAACGTTTATATATAATTCCGTCGTACTAAGATTATTCTCGTTTGGAGGCTCGAAAGCGCGTCCATTGTAATTATTTTAATTAATTAATTTAAATTGTTGATTTTTCTAATAATAACTGCGTTGACCTTAATTTCACACGATTTGCGCAATAGATACTAACAAAATTGTTTATATTAAATCCAAAAATAATTGGTAAATCTTTCTTTTATTATCGGCAATATTTAATTGAATTTTAATGGGTATTAATTTTCATAAGTAGGTTGGTTTTTATATGTGTGTGTGTGTGTGTTTTTTTAAACTTTTTACATCTTTGTTACGTAAAAAGATAGTAATAAAATGTTATTGTAAGTATCACTTTTGGTATAGTAGGAATCGTCACGTAACGAAATGCATCGGTGGTTCAGTGGTAGAATGCTCGCCTGCCACGCGATCGGCCCCGTATTCGATTTCCGGTCGATGCATTATTTTTGTGCTTTTACCATTTAATACATAATTTTTTTAGTGAGTAAAACAAATCAAACTAAAAAGCGAAAAATTAATTATAGTTTGAAAAAACTAAAAAACACGCTTTTAGAATTACGGACAAGCGATTTATTGAAATGCTTTGTAACATCTGTAAGCCGTACTTTATATTTTTATGGATAATTGACAATTGGACAATTGCGGCATCAGAGGAGGAACTATGCGACCTGATAAGACGAATAGAGCATTTCAGCAAGGAGATTGGTTTGAGAATAAATAAAAAGAAAACCAAAATTATGATAGTTGACCGAGCTAACAACACTAGACCAGAAATAAAGAAAATAAATAACATCGACACAGTTAACACTTTCATTTATCTACGTTCACTAATTTCCAACGAGGGCGGAGCCAGTGAAGAGTTTAAAAGGAGAAGCTCCATATCAAAGGAAGCTATGATTAAACTAACAAACATATGGAGAAGTTATAAAATCTCTTTGGCAACAAAAATGAGACTGGTAAGGAGCTTGGTCTTCTCAATCTTTCTCTATGGGCCAGAATGCTGGTCGCTCAATGTAACGGACAAAAAGAAAATTGACGCCCTGGAAATGTTCTGTTGGCGTAGAATGTTGAGAATCTCGTGGACACAAAGAAGAACCAATGAATCAATACTTCAACAAATAAAACCAAAAAAGAGACTTAAAACAATAGTAGCTGAAAGCATCGCTAAATTTTTTGGCCACGTAGTACGAGGAAACGGCCTTGAAAGACTTACCGTTGAGGGCATGGTAGCCGGAAGAAACCCCGAGGTAGGTCCCCCACTAGATATACGGACCTCATCACTAACATCACGGGACAAAGTCTAGCTCGCACATTCAGGATGGCAGAGAACAAAGAGGAATGG
This sequence comes from Agelastica alni, assembly GCA_950111635.1. Lineage (NCBI taxonomy): Eukaryota > Metazoa > Arthropoda > Insecta > Coleoptera > Chrysomelidae > Agelastica > Agelastica alni. Next base: position 30,576,319 of record OX467717.1, read on the forward strand.
AGACATATTGTGGAGAGCAACTCTTGAAAGCCCGATTCTCGAATACGAGATAGCGACTAAGAAGAAGAGAAGAAATCCTTAGCAATATTTTTGTTTATCTATTGCACATTTTCTTTAAATAAAGATCGTGTGCGCCAGCCCCCACGTCTTCGGTGGCTTTCGCAATGGGAGCACCGGCCTATTCTAGTTGCACGATTTTGTTTCTGGATCGCGAGTATAATTAGAAATTGTAATTCGGTCGAGTATTCACATACACTTGAATGAATTTTTATTTAAGTAGACATTTTCATCAGTTAAAGTTTCAATTCGTTAATAGACGTGTTGATTATTGACTAAATTATATTTATATCTCGTAAAGCCTTTAAAACATTGATTAATCGCATCAACAATATTAAATTTTACTATTAACTTCATGCCATCGTATGGCCGTATGCATTTATCTTACTGAAATTATTAATCAACCTATTAAAGTCTATTTTTAAGATAACCTTGAAGCAAAACGTATTTAGGCATCTGCCAATGTTGTGATAGTTTATTTTTAGCTTTACTGAGTAGAGAAAATAAAATCTTTGCACTTCATCTGCAGACACCGAATGGATATGACTTACATTAGCAGAAAATATCAGGGAGTTGCACAGAAAAAGTTTATCTTTACTCATTTTTACCAGCAACACTATAAATACAACTCGGTGTTTCTTCTTCATACGTTTATTCACTGTTAGCAATAGAATAAAGTTTTTACTGCATATTATAATCTTATTATTATTGTAAACAGTGGCGAAAATGGAAGATTTATTTATTTTTATCGATCCTCTTATCTTTTGTAAACTTTGAGTTGTTAGTTATTCGGTTTGTTTATTATAAAAACCATAAATTATCGGCGTGTTAAAGTATTTATTGTCGTTTCTTTTCAAGTATTCGTATCTAAATCACATTGTTGGCAAGTAATTTTGTAAAGTGTAGTCGATCCAGAAGAAGTAGACATCTAAAACCATACAACAAATTCTGACATTTTACAAGTATAACATTAATGAGCATTATCAATTAAATCATTTACAATACGATTACGTTAATGTGGGCATTACTTTGGACTGTAAATGATACTAATTGTTATTGCTGATGGATTAATCTGTGACTCATACGCACCTCCCATGGTTACCATTTGTATAATCAATCAATAAAATTAATCAACCCCCCTTCGGGCGATTCGTATTTCCCTTACGTGTGCCCCTAGCAGACGTACGTCGAATTTAATTTCGATAGAATAACAAAACAAAAATGTGCATGTGTTTGGATTTCGATTTTTTTTTATTTGCCATTTGTGCGAATCTTTCGACAACGTCTTTACCAACTTCATTGCTTACGTAGCATTTTTTTCTAAGCTTCATTCGAACGATTTTGAAAAAGAGTATTTTAAGACGTTATGCGTCTGGTCAGACTACTTGAATTGCGACCGTTCAAGTTGATTTCATTGCTAACGTGTTCGCGAAATGAATTTAGGTGCGGTTAAATTAATTTGAAATTGGTTAATTAGTTAAGAACGTGATACTAACTTACAAGTCAAAATGTCAACCTTGAACTTAAGACGATTTTTACAACATTTTTACGTTACTTGATTTTTAAAAAAATAATAAAGACTTCAATATTTCTTCGTTAGCCAACATCAGGATAAAAATAATCATTTGAAATTGGTAAAGTAGACAAGAATATGATCAAAACAAAAAGTTAAATTGTCAACTTTAATTTTGAGAACAATTGTATTCTAAGTTTTGTATATCTAGCTTTTAAAATATGGCTTCATCAACCAACAGGATAATAATGCTCATTTGAAATTACTGAATTAGTTAAAAATCAATCAATCAATCAATATATTAACTCTGAATTTAAATATAATTTCATACTAATTCTTGTATTTCTTAGTTTTTAAAATAATAAATAATGTACACTGTTTCTTCGTAAGCTAACAGAGTAAAAATGCTCCTTTAAAATTGGTGAATTAATAATAAAAATTTGATCATAAAAAAGTTAAAATATCATCCTTGATTGATATTTTAGATAATTTCATCCCAATTTCTGTATTTCTGGCTTTTAAAAGAATACAGATTGTTTATTATGGCTTCATCAGCCAACAGGATAATAATGCTCATTTGAAATTAGTTAATTAGTTAAAAAAGTGATCACATAAAAAATCAATATATGAACCGTGAATTTAAAAATAATTTCATGCTAATTTTTGTATTTCTTGGTTTTAAAATAATAATTATTGTACACTGTTTCTTTACAAGCCAACAGGATAAAAATGCTCATTTGAAATTGGTGAATTAAATAACAATGTGATCAAAAAAAAATTAAATTATCATTCTTGATTAATTTTATAGATAATTTCATCCCAATTTTTGTATTTCTAGCTTTTAAAATAATAAAGATTGTACAATATGGCTTCATCAGCCAACAGGATAATAATGCTCATTTGAAATTACTGAATTAGTTGAAAATCAATCAATATATTAACTCTGAATTTAAATATATTTTCATACTATTTCTTGTATTTCTTAGTTTTTAAAATAATAAATAATGTACACTGTTTTTTCGTAAGCTAACAGAATAAAAATGCTCCTTTAAAATTGGTGAATTAAATAAAAATTTGATCATAAAAAAGTTAAAATATCATCCTTGATTGATATTTTAGATAATTTCATCCCAATTTCTGTATTTCTGGCTTTTAAAAGAATAAAGATTGTTTATTATGGCTTCATCAGCCAACAGGATAATAATGCTCATTTGAAATTAGTTAATTAGTTAAAAAAGTGATCACATAAAAAATCAATATATGAACCCTGAATTTTTTAGATAATTTCATACTAATTTTTGTATTTCTTGGTTTTAAAATAATGAATATTGTACACTGTTTCTTTCCAAGCCAACAGGATAAAAATGCTCATTTGAAATTGGTGAATTAAATAACAATGTGATCAAAAAAAAATTAAATTATCATTCTTGATTAATTTTATAAATAATTTCATCCCAATTTTTGTATTTCTAGCTTTTAAAATAATAAAGATTGTACAATATGGTTTCATCAGCCAACAGGATAATAATGCTCTTTTGAAATTAGTGAATTAGTTAAAAAAGTGATCACGTAAAAAATCAATATATGAACCCTGAATTTAAAGATAATTTCATACTAATTTTTGTATTTCTTGGTTTTAAAATAATAAATATTGTACACTGTTTCTTTACAAGCCAACAGGATAAAAATGCTCATTTGAAATTGGTCAACACAAAAAAGTAAAAACATTAACCTTAATTGATTTTAATGATATTTTTAGTTCATTTTGTGTATTTTCTGTATTTTTTTTTAAAATAATAAAGAGAGGCTGTAAAAGTGTTTTGAAAAATTGTACACCACCTTAAGTTCCTGCCCATAATTTTTTTTTCTGCACAAGGATATAATTTTTTTAAAAGAATTAAAATAATTGTTTAGTGTTATTAGTAAACAAATTTTTGTTCATAATTGCGTACTTGCGATAACGTTTTTCAATTTCGCTGACAGTTAACGTTAACAATTATCAATAAATAATCATCGTAAATAGATAACAACTAAACAAATATGCAAATTAGGAAACAAAGAATATTGACTGACTCAAATATTTAAAATTTAATTTTTTGTTACACTCATTACAGAATAATGAATAGTTTAAACAAAACCATTCGCCGAAGGACTTCCAACTATTATTTACAGGATTTGTAAGTATTTTATCATTCTACACTCCATATTTTAAGTTAAAAATTTTTCAATACCGGTTCTAGTCCGTGAAAGCGTCTATTTTGTTTACTCTTAGCCGACAAGTATCCTTTTCGAAGAATAATTTATTGATTCAAATTTAAATTGATGATAAAAAAAAAGTTGCACCACATGTTTCTTATTAAATATCCCCTCGATGCATTAATGTGTCCTATTTAAAGCTCATAACCCATTAAACGATACCAATGATCGCATTACAAGTTTATCTTTGCCTTATGTCCGTTTTTGAAGTTTATCGAGTATTTGTATACTTACGAGTAGGCTATGCATATTTTGTTTCGTTGGTAATGACAGCTATCAAAACAATTTACACTTTTAAAGAATTTGTTAAAGGATAAACAATTCTGTGCAGTACTTGCGATAGATTTTCGTTAAAAGTACGAGGATAGTTCACGAATTGTTGTTCCCAAACATAGTTGGCGTTGAATGACAAATGCAAATAAAGTGTCGGGCAAAAGCTTATTGTATGACATTAGTGCGTGACAATTAGCATCGGCGCATCAGTTCGTGTAGAATATATATCTCAACTTTGTTCATTTTTATAAAATCACGCACACCTCAATGGAAAAAAATAATGCGATAAAGTACCTTTGTAAAAAGGGGTTATCACCGCAAGAAATTTATAATGACATGGTAGAAGTATTGGGTGACTCTGCTCCTTCGTACCAGTTAATCAAGAACTGGTCCAGAATCCAAAAAACAAAGGTTGGAATGTCGGCATAGGGGTCCTCTTTCCCCTTCGAAAATTTCATGTTGTCCCATCAGCTGGTAAGATTATGGCTACAGTTTTTTTGGGATTTTGCAGGTGTTATTTTCGTGGATTATTTACCGCGTGGACGCACCATAACAGGTGAATATTATGCGAATTTAATACCAAAAGTACGCGAAGCGATAAGAGAAAAGAGAAGAAGAAAATTGAGTCGAGGTGTGCTCTTCCACCAGGACAACGCTCCGGTCCAGAAAAGTTGTGTTGCAATGGCTTTTTGAACAACCTCCTTATTCTCCAGATTTGGCCCTCAGCGACTACCATATATTTCCAAAAATTAAAAGAACATCTTCGTGGAATTCGCTTTGCTGATATTAACGAAGTGATGTCGGCGGTAGATGAATGGCTGAAGACTCAAAGTTCTGATTTTTTTAAAAGGGTTTGAAACGCTTCAACACCGATATATCAAGTGTATAAACCTTGCAGGTGACTGTGTTGAAAAATAAATTAGTTTCATTCTTCTCATGTGTTTGCTTCTATATTAGAGACGACAATTCTTAAACTATTCTTGTAAGATCGAGAGTTTTGACATCGTGGCAATTTTTTATACACGACCGGGACACGTTAATTTCCATACTAAAAAAAGGCTGAATATTAAGCCACGATTATGCAATCCACGATAGTGGCGTCCCGTGTAAACTGACCTTAACAGTTTTTTATTTGCGCTATAAGTAGGTAGTCAAATAAAAGGTTGTGATTGCGCTTGAAGCATCCTTCTCAAGGTCACCGCCATCTCTGGAGGCCGATCTAACCATCAAATATGAAGTAACTTTTTATTTTTATATGCATACTTATACGCATTAACAACCGGTACATTTTAATTGGCTTATTTGCTTATTTGATATTCACCACGGAGATTTAACGACATTGGTGGAACAACAACTGCATCCTAAATAGTGCCTCGGGAACGATTGCGTTATTTAACTACCGACGAAATAAATGAACGCACAAAGGCTGAAAAGTATTCGCAACACTAGGATTTAATTTTTCTTATCCTCCATAAATTTCGCATCGAAATTTTGGAAATTTCTCCACAAAAGTTCTTGTCAAGATCTTGTCAAGAAGATACAACCATTGTACTTAGATGCAGGGTGTTTTAAAAAAAGGGTGGCCCCGTTGCTACGATAGGTACAACACTGCAAGTTGGGTTTGTTCAGTAAACAATTTTCGAAACGGCATCCGTATTCAAGATACAGGGTGCTGAAAGAATAAAAATTACACACATTATGTCGAAACTGCTGGCAACATTGTAATGAAATTTTTTATTAATATCTTTTGGAAGCCATTTTGAAATGGTACGGAGTAATAAATCCTTTCCGTTCTAGTACCAGCAATCTAGTAGCCTCACGTTTATTCAGGGTCCATGTCTCACTCCTATAAGTTATTGTGTGGCGAATTATAGTTCTGTAGACTTTTACTTTCGCTTCTCTTGGAATTATTTTTGATTCTCGATTCTTTGTCCTTTTTATTCTTAATATCCTAAATATTTAAATTTTTTCACTGCTTCAAAATAATATTCATTTATACTTATATTTTGACCAATTGTTGGACTGTGTAAACACGACAGGAAGAGAAATGGGTCTGAAAATGAATGTCACTAAGACAAAATTTATTATATTCAGTCGCCAACCGTACGCCGATGCTTTCCTACAGTTAGACCAACAAAACATTGAGAGAGTTACCCAATTCAAATATCTTGGTTGCTATATCACGGAACAACTAGACCCAGATAAAGAAATTAAGTGCAGAATTGAGACCGCTCGCACGACTTGAAAATGAAAGCATTTTTCTCTAATGATAACCTAAACCTAAAATTACGCCAAATAATGATAAAATGTTATATTTGGACAGTATTGTTATATGGAGCTGAGATCTGGACTCTAAAGGCTGCTACAATCAATCGCCTGGAAGCGTTTGAGATGTGGTTACATAGAAGAATGCTCCGAATACCCTGGACAGCTAGACAGACCAACCAAGCAGTGTTAAATAGAGCAAATGCGGTTCGTGAGTTATTTGTTACTATAAAGATAAGAAAGATATCATACCTGGGGCATGTTCTCAGAGGAGACCGATACAGGGTGTTTCAACTTATAATAAAGGGCAAAATCGAAGGCAGACGAGGAATCGGCAGAAAACAGATGTCATGGCTGAAGAACATTCGCTAATGGACAGTTCTCTTGAAATTATTTTTAATTTTTAACAGCATCGCCATAAAGACATGTGCCCAAGATTATATCGAAAGAAACACCCGAAGGGCAGAAATCTATATTTTATCAGATAGCCAAGCAGCACTAAAAGTCATACACTTGTGAGTCTAAGCTGACTTAGGACTGTAAACAGTCCCTGAGACAACTGGCAGCAAACAATCAGGTTACTCTGATGTGGGTTCCAAGTCACAAGGGAGTTAAAGGCAACGAAAAAGCAGATTTCCTTGCCAAAGAAGGGGCAAATACACAATTTTCCGGTCCAGAACCCTTCTGTGGACTTTCCAAAGCCCACTTGAAAGAAGAGGTTCGACGTTGGGAAAATATGAAATGAAATCTCACTGGCATAAAGTGCCAGGACAAAGGCAAGCGAAAAGGCTAGTAAGTCTTTCGCCGAGGAAAGCTAAACAGCTTCTCGAGTTGGACAAGAAAGACTTGAAACTGGTGACGGGGCTCCTCACTGGACACTACCCTCTGAGGTATCACCTGAAAAAGATGGTCAAAACAGAGAGTGATAGTTTCCGCTACTGCGAGAACTTCGCTGAAACTGCAGAACATTTGCTTTGCGAATGCCCACCGCTTTTCTGCAAGAGGCTCAAGTTTCTGGAAGGGGCCTTCCTCCGATGTCAGAAACTTAGCCCCCAGGAAACTGATAAACTTTACTCGAAGTCTCGGAATCCCGGGTCTCGAATAGATTAAGGGTTATGAACAAAAGATCTGATAGGTCGAAGTGCTTGAGAGGCAGCATGGCCTTCACGACCCACCCTACAATCTACAATCTACAACATCCGGAACGGATAGGAACTGCTAGAAGAAGAATATTTCTCTCAAATGTTGGATCTAATATCCAATATTTCGGTCATAGTTTTGGATAATGCTAGCCATCATTCAAGGTTAAAAACACCATTACCCACAGCTAAACAGAAAAAACAGTACATAAAAGACAGGTTATTTGAAAAAGAAATTACTACTAACAATGATAATATGTTAACGTGTTGACTGAGCAATATACATAGACAATAAAAAAAATACGCTATTGATAAATTGGCTAAAGAACGTGGAATTACTGTTCGTCGATTGACAAATCACTGCGAATTAAATTCGATTAATTTTATTGGTTCACAAATGAAAGGATATAACACATTTAACTTAATGATGCTCGGCATCTGTTATTGCAATCATTATTAAAAAAAAAACAAAAGAATATTTGTAAAAAGCTACATAATACGTAATTCAATACGAACAAAATATGTGCAAGGTTGACAATAGAGGAAACTATAAAACCAATAATGATTATGTCTCTTGTAACCGATGATCAAATAAAGATGATAATTATAAATTTCAATATGCTGAGTAAGTTATTTTCTGTATTTTCTCGTTTTTGTTCCCATGTTATTTTACAAAATTTGTTGTTACATGCGAAATAAATCGAAAGAATAAATTCTTGTTTTTATGGCTGATTTTTCTTGGGTTTTTATTTGATGTACCACAAGGTAGGGTTTGCTATTTAATATTTTAAAAAAGGGGTGGGGATGTTAAATAGGTACCACTTGGAAACAGCAGAATAACATTTTTAAACCTCTTGCCACGACTTTTCGTTCTCTAATGAGTACTCTGCTAGCGGTTTCTCTACTGGCAAATTATGCCCGAGCTCAGCCGTAGAGGGTAGAAGAAAAAAATATAAAAGTGAGCCGCGCCACCGACTTAGACGGTATAAGCCGGAAACCCCTAGGTCTTATAGGCACTAGCAGAGCCACACGATAAACAACTAAGATTATGGTGAACCAGATAAATAAAATTATAAGTAAGGTACACAGCTCAATAGCAACATCATAACAAATATAGTCAAAATTAACAGCTATGGTAAAATTTTCTTGCTAAAATAAACCAAAAATTTAAAATTTGCAACTTTATAAAATAACCAGAACAGAAGTAAGAGTAACAGACTTTACCAAGTTACAAAAAAAGTAAGACATGTATAAATTAACTCATTAATAACACTAATTCAAACGTTTACATAAGGCTGATAATTTACTAGTTAACCGTTTACATAAAGATTTTCACTTCCAAAACAATCGAGTTTATTTAAAAATATTTTTACAATGGTTGTCCTTTAAAATATCAAGATTGTAGGATATTTACAAATAAGTAGGAAGAAAATATATTTTTACTTGGACATAAAGAATTATTGAGAAGGTTATTTTAATCCAAGTTTAGTTTTGGCATATTATCTAATGCAATAAATAGTTTCCAACAATGTACTATATTAATAAACTAAAACACAACTTAATCGTGGTGTCAAAATAAGTTCCCAACAATGTACTATATTAATAAACTAACACAAAACTTAATAGTGGTGTCAAAATAAGTCACGGCGTTATATATTTAAAAATAAATCACTTATAACCTTTGGGTATACGAATTCACAAAGTACTATATTGATAAACTAAAACAAAACTTAATCGTGGTGTCAAAATGAGACACGGCGTTATATATTTAAAAATAAATCACTGATAACCTTTGGGTATACGAATTCACATGTACTCCTGTGGCCTACTCCTGGGGCCGGTTTGATTATGGGGCGGTTACCTGCTAATTAACAATGGCTTCCCTCAAATAAATCCCGCTTGCGGAAATTTTAACTTGACACCAGAAATCCAAAATATCAACAACGTAGGTAAGATAGAATGGTCAAGTTAAAAATTAAGTGGTTTTTCTTCAAAATTCAATTAAGATGGCCCAAATACAGCCAGATATGAAAGAAATCCCATAGAGGTTCTGCACACGTGCTAATAACACACCGTCCCAACGACTCTCACCAACACCTCTTCGAAGACTATCCCCAAACGACTAATGACACTCCTAGGCCGGAAATTAAGAAATGACACGGAATAAACGTCAACCCACAATCTTCTCAAGTCCGTGCTCCACAATCGCCTCGTCCGTGTGGATATCCAGCCCCATCCACACAGAAATGCAAACCAAACAATAATCCTACTCCTACAAGGTATGCAACACTATTTACAACAAATGATATATTTAAGTTACAACAAAATACGGTATGCAACAAGGAATACGATACTATCAGAGAACTGTGGAAGGAAAAAAAATAGGCACGTGACACTCTCCCTTGACTTAAAATTCGACGTGTTTTTTTTTCATACATTTACGCAAAAATAAAAGTAATTTGGACTGGTTTTGAAATGAAAGAACTGTATATACGAAGATAGTTCACGAATTGTTGTCCGTAACATAGTTGGCGTTGAATGACAAATACAAATAAAGTGTCAGGCAAAAGCTTATTATGTGCGAATTAGCATCAGCGCTTCAGTTCGTGTATGTTAAATATTAATTTTTTTCCATTGAGGTGATTTTACAAAAATGGATAAAATTGAGATAAAAGGTGCGATAAAGTACAGTTTTTGTCATGCTTTCTTCTCTTTCAAAAACCCTTACTTTTGTATTGCTTACATTTATTTTCATCACTTTGATTTTCAGGGTATCATGCATAACATTAACCATCGCCTGCAACTCCTCTTTAGATGACGCTAATATGACTTGATCATCGGCATAAAGAAGGCATTTGACGATCAAATCATTCATTTTCAATCCATACGCACTCTCTTTCAAATATTTTAAACAATCGTCTATATATAAGTGACACAGCCATGGCGAAGCCATAAATTCCTATCTCAAACCTTTTTCCATGTTGAACCAGTCCGTGTAAGCTTCGTTTATCCTGACACAAGCAGTGGAATCCTCGTAAAGTGATTGATTCCAGTGCTCGTATTAAACTACCGCTCACTCCATACTTAGATAATGTCAATTCACTCCTCATCACTCTGTCATAGGCCTTTTCCAAGTCTATAAAATCGCAATAGACCTTCTGACTTCTAGCCAAGAATTTTTCGACTACACCTCGTAATGAAAAGACCTGATCCATATATCTCCTTCCTCTTCTTAATCCTGCTTGCACATCCAATATCATCTTCTCAGTTTCATTCGTTACTCTTTTGATCAATATCTTTGCATACAGTTTGCCGACTATGCTGAGTAAACTTATACCTCGATAGTTCTTACAGTCCTGCTGCGAACCTTTTTCCTTGTAAAGCGGCACGATAACAGCCTTGCACCAGTCGTCTGGTACGCTACCATTCCTCCAACAAAGGTTAAAAGACGGTACAGCAGAATAGTTACCACGCTTTGTCCAGCCTTCAGCATTTCAACTGTTGACAATTCGGTTGACATAAACAGAATATTGTTAATGACCATTATAATTTGTTATAAACAATTTGAAATCGTTTTAATAATAATTATAACAATAAAACATATGGTATTTTTTCATTGTTTCCACTGGTAAGTTAGTCGTGTGGACCTCTCGGATCGCAACCAGACCAATGATATTTTTTAATATACTGAGTAATAAGAAATTCTGAGGATTAATTTTTTAAAAAAGACTTCATGATAACGGAAAGATGGATTGGATGTACGTTCGTACTTTCGCAGAAATATTTTGACGTTACTGTACTTCCCATGTGAATGTTTTATCGATAGTAAAATCATCCATTATCCGGTGACCTGCTTAACTACTTCGTCCATTCTGTGCTCATGAGGCATTAATAAAATATAACACTATTGTTACTAAATCAATATCGAAATACAAATTGTTGTGGTATTATTTTACACCGACGTCAATTTTTAATTCTAAGCTGGTTTGACCTGGCTTGACCGCGAGGATTTTTTGTTTTTTATTTTTTGTTGCTTAATTTTTCACAATTTTCTGAGAAAAGTTTTCGCCAATAGAACGTTATTGTGGTTGGTGCTAATATTCAGGATGTAAAAAAAAGGATTGATCATTTAAACTATACGTTCGACCAGACGCAGTGTATTATTGTATTTTGTTTCGTTATTTTTCCTACTAAAATTACCTCGAACTAGTACCTTTCGAAGAAAGCAATGACCTGTTGTTCTAATATGGTCGTCGTCAAGAGCCCACGTCCTAGAAATAAATATACACCGTGTGTGTGTGTTGTGTGAGTGCTTCGAGTCAAGGGCAGGGCAAATCGCATCACCCAGTATTTAACGATCGACGAGCGCAATCTTACTCGCAAGAAATGACCGGTAAATGGTAATGGCTAAGCCAACAGTGAAGACTTCTAAGCACTGCCTAATTATAGATCGACTCTTGGCACAGAAGCCATGAACGGGACGCGGATTTTTCTGCTGAGGAAAAAATCATTTTCACTTTCTTTCTACGTTTTTTTTTTATGAAAATAGTCGCAAAAAGGGTAGACCTATCGTGTGGGCCGCGGACGGCCCGCACTGCGACTATTAGAAGGGAAAGGGATTATAGAAAGGAGATGATTGTGGACCCGCTTTTTGAAAAGTTGCAGGTCATAGTTCTCTGGAAACACTGATTTTGGAAGCTTATTCCATTCCGTAGCAGCCCTGTAAAAGAAGGATTCTTGATGAAGATTGGTCCTTGTAGTGTCAATCTTGAGAGTAAATGGGTGAGACTGATATATAGGTAGCCCCAAAGAGAAAAAGTTTAATCAAAAAATTAATCTGATACTACAGTACGACCAGAATGTATCTGAAATTTTCTGATTTTTATTAAAGCATACTAGTATTTTAATTTTAATCGATTAAGAGAATTAATATCGTAGTAGGCTTTGACTGACAGTATTTTGACTTATCTAAACGTCATCGTTGCGGAAGGTAAAAGTCAACAACACGCTATCTAAGTCGTTTAGTCCAAAGTGCGGTGTAAGACAGGGCTGTATTGTGTCACCGATACTCTTCAATATATACGGAGGAAATGTATAGGAGGAAAAAAGAATTACTAACCTTAGATATGCAGATGATACCTTAATACTAGCTCGTTCGGAAGAACTCACGGAATTCATGAGATCAGCAGAGAACATGGTCTAACGTTGAACAAAAAGAAGACCGCAAAATAGACCGCAACCCTGCCAATGTTGGACAGATCGATGGTTTTGAAGTGATTAAGAAATTTAACTATTTAGGATCACTTATTACAAACAAAGGCGGCTGTGACGAAGAAATTAAACGCAGACTGGCCAAAGCACGTAATTCGACAATAAAACTAACTCGAATATGGAAAGACTTTGCAATATCTCAACGCAACAAACTGAAATGATTAAACTCCTTGATCTTTCCTATTGCCACATATGCCTTCGAAACCTGGACTTCAAAAATGGCCAATCGAAGAATAATAGATGCTTTTGAAATGTGGGCCTACAGAAGAATGTTGCGAATATCGTACACAGAACACCGTACTAACGTGTCAATTCTTAAAAAACTAAAAAACAGCACGAGGCTATTAACCAGGATAAACCAATCATGCCTACGGTATTTTGGACACATTTCAAGAAGAACAAATGAGCTGGAAAAACTTATTGTAGAGGGAAAAATCAATGGTAAACGACCAAGAGGAAGGTCTCCGACGCGCTGGGTGGACAGAACCAAAGAAATCATTGGTCACGGTCTGCAAGAAGCTTCTCTTGCAGCTTAAGACAAAGAAGGATGGAGAACTACGATCCGAGCAATTGAGATATGATGTCACCATACTCTCTCGAGAGTAAAAGGACAAGAGAGAGAAACGTCATTACATTCAATATAATAGTTGTTTTGCCAGTATTTTAAAACACAAAAATCAATATAATGACGCAGGTAGAAAAAAGACGTTTAGTTCAACAATTATAATATGAAAACGGAGTTGGACAATTTGTGCGTTTGACAGGACTAAGCAAGTCGACGGTTTACAATATGCTGAAACGCATAAGAAATGGTATTGGTTTAGAACATGCCCAAGATTCAGGAAGACCACGTAGATTACGAGGACCAGATTTGAGGTCCTTGCTGCAGATGAGTCGTAGAAACCCGCGACTGGGCTATCGAAAAATCGCGAAAAGATTTAATGGGCAACGTTGGAATACCTATTGCTCCTGAAACTATTCGCTAAACTTTCTTGCGCAGTAGTTTACAGAACAAGAAAACCAAGAAATATACCAACTCTTAGTGACGAGCAAGTACGGAAAAGACTTCATCTTGCGAAAATTTTCGAGACGACACTTGTTTTCATTACATCTTTTAAGCTGGATGACAATCGTTTACGGATACTTAGCAGAGCTTGACCTACGGTACAAAAATCAAAATTTCCAGTAGAGATCATAGTCCGGGGAAGAATTTCATCACGTGGTGTCACTGACTTGAGCATTATTGATGGTACAATAGATAGTGTACGCTATTGTACAATTCTGAATAAAACCTTGTACAAACAGCGAATACTTTGTTTCCAAAAGGTTGGCGATTGCAACAAGGCAACGTACGCTTCCTTATATTTAAGAACTCGGATGGAAAGTAACGGCATAGCAACCATATTATGGCCGGTAGCTTTTCCCGGATTTTTAAACCGTCTTCAAGACAATAATTAAATTTACATATACCTACGATATTGTTGACCCCTAGGAACTTAATGAAAACAGGACGGACGTCCTGCAGCGTCCACGACAGCCTTTTTTAATATTAAAATGCACGATTAAAAAACAAAGGAGTACTTCTGATGCAGACACATAGTGTGAGGGTACACCACTGCATCGTAATCATTTTACGTGAGATCGAAGAACCTCTTTCTTATACCACTAGACTGTACAAACTCGTAAAAAAGCCGATGGTACGGCGTTTATTTTTACAGGAAATCGACGTTCGAATTATCATTTGCATAAACAGGCATTCACTTCGCATACAACTATTTTCTTCATAATTTTTTTTCTAACTCTGAATTAGATCAATCTTTTCTCACGGACGGAGCAGGTAACAGTACAATTATTAATCGTATTTTATAATGTAATAATTACTGCGATTATTTTATAATGAATTTGAGACAAAAAAATCTTTTGAAATTAAATTTAAAAAAAAAAACATAACTACATCAACACCCCTCGTACGTTGTCAGTCACGGCTGAGGAATGATTCACTGAGGTTTAACTAAAAATTAGCAATTATTTCTTCTTTTTCATCATTTATTTACCTACTACGCTGCCTCGAAGTAACCTATACACTCCCTTGTGTTTATTTATACAGAGTGGACCAAAAGTCTGGAAACGGACAATTATCTCGTAAATTGCTAGTCCGAATTGACAAAATTTTGGGATAAGCCTATTTTGAGATACGGAAATTCCAGATTTGACGTTTGCAATGTTGTCAGATTTGCCGTTTCTCTGATATTATTAGTCACTTTGGTGTTTTAAATACATCACCTTGTATATTCAGTCATTATTGGAATCTCCTCTTCAATACGAGTTCACCCATATGTAACACTTATGATTTTATGTACTCTAAAAGGTCTAGTCAAGGTCTAAACAATCATGAAAAAATCTGGTAGACACATTCTACCATCGATAAGGGTACTGACAAATGGAGGACATTTTGAACACTAGATTAAGTAATCATTATGTTAAAAATGTTGTTATCTTTTAATTGTTACGTTTTAATGTAATTGAAAATTGTTTGCATTAAAATTTTTTTAATACAATTAGGCATTGCCAAACTTCTGTTTTATTTATTTAAGACCTTTTAGACTACATTAGACAAATTTGACAACATTGCCAATGTCAAATCTGGAATCTCCGTATCTCAAAATAGGCTTATCCCAAATTTTGTACAATTAGGACTAGCAATTTACGAGATAATTGTCCGTTTCCCGACTTTTGGTCCACTCTGTATTAATAAAAAATTGTAAAATTAAAATAAGTCATTTTCTCGCGAAGTTTAAGTGTTTCTTTTTAAAATACTTGTTCCTCAAGACAAAAAAAAGTAAACTTTTACTATTTCTTTAGTATCTGGCCAAATGACTAGATCCACGCTTATTTCACACATACGAGGTCTGGTAATGAAGATATAGAACACTGAAAATTAAAATATCACTAATGAATTGTCATATTTTTCGTTACGACAGACGGAAAGTATGACTGTGATATTGAGCGAAGGGTGTTGGCAAGGAAACAAACAAATGGCGTTCTGCATAACTTTATGAGCATCCAGACCGTGTCAAAAAAGGCATGTGCATAAAGGAGAGCTGGATTTTGTGGTTTATAAACACCAATGAATATAACACTTTCGATTCTTAAATTGTTTAAAATAATATATAAAGTACACTATTCACCCATAAAAACAAATGTAGGTTAGCTTGTTGTTCACACCACGAGAAGTTCATACGATCAATCGTAGATGTCGCCCACTTCGTGATTTTTCCCTATACAATATTGACAGGTTTTGAAAGATATCTCTGAATGTCAATCAAATAATTACTATTGTCAATTTTATAAAATATTTCGAAAGTAGATAAAAACTACAGAGGCAACCGTAAGTAATTTTAAGTTTGATTATTATTAGCTATAGTGTATCATAATTTGTAGAAATTTGAGTACATCCTTACATCGAACTGTAACATTATAAAATAAATTAAGTGGTTCGTATTGCAAGTCCGGCCTAACTAATTTTGATCACATTTACTTCGCAACACTTGTCCCAATCAATTTAGCCTTCGTTCTTTTAATTTTATTCACCAAGTCTTCGCCTTTTAGTACTTGTAATATTTCTCTATTGGTCATCTTTCATTTTTACAGGTCCCAGTATCGCACTTGGATTTTTTGGTCCGTCACCTTTAATCGGTCTTCTTCTCTTTTCGTCAAGGTTATAACTTGTAGGTCTTATTAGGATTTATAAACCCTCATATTTGTTGTCCGTGTCAGTATCTTACTTTTTAGCAGTTTTTTATTCGTATGGAAAAAACTTAATTAGCGGAGAGAATTATTATATTAATTTCCTGTGTCTTAACTCCACTGCTGGATAGCTATATACCTAAATATTTAAATTTATCGACTTCTTGGAGATAATATTTTCCCGCTTTAATTATTTTATTTCGTAATTCCTTTCCAACTTTCATTTTTGTTTTGTTATTTTTTTTTCTTAGCCCAATCTTCTTTCCTTCCTTTACAATTTCTTCTTTTTGTTTTTACTATAAATCATCTGCTTAAGCAACTATTTGGATCCCCTTGCGGTGCCTATTCGTTCCGAATGTTGGCGACTAACATGGTAATTTTTACTTTGTTGGCGGCTGTGCGGAACAGTCCAGTCGTGAGCATTTTGAACTATTTTCTAAGGTTTTGAAGCCAGGAGATTCGTCTTCGTCCACTTTTCCTTGTATAATTAACTGGAGGAGGCCCCATATCGTTGTTCGTTCCTCATAATATGGCCTAGGTATTCCAATTTACGTTTTTTAATTGTGGTAATAACTTCGCATTCCTGCATTCCTTTCCTATTTTGCGTATGACTTTATTAATTGTGACTCGATCGACTCAGAGGATTCTTAGGTTGCGTCTGTAACACCACATTTCGAGCGCTTCCAGTTTTTTCATAGCTGCTCCCGAGAGCGTCCAAACCTCCGCTCCGTATAGCAGAACTGAAAAAGTATAGCACTGTAGTACGAAGATCTTGGTTTTCAGCGGCAGGTCACGGCTTTTGAAGACGGTGCTCTGGCTTTTGCTATACGTTGTTTTATTTCCAAGGAGTGATCCCATTGAATACCCTAATTAACAAAAATGTAAGATGTCTTAGTTTTGTGTACATAACACTTTCATCCACCAACTTTCAATCAAAAATGTTATAGGGTTTATCCTAAATAAAGGAGACATGTTGCTTTTGAATAATTTTTCAATATCGTAAAATGCGAAGAAACTAATAGATTTTTCTTTTCTTCTTCGGATTTTCAACATTTTCACGTACAATTTCTTCATAAAACCATAGATAATTTTTGTCAATGAACTTCAGCTGCTCTCTTAAGTTATTCATATTTTCAATAGTTAGACATCCACATTTTAGTAACTTACTTAAGTCTATTTCATCAGAGAGGACAAATTTTGTCCTATTATGAAAATCGGGGGTTTGTAAATTCCTCTTTTCTACACGTGAGGAATAAATACTCAACTTCGATATATATTGTACTGGAAGTAATCACAATTCTTTAACGTTTTATTTAACACAAAATATAAAAATACTATGAGCTAGAGCTAGGCGCTCTCTCTATGAAAGCAAACGAAGATCGTGGGAAGAATACGTCTCCACCATAACGGCGTCCACTCCTTCATCAGAGGTATGGAAGAAAATACGGGCAATCTTTCTTCAAACAACACACAAGGCACTACGAGCACTACAAACATTCAATTTTACTTTAATGTCGTGAAAAAAAAGGAACGGGTAAAACTTGAAGCAAAGGAATGGCTCGTCGCTCTGGACGGTCGGAGAAATACTACTAGCGAGGTTTAATCGCCGTGGAAAAAGAACTGTATGACACCCGCTCGCTGCAACTGTCCAGAACAATACTAGAATTACGTTGAATCAAGCCGGCGTCTTTTTAGAGGAAACTTGCTATTGCACCGACTCGAGACTGCGTATGCAAACCAGGCCGGCCGGCCTGTCTGTCGATGACATCGCGGGTAAGGAGAAGGGGAGTGGATTTTACCCGGGGCGAAACGGTTTCAAGACATTGGCATCGCAAAGGGATTAAAAAGAAGTGTTGCGATCTGTAATCACAACATTGTCCCTTTTTTGTGCAAGTTAACTTGCAGAAATGGTGTAAAGTGATCTAAGTTCTCGTGGTAATTATAAAATCCAAAATGGTCTACTCTGATCCTTTCTATTTTCTCCACCTCGGCAAAAAAAAAATACCGGGGAAGTTCAAAAAGTTAAAATTTTATAAAAAATGTGACATGACACATTTATCCACTTAGGTCTTCAATTTAAAAACATGGTATTATTTTCTAACACTCAGCAATATCATCGATAGAAATTCTTTACAGTAAAACAAAGTTATATGGACCTAGTACAGAAAACAAAGTGGTCATTATTAAAGTTATTCATTCCTGATTCATAGCTTGGGTATTTATTCGTTTATTTATTCCTGTCACTAAATATTTTAACAACAGTAATTAGTATTTAAACAAAAACCGTGCGGCAACCAATAACATTTGATCGTATCAATTAATAGATAATAGTGAATCAGGTCCAAAGGACGTTGACATATTCGGAATTAATTTAAATGGTTTTACGTCGCGCTGCTGTTCAAAATTCTCGGAGCATCCTGTATGTCGCGACATCTACACCGCGACTGGGCACATTTCCCGTCTATAATATCGCTGCTGATTTTCTTACAATCGATACCCAGTCCGAGTAAGAATTATTTTTTCACTTATCCTCCATAAATATTATTTCTCAAAGGTATTTCGAAAACAAATATGGCGGTTAATCAGATCACTGAGGAGAGAGGTCAATCAGAAAGATTCTTTATCACCACAAAATCCCAGATGAATGGCGAATCAGCACCACTATCCTTATGCTTAAAAAGAGGGATAAGAAAATAAGTTGGAACTACAAAGAAATAAACCTCTCGAGCACCACATTGAAATTGACAACAAAAGTAATAACGAACAAAATTAACAGCCTCATCTCGCTGGCAGATGAACAACAGGGATTTAGGTCAGAAAGGTCTTGCACGGACGCCGTTTTTATCATAAGACAAGTGACAGAAAAGTCGATCGAATACAATAAGCCAGCCTACATATGTTTCATCGATCTTACCAGAGCCGTCGACCGCGTCCAACTGACTGATGTTTTACATCTTCTTTACAACAGACAAATCCCACACAACCTGATAAAAACTATAGAGAACATATATTCAGCAAACCAAATTCAGGCAAAGTTAGACGGAGAGCTCACCAAACCAATACCAGTTGATAGCGGTCTTCGCCAAGGGGATTCATTAAGCCCACTTCTCTTCATGGACGAGATTATACAGAAGGTTCGCTTATTGAAAGGATATAAAATAGTAGATGAAGTGGTAAGAATTTTGCGCTATTCCGACTACGCCGTGCTGACAGCAGAGAACGAAGACGACTTACAGAGACTTCTCCACTCATTCAACCGTACAGCTAAATCTGTTAACATGATAATATCTCCCACAAAAACGAAGTGTATGACAACATCAAAAACACCATTGAGATATAAACTAGTGGTATATGAAGAAGTTATTCAGCAGGAAATGAAATTTAAGTATCTCGGCGTTGAACTCTCGGGCTTTGGCGATGTTAAGGCAGAAGTAAGGGAACAAACAACGAAAGCGACAAGAATAGCGGGGTGTTTGAATAGCACAATATATAAACACGTAGGAATTGAGGCCAAGACTAGAATCTATAAAACAACAGTAAGACCTATCATAACATATACGGCAGAAACGGCTATTAGAAACAACCGAAATGAAAGTACTTCGCAGAATTACTGGTAAAACAGGGAAAGAAGTGAAAGTAAATACATGTGGATTAGAAAATATTAATGGCTGGGTATCAACATAGGCGTAGGGTGTACTCGAAAGAGATGAAGCGACAACCTGAATGCAGAGCAATAGGCCAGATGACGAAAAATAAAGTCAAGCAGTAAGAAGATGAAGAAGAAGAAGAAGAAGTAAGGTGTTTTTTTGTGACCATGAAATATCTCCCTTAATACCGTATCAAAATTAATGTTTGATACGCCGTTTGGAAGATTATTCTTCTCTCTAAAAACGAAATATTAGTATAAATAAGTTTTAGTTTATTTTCGTTAAAAAAAACATTTTAATAAGTTCTAGCTACAATCAACCTATCGTCGTACATTTTTATGATAGATACATATTTTGTGACGTCTGTCAACAGTTTAGTTAGTTTTTGATATCTGTTGGTGTAACATCATTATATTAGGTATTTTTTTTCATTTTACGTTAATAACATTTTAAAAAGTGTTCATTTAAAAAAATTACGTTTTATATAAATTATATAATTTAACAGTTAAAAGTGTCGTGGTGGCGCTGAAGTCTTTAAATTCAACATAATCTATATATTATTGCACAAAGGTGTTTTTTTGTCGATATGAAACATCTCCCCTAATACAATTTATGTTTGATAAGCCATTTTGAGAATTATTTTTCCATATAATAAAGAAAAATAAGTTTTAAAAAGTCGCCATTTATTGACAAGAACCAGTTTTTATGCATGGACATATATATATATATATAGAAATGGTTGCAATTAACGGCGATAACAACAATATTAATAAGAGATCTGACATTGACCAACTCAACAAAATTTAGTATATACTTACAAAATGAATTTTAATGCAAAATAAATATAAATATAAAAATTGTTTTTTCTGTACATCCTAATAAAATAACATCATGAAATATATATATATATATATATATATATATATATATATATATATATATATATATACTCATGAAATGTCATCAGTGTGACAAAGAAATATTTTTGGAAGTTATGTGAATGTATGTTATATACTCATATTATTCGTTAATTTAACTCGTTTTACATGTAAGGATATACCATTAATTTATATTCGATGTTTTTTACCCATTTTTAATTTTTAGCCTTGAAAAAGAAAATAAAATTTTTCGAAAGCTTGGCAAAGTAAAAAAGAATTTTTCTTTTTGACTTAGACTGAATACCCGTGAATTTTAAATAATACTATAAGTACAGTCAAAAAAACATTCACTATTTATATATATATATATATATATATATATATATATATATATAATACTGTACATGCATAAATACATATAGTCATGCCTTTTTTCCGTAGGGGTAGGCAAAGAACAATTGCTACGGTTCTTACACACATCTTTTGCTTCTTTTCCTTTCATCAGTGCTCTTATACATGCTCGTCGGTTGTTGGTATTCTTGACCTGGCTTTTGTTCAAAACAATGTCGATCTGATCGAGATATGTTTCTAGAAATCGACCTCTACCGACTTGTCCATTTACATTTATCACCTTATAAATCTGTTACGTCAATCTTTCTTCATCCATCCTTTCTACGTTTCCAAACCATCTAAGCATTCCTTTATCTATCTTTGTAACCACATCTTCTTTTTCACCACAGCGTTCCCTTATGTCACTATTCTTTACTTTATCCAACCGAGTCACTTCGGCTATACTTCTCAGACTACTAATCTCCGCAGCATTAATATTATTTTCATGCTTCTTCTGCCAAATCCAACATTCACTACCATAAATAATTGTAGCAACCAACACTCCTTTATGCACAGTCAGACGTGCCTTTTTTGACACGTTTTGGTTGCCCATAAATTTATGCAGGGCCCAATTAATTTATTTCCCTGCGAACACCTTTCGCTCAATATCACAGTCATACTTTCCGTCTCTCGTAAACTTTGAACCCAAGTATACAAACTAATTTACTTGTACATAATGTTAATATAAAGCCACTTTCATTACCATTTTGTAGATTAAAATTGTTTAAAATTAATTTCTACTTTATTATATTACGTAACTGACCACTATAGGTGCGAAATATTCGCAAGGGTCACCCTCTAGGATTATTTGAACCGAAATTTGTCTTCGATTGATTTGTTATTTGTTTGGACTATTTCTGTACGTGTTTAATGTTTAGATTATAATATATTTTTATTTCGTAAGGTCAATTTTGGATACTTGAACATAGTTCAATACATAATTAAAAATTCAGATCGATGTACCTATAGATTGATCGCATTGTTTTCTTTTTAAATGAAACCTTGATGCAGTAAATTTTTACACTTTCGTTTTGTTTTCAGTAACTCGCTGCTCAACATGATTTACTCAATATGCTCCCGAAATGGCAAGGGGCGTTTCCTAACGAAGGTTTTAACTTTTGGCATTCTTTGGGCACTGATAGTTTACACTCTTTACCAATTCAGATCCATCACGATCGATGTTCCAGTACCTCATCTAAATAGCAGGTTAGTCATAGTGAACTAAATTTTAAACTGAGTAGTTGGACACACAAATGAAAGCCATCGGTGGAATAGCACATTGGCCAAACTGAATAGTTCAATAGGTGGTATCACTGCTTTGAAACATCGATGTCATTGATGACATTTGGTTTGGTTTTGTGTTGATTGTAATTATGTTTACCCTACCCTGTAGATGCTACCAGAACCAAAACAATAATGCAGGACAATGTGTGATTTACTACTTAAGGCAACTAGCAACATTTCGACAAATAAGAAAGTTCAAAATGACACAAACGATTTTATCTAAATGTGAAATCGCCTTGAAGAAACGTAGACACATCTTCGGGTCTTTTTTTTTTTATTTCTTTTCTATAATCAACGGCTGGACTGATTTTGATGAAATTTTCAGCCAATCTTTAGATTAGCCCGGCGGGTGATCGTGTGAAGTTTGGTAGCAATCCCGCATTTTCAATTTTTGGGTTTTTCTAAAACGTCCACGCATTTTCAAAGTTGTTCACCAGGTACTGTTGGTGTTAGGTTAGGACGTTAGGTTAGGTCAGGCCAATAATAATCGGTATTAACTGGGGCGGTAAAAGTTTCTTTCTATGTTCTGGTTCCCACGAAGCCTCGTTGTTCGTTGGATGAACGAGTCTTTAGAAAGAGATGAGTCTCCAAGGTGACCACGAAGAGGGGTGAGAAGTCTGAACTTAACGGGTTAATCTCGAAGAAACTGCTAAAGGAGGAACGATTGTTGATATTTCAGACGAGCATCGCCCATGAAAATATCTATAAAATAGAGCCAATTCGCTAACTTTTCTACGGTGTTCGAGAGAAGTGAGCGAGTTTGTAAGCGAAGCATCACCGACCACACGAATCGGAATTTTTTGGACGTCCTAACCTTACACAAACATTACCCGTTGAAGTTTAAAAATGCTTTTTTTAGTGTAAAAAAACCATAAATTATAATCATTTAACAATTTGAAAAATCAATTAAAAAAGTTAGATTCACGTTTCGGGGTTGCTACCAAATTTCGCACGATCATTTGCCGGGCTAATCTAAAGATTGGCTAAAAATTTCATCTAAATCGGTCCAGCTGTTGGGTGTAGAAAAGAAATTCAAAAAGTGGGGACGTATTAGAAAAGACCCACATCTTTTGCTACATTGGATTTTGCTTTGTGTTGACTGTAGTGTTAAAAAAAATTTTAATGTAGGTATTTTTTTTAGATTGCTATTGCAAAAAAGGTTAGATCCTCTTACGAGGCACGCAGACAGCACGACAGAGAGTTATGATCTGGAACCTTCCATCGATAAAAGTCCTAATTTATCAGAAGATAAGCTCATAGACGACATACAACAAAGAATGCCCAATTTACCGATCGTATATTGGAACAAGAATAAAAATAAACCGATGGGTTTCAATAATACATGTGCTAGGTAAGTAATATACGAGGTTTATAAAATCATGTCGCGTCCTCTACGTATTTGCTGTTTTTCTTAGGGTGGGTTGTATGGTAAATAGTTAATCAATAGATCACAAGACTAGAGTTCAAAACTAGATCTCTAGTCAACACATTTAGGCCCAGTTGTTCAGTTACGGTTCAAGGGTTGGTTCTACTGAACCAAGTTCAGGGATGAACCCAGTGCCAAATTAGATTTCCGTTGTACAGATCATATTTGAGCCCAGCTTTACAGAACTCGGTTCAAGGAAAGATATGTTATGTGTTGGTAATGTTTGCACATGAGCAATTGGTTTTTTCACTCAAATTTCATATTTAATTATTTTGATTTGATTCATTTTACGGTTGAGGTTGTAGGGATAAGGTATTAAGTGTGAAGTGAAAAACTAGGGAAGAAACAGATTTTAATTTAAGGTTTTTTTTTTAACAAAAAAATACAAGAAAACATAAGAATATATACTATAAGCTTTACAAGTTGCCAATAAATAAAAATTTTAAAAATTTTAGAAGGTTATGGCTGAGGGTAGAAAATCAGCTAATTTTACAAGTCAAGAAGAAACCATTTTACTTTAGTTTTATCCCTGTATTTCTTGGGACGTCTTCTAGCATTTATTAAAACTTCTACTGCTTCGACAAAGTCTTCATCATCTGTTAGTTCCACAAGATTTTCACGTAGTTGCTTAGCCATAATTTTTATTTACCACAAAAATGCATTCATTAAATACTGATAGGACCAAAATTACAAAAATAGAGGTTATGTTACGCCAGAACATTAACATTAAGCTACCAAATTCGACGGCTCAGTTGAACCTTACAAAATGAGAACCAGTGAACCAATTTTTTCTTTCTACAACTGAACTTTGAAATTTGAACCAGGTTTAACCTTGAGCTCTGCTTGAACCAAGACTGGGCCTTACTGTTTTATGGTGGTCGATCAAACCAAGTTCAGCTGATTTGTGGTTCTGTCTGTTAATAGTATGTTGGTAGCTCTGAAGGTGAAAACGCGCTTACGCCACAATATTAATTTTGTACATTACTGCTCTGTGATTGGTTGATAAATGGAATTTCCTAAAATTTTGAATTTGTAGTCTATGGTAGTAGGTACTTAGGAACCCTAAACCCTACTATAAAACTTTACAATGCTTTGTAGCAATTTTGTTAGCTATCCCCATCTTATTTCACTGTTTATGCCTGTGAGAAAAGCATGTGTAAGTATTACTATTATTATAAACATTATTGTCTGGGATTTTATTTTATTGGACAGTATATGACTCGCTTATATCTTTCTTATGTTTATGTAAGTTGCACTTAGTCCTATTTTTGTTCCAATTGAACCCCATAATATACACCCTGATCGGCCCCTAGGTGTGAAGTTTGTGGCCCAAATCCTTCCTTTCGATTTTTTCTTCCAAATAAGTATAACATAATTGATTAGGGAAGCTTTGACTTACATAATAACACTAAAGTTACTCATCTTAGTCTTAGATACTGGCTGAATGGACATGGATCTTCGAGTGCCAAAAAAAAACTTATTTTTTGCAATCGACAAGCATTTATGAAAGCGCTGATGTAAGTGGAATAAGCGAAAGATGTATGTAAGAACCGTAAAAAGTGGTAAGAAGTGCCCTACCGTTGCGGGAAAAAGGCGTGTCTATATGTAATTATGTATATATGCTTTTTCTTCTACCTGAGTAAAAACTAACTAACTAACTAGTGCCCATGTAAATTGCACATCTTTTTAGATTTCCATCGATGTTCGATTTGGAATTCAATAATATTTATTGGCAAACGCTGAGGACCAGCAACGGTACCTTTCAATTACTGGGAGCGTATTTAGACACCAGACCGAACAACAGACTCGGACCCACCGTCAGAATTTTGGGCATGATCGATAGAATCGAAGCTAGCGTCGTCACCTACTGCCAATTCTGGTTCGACGGCAAAAAAGACCCTGTCATAGC
The DNA here is from genome assembly GCA_950111635.1 of Agelastica alni. Classification (NCBI taxonomy): domain Eukaryota; kingdom Metazoa; phylum Arthropoda; class Insecta; order Coleoptera; family Chrysomelidae; genus Agelastica; species Agelastica alni. The sequence continues at coordinate 30,602,374 of OX467717.1, forward strand.
AAAAAGCTTCGAATACAAATACATCTGGTAAGATATGTAATATTTGCCGAGAGCATTCGCATGAGAGTAGAACTGTTTTTTCTACGGCCTTCGCGTACATGTATTGTTTTTAAAATACAATCATTGCAGGTACAAGAAATGGGGCAATTATAAAAATGGCATTTATCAGCCTTACTTAATAGCGTGCATACTTCCGACCAAATTCAGGGACCAAGTACCGCAATCCGTTTCTTTGGTTGAAAAACAATGCGACAACGCTACAAACAATTTAAGAATCATCTACGAAAAACCGAAAGAAAAAAAGGACTTTGCCGTCTGCGTCAAAGGTAAACAAAATAACGTTTATTTTAGGTATATTTATAATAACCGAGTACCGTTTTTTTTAGGTCTCGATTTTCTTCACGAAGATCTTTCCGTCAGACTCGTCGAATGGATCGAACTTCTCAACCTTCTCGGAGCCGACAAAGTATTTTTCTACGAGCTGCACGTCCACCCCAACATTAGCAAAGTCTTGAAACATTACGAGCAAGAAGGAAAAGTAAGTATTTCACGATTTATGTTCTGGACTGGAATTATATTCCTCTGCATAAATCTCCAAACATTTTTCTTCGCAAGCTTTTTCCAATAGAACATTGCCTGGTCATAGTCAGTCAAACGGTTGCTAGGATGTGTAATGGACGAGTTTTTTTTTTTTACTGAAAATAGTCGCAAAAAGGGTAGACCTATCGTGCGGGCCGCGGACGGCCTCTTCCTGTCTAGCTGCCCAAAAACCTTTTTTAAATCAGCTTGAAGAGTTTTATCTACGGACATATCTATTAATGACTCCTGTTGCTTAATACTCAAACTAGAATTTATGCTCTCGTTCGTGACCGCAATTGGGTTACGAATCCAGCCATCAATATTATCAATATCTGGAAAATACCTTTTCAGTTCGTCGGAGAGCTGAAAAAGATGAAGAACAATTTCAGCCCCTATTTCGGAAAACACGAATAAGTCGTTCGTCGTGATAAATTCATACAAAAGAGGAAAAAATTCAAAGATATTTGATCTCAAGCAAGTTTTCCAAAATTCCATTTTTTTTTAAAAGTGCGTTTATTTTATCCTGCACAGTGAATACACTGCACGTGTAACCTTGCATCGAAGCATTCGTTTCATCGAGGCAAGAAAAAATGTAAGCCAGGCTTCATCTTTAAATCGGAATTTAAGGTTGAGCGAGCGAAGCCACCATTACGTAAATCTTATCGCGAACCCCCTGTCGTCGAATGGCGAACCGCTAGGTGTTCGCGTTCTCCACTTTGAGAAACCCTGCTCTGGATCATGAAACCCCCGCTTCCGTCCAAAAAAATACAGTCTTGCATTATTATAGGTACACGTAACTCCGATAAATCTAGCTGGTGGTCAGCCGAACGCACCGTCCTTTCAACACCTTTACCTTACAAAAAAAACAAACCAGAAGAGACAAAACGAACTCATACCCTATAACGATTGTTTCTACAAGCACATGTACGAATACAAGTAAGTAATAATTTTTTTTTCGTACAACGTAGCATTTGTTCACATCGTTTTCTTGGTTCCTAACAAAGACTTTCGATTAAAAAAATAAGCTCGCATAGCAGCACACTCTGGTTGTAACGACAGTATGTTTTGGTCGTCTAGGTATATAATCCTCATGGACATCGACGAAGTTATAATGCCATTGGAAGGAACCACGTGGAAGGGGCTCATGGATAAAGTTTTGCAAAAAGCTTTGAAGAGTAACAAAGAAGAAAGAGCTTCGTATAACGTTAGAAACGTTTACTTTTTGGACGATTTGATTCATGACCATGGATGGTTCAAGGACATACCGAAGTAAGTAACGTGTACTTTTATTTGTATCTAATTTATCCCGTCTAAGAGTCAAGTAAGACTTAGCTTGGGAGTATAATTTTCATACCTGACGGAAATGGGTCATCTTGTTAATGAAGTGGCGTACGGTTTTTCTTCCTCTTCATGGTATCTGTTAATTCCTAGTTAAGTACACTCCATGTGTCTTCATATACATATGTTTTTTTTTCGACCCAAAAAAATAAAACAGCTACAAACTTGGTTAATAACTGTTTATTGGTTTATAACAAACTGATAGAAATGAAAAAAAATACATTTTTGTAAACAAAAAAAAAGGTCCTTATGTGTGGACAAAGTGAACTAAAATTACTCATGGGAATCTCTAAAACATTTCGGACACATTGCTACCATACAACGGCTACAAAAATATCGTGTTTTGATTCCCTACACATCGAGAAGCACTATTAGTTGCCCAGTGGCCAATTTTTCCATCCTTCTTTCGTTTGGCACGTGGATTCTAGGTCACCTTACGTGGGATGGAGTTTTGATACCTACCTTTTTCTTTTCATCTGCCCTTCTCCTTTACATACTAGAGATGTAGCAATTTACTGCATTCGGGAACATTTGACGCTAAAGGATTTTAAGTGTCGAAAATCCACTTTCTAGTTATTTCTTTGGTCTTCGTTCCCGTTTTTAATCTTTTACTTTTAGATATAAATGATTTTGTTTCTTTTCGTTTCCTTTTTTTCGTTTTCACTTCTGACTGAGCTTCTTCTTCTTAAATCGTGGGCTCTGACTACGTCCTATTTACGCTATAATTCATTTTTTCAACATTCAATTTTGTTTTAAAAATAATTTTAATTCCAATCTTATAGAGATTGTAGATTGTAGGAGGAGTCGTGAAGGCTATGCTTCCTCTCAAGCCCTTCGACCTATCACATCTTTTGTGCATAACCCTTAATCTATTCGAGGGCCGGGATTCCGAGACTTCGTTAAAAGTTTATCAGTTTCCTGAGGGCTAAGCTCCTGACATCGGAGGGCTTTAGGAAGGCCCCTTCCAGAAACTTGAGACTCTTGCAGAAAAGCGCTGTGCATTCGCAAAGCGAATGTTCTGCAGTTTCAGCGAAGTTCTCGCAGTAGCGGCAACTATCACTCTCTGTCTTGTCCATCTTTTTCAGGTGATTTCATCTGTTTCCCGGCGTCGAACCTCTTCTTTCAAGTGGGCTTTGGAGAGTCCATAAAAGGGTTCTGGGCCGGAAAATCGTGTATTTGCCTCTTCCTAATCTTATAGAGAAATATTGAAGCTAATTCGCTTTTAAAGTATGATTTAATAATAACTTTATGAATAGCCAGAAAGTGTCAAAAAAGGCACGTCTGGCTGTGCATAGAGGTGTGTTTGTTCCTACACTTATGTATCGTAGTGAGTGTTGGGTTTGGCAGAAGAAGCATGAAAATAGGATTAATGCTGCGGAGATAAGTAGTCTGAGAAGTATAGCCGGAGTGACTCGGTTGGATAAAGTAAAGAATAGTGAGATATGAGAACGCTGTGGTGTAAAAGATGTGGTTACAAAGATAGATAAAGGAATGCTTAGATGGTTTGAGCACGTAGAAAGGATGGAGGAAGGAAGATTGACGAAACAAATTTATAAGGCGAGTGTGAATGGACGGAAGTCGGTAAAGGTCGACCTCGGAGAACATATCTCGATTAGATCAACATTGTTTTGAAGAAAGGCCAGCTGTCAAGAGTACCAACAACCGACGAGCATGCATGAGAGCACTGATGAAAATAGAGGAAGCAAAAGATGTGTGTAAGAACCGTAGCGGAAGTGGAAGGAAGTGGTCTCTGCCTACCCCTATGGAAAAAAGGCGTGACTTTATGTATGTATGTATGTTTAATAATATGTTGTTGCGTTATTTTGTCAAGGAGTTTATTTTTTGTCGCACAACGGAGCTCGCATGAGGTTTTTAACAATTGGTAAATTTTTGTAGATATATGCACATGCTGCAACACGTTTACCGGACGAAAAACTTCACCAAACCCGGGCAGTACGTGAAATGCTTTCACAACACCGACAAAGTGTTGACGCTGCACAATCATTTCCCCCTCAGCTGCATTGGTAGCGGATGCACCAGCTATCCCATAGAAACCACCGACGCACAATTGCATCATTACAGAGCTGATTGCGTTAAAACGCTCAAAAAAACGTGCGAGGAATTCAGAAAAACTAGCGTGATGGACACCACCATTTGGAAGTTTAAAGAACCGCTAGTTAGCAGAGTTTCAAATACATTGAAGACTTTGGGATTTTTCTCGACCAATGAAAATTACTCGAATAATTCTATTAGGAAAAGGTGAAATAGTTTTAACTGTTCGTACTAAAATCATAGATGAATGTTTGTGGGATTAGAAATTTTTTATTTTTAATTACCAAAATATTGAGAAACCGTAGTCACTTATGTGTCAAATGTCAAACGTCATTTAAATGCTATATTATACTGGTTCGTTTTTGGTTATTTGGGTATTACAGAGAGATTGAATGATTTATTTGTGTGACAAATGAATCATAATTTTTGTTTATAAAAGTTCCTTGTTTGCATGACTGATCATGTTATTTAGTAGGATTGCATATTTCGCGGTTTAACACATTATGTAATGAAAAAAAGAGTAACAATTATTTCCGGCAATTTTTTAGTGTTAAAAGCTGGTTTCAGAAAAAATGTCAACTCGTTTCTCACAACTGACCAAGAAAAATACACAATATTAACGTTTTTTGTTATAATTTATAAAATATTTAGATAAACAAGCGAATAATCGATAATACATACTTATTGTATATTGCAAAAGCATCTTGTCGGTTTTTCTGTCAAAAGCAATATTTTCTCAAATAAATGAAATGTGAGATTGAGTTTTATTAAAAAAAATGTGATATAGTGAATTTGTTTAAAATCAAAGAGACTTTTTATACGACCAATTTTTTGTCTATCTTTTAAGTAAAAAAAAATACTTAGTTTGTTAAAAAATGAGCTTTTTTGCAGTATCATAATACTTATTTATATGTAGGTATACAAGAATTGACAAAAGCCTAATGAATTTTGTGAGTTTAATAGACATCACCCTGTATATTTGTATGCATAGTGGTCAGTAGCTTTTTATCTTCTTTATATATGACTATATTAGACTTATTTTTTGCTCAATGTCTTATCTATTTTGCCATTATACTTAGCTCCTATTTTTTTTAACTGTAAGCTTGCTAGTATTTAAGTGCAAACCTATATAATATTAATTATATAATAAGTGGTGGCTCAAATTTTGTAATTATGTATATCCAGGCCGACGTTACATAAAAAAAAGCCTGAAAAAGATTTTGTATCATGATGTTTGTGACTATATTTCAATAACTGTTATAATAAATTATTTACATTTGAAAAGAAAAAGATTATTTTGATTGGACCCTAATAATTGTGAGGTCAAAATATACTTAAACTTGTCATTTTAGTTACATTTGCCCCAGTACTTGACAGCTTTTAAATTCCTGCCTTCATTAAACTTTAATTTTTTTGCAATAAAAAAAGTAAATATGTTGTTTACAGTTTCATAGTTATGACACAATAAAGAGTTGAGTTTACTACTGTGTTTGAAAGTTCAATGTTTGAACTCACAATCAGGATTCATCATTGTTTGTAAAAAATCTGTTGAGTGATAAATTGTTTGTGTACATAAAATAAATACATATCATCGTGACTCTGTCAATTAATGTGTTAATAAAAAGTGTTTTCTTTAGATAAGTAAACACAAGAAGTTTTTGTTTTTTGGTTTGTTGAATTTTTCATTGTTGATTAAAGAACTAAAATAACCTTTTTTAAAGTATTAATAGTAGCATTTATATCAAATTTGAAATGTCTTTTAAAACATAGGGCTATAAGAAATGTACATATTATTTGCAAGTAACATTCTAGGTCATTTAGAATTTATTGTTTTGCATATAAACATATTACTTACATAGCTAATAAATAACTGCATTTTTAGAAAGAAAAAAAGAGCTGAAATGAAATTTGTTACATATCTGATAAATAACTTTGCATATTTAAAAAGAAAAAAAGCTGTAAGTACTTAATGAAATATACAACAAACAAACCAATAAAAACAAGAAAACTGCTAAAGGAAAATATACTTTTTAAAGTATATGTTTTGTTAAATATATAGATAATTACAAAGATGTACAAAGATATTTTTGACATTTGTATATTAAGAAACGCATATTAGTTTCCCTTGAAAATATTTTTTGCATCTTTTTTTATGTATCTCCATGTACCTCCACAATAATTAATATTTCACAACACCTAAACGTAAGTAAATAATTAAGAAACACGGTGTACTAGGTGAAATAAAGCTAAGCTTACCTTACAAGTACTCTTTTCATATTCACAAAATTTCACATAACCTATGCACACACAAAATTGTATTTTACCACTGATTTCGAGCATACGCGAAAACCAATCATTTGTAAAACTTTTATAAAAGCTTAAAGTTTTTCATTACACACGATTTAACAAACTTGTACTTTTTTAAAACTGAAATTGATCTATATTATCGATCATTTTTTTATTTTAACTGTTAAAAACCAGATACCTGCTATACGCTAACGTCAAATTTTATTCAAACATATGACAAACAGTGGTACAACCATTACATAAAATATATTATTAGGAAAAAATAATATTCAACACTGTGTTTTGTTATTCATAGGTGTTTTGACATATTTATTTTTTGGTACCTGTTTTTATACATTTACTGATATATTTTTTCAAAATGGATGTGCCTTCTAATAGTAATAAGTACTATTTATTTAAAAAATGTAATAAAATAAAAATTGTAGTCATTGCGTTTGATTTTAATTATATAATTTTATTTTAGTAGGTATTTATAAATTATCCCACATTATAACAAATGAAGTGCAATACAAATCTGAATTTTTCAAAATGTTTTATACACCTAAACGTAAGTAAATAATTAAGGTAAAATAAAACTAAACTTGCCTTGCAGATACTTTTTCAGAACCACGAAATTTCACATAGCTAATGCACACAAATAAAAACTGTTTTTACAAAAACTTTGTATTGTAGTCGAGCATGTCTTCTCAAAAGACCCCTCCTTAGCCTGTCGATTGCCTGATTACTGTAGTGTGTATCAAGCTGAAGTATATGTACCGCCGAAGCGAGTACGTTTTTTGGGTTAAGAATAAGAAAATCATAGTATGCTGTGACTGTCCTGACAGTAAACACGGCGATTTTTATTTCTGGATTCTTAGATACGTTTTATGACTTAGAATAAATCTATCACAGTATGCTGTGGCTCACTGACATTAAACACTGCGATTGACTTTTAAAGTCGCGTTACGTTTATTGAACATGAAAATTGAATATTTGATTAATGGAGAGCGATTCAAATAATTTTGAATTTTCAAATACGCCACCTAATATTATGGAACGAGCCGACATAACATTACCACCACAAAAATATAAACAGTTATAAAATTAAATTTTCAAAAAAAAAAGGTTTAGTAAGTGGGTAGGTGGAAAAATCATATGTATTAAAGTAAAGTAGTAAAGTGCTTTTTCCTTCCTTGGATGTTTACTAGTCAACTACATCCTGCGGAAGTAAAAGTGGCACTTTCCTCCCTAGTAATACAAATAGCTATTCCATAACCCCAGGGCCAGATTTAGGAGAGGGCATTTGGGGCTACGGCCGTGGGGCCTCCACAAAAGAGGGGCCTCCACAATATATTTTTTCGCTGGTTTGCCTTTACCTAAAGTACTTTGTACAAACATAATTATATTTTTCTTAAGTATTAACACAAATAATTCATCTATATTTTTTCACTTCAATCAGGCAATCAGTATAATATCAAAATCTCAAATGGTCCTGATAAGCACTTGCACTACCCATCTGGAGCTTATATCCCAATGGCTCAATGGCTGAGTGGGAGCGGTACTTGCCCGCAGCCTCGGATAATTCTTGTTTTCATTTATATTTGTGCATGTTTGTTAAATGCTGAAAGAATCTACTTGGTTTCACAATAAATTATTTATTGAAAAACTCGACCGAAACAAAATTTTATTTGGAAAATAATTTGGGGCCAGGGGGCCTCCACTTCTTTGTTGCCCCGAGGTCTCCATACCTCTAAATCCGGCACTGCATAACCCCTTTCATTATACGTAGGTGTTTTGACATATTTATTTTTTGATACTTAAGTTTGAGAAATGTTAGAAAATAAAATTTTATTGGTAGAATCTATAAACTAGTCTAAGTGTAGCAGATGAAGTAAAACACAAACGTAGATTTTTTAAGATGTTTTATTTAAAAATGAATGTTCGTTTTCACTATTAAAATTATTTAAGGTAGTCATCTTAAACTTATAAATACTTTTGTTCGGTAAGGTTAGATGGCGTTGTCAGGCATGAGAGCGCCAGCAATGCACGCAGTCATAAAACAAACTAACGCTCCTCCGAACCACGCTCTAAACACGACCCTGTTAATGACGTCTGCCTTGTTCGGTATTAGCGTTCCCATTGCAGATGTCATAATTCCAATTGAAGCTGGATTCGAAAAACCACATATGGCGTAAGTAGCGATTACTTTGGTGCGATCCTAAACGAAATATTGATAACAAAAATTATTCTTATTAACGATTATTGGTAAAATTCCGGAATATAGTAGCCAAAGGAATGTTCACGTTTGGAAAATACTTTTTTTAACAGAAATGTGTGGTATTGTGTGTAATGTGAGTATTTTTTATAACAATTTTTTACCTCGATCAAACACTTAAAATTCCTCGTACCTTTTTGCACTTATTTAACGAAATAAACGTCAATAATTCGGAAGAAATTAATCATTATTTGATATTAGACATAAACCATCAACTTTTTTGACAAATGACACTCTTCCATACTCGAAGTTGAAATTGCGACGTTGCCAATTTAAACCAGAAATAATGGTATATTAGATAACATACTTTTATGGCTCAGTCAATGAAAAAGAAATTATATCTTATAGATTACTTTATAAATTTACATAGGACTGTTTTTTAGGTCAATGAGCAAGTTAGTAGAAAACAAGTGCGCGTACAAAAGTTAGGTAAGGTTATTATTGTTCACCAGGTAGTGTTGGTGTTAGGTTAGGTTAGGCTTATTTTTTTACTTTTACTGCCTCAAATAAATATATATATATATATATATATATATATATATATATATATATATATATATATATATATATATACACATAAAGTCACGCCTTTTTCCCATAGGGGTAAGCAGAGACCACTTTCTTCCACTTGCTACGGTTCTTACACACATCTTTTGCTTCCTCTACTTTCATCAGTGCTCTCATACATGCTCGTCAGTTGTTGGTACTCTTGACTTGGCCTTCATTCAAAACAATGTCGATCTGATCGAGATATGTTCTCCGAGGTCGACCTCTACCGACTCTTCCATTTACACTCGCCTTATAAATTTGTTTCGTCAATCTTTCTTCATCCATCCTTTCTACGTGTCCAAACCATCTAGGCATTCCTTTATCTATCTTTGTAACCACATCGTTCTCTTATCTGACTATTCTTTACTTTATCCAACCGTAGATTAACAGTTAATATATTTTCATACTTGTATGTACATAGTAAAAATAATAAAGGCAGAGAGATTGAGATGGGCCGGACAAGACCAACTTGTCGTAAAACTGGTGTGGGAAGAGAACCCGGTAGGAAAGCGGCCTCTGGAAAGGCCAAGGATGCGGTGCAAAGATAATAATACAGCGGACTTATGGACATTAAATGTTCAACGACCAGAAGAACTTATGATGGACCGCAGCAAGTGGAGGCAAATTGTAATGTCAGCGAAGACCCACCCCGGGTTGTAAGCTACACAGAGAAAGAGAGAGAGAGAAAGAGAGAGAAATAAAAAAATGTTTTAATTGGTTAAAAAAGGTACTGTTGGTGTTAGGTTAGTCCGTTACGTTAGGTAAAGCTAATTTTTTTTATGTTCATCATCGATTAACAGTCGAATCCATCATTCACCAGGTAGCTGATTTTTTATGTTCAACATTGATAAACAGTCTAATCCATCATTTCGGAAGTGGTAAAGAAAGATATAGGCGCACATTTTAAGTGTTTGATCGAGATAAAAACTTGTTATACAAAATACTCATAAAGTGGCCACCATATTAAATACTAACCAAATATTTTAGTTTTACCATACATTTTTGTTAAAAAAAGTATTTTCCAATCGTTTCCGCGCTAACATTTCTATCAGTATAGTAACATTCCCTTGGCTTCCACATTCCCGAATTTTTCCCAATTATTTAAGTACACGCTCACCGACAAGATTTTTTTATTCAGCATATCACCCATTTTTTCGAAAGCCACAAATTCGTTCACCATGGTTTTAATACCAATCAAGGTACCGACATTTTCGCATTCCTCCCAAGGTACACCCATCACGTAGCTGATGGGAGTGAAAAATTTGCCAGTTATTAGTTCCAATGTCCACACCGGGTCGTTATAGCCTTAAACAATTTGCTTACAATTTTCGCAAACCTAACGATGTCAGAGGTAATGGAATGCACCAACGTCGCAAACAAAATTACAAATTTAGAATTAGTTTCTTTAAATTTATTCCCAAAATATCGCGAAATCTGTTCTGAAGTAATTAAATCAAGTTTTTTTTCTTTTTAGTTTATTGCATTTATACATACATACATATAGTCACGCCTTTTTCCCGTAGAGGTAGGCAGAGACCACTTCCTTCCACTTCCGCTACGGTTCTTACACACATCTTTTGCTTCCTCTACTTTTATTAGTGCTCTCAAACAGGCTCGTCGGTTGTTGGTACTCTTGACCTGGCCTTTCTTCAAAACAATGTTGATCTGATCGAGATATGTTCGCCGAGGTCGACCTCTACCGATTCCATCCATTCACAGTCGCCTTATGAATTTGTTTCGTCAATCTATCTTCATCCATCCTTTCTACGTGTCCAAATCATTAAAGCATTCCTTTATCTATCTTTCTTTGTAACCACATATTCTTTTACACCACAGCGTTCTCTTATCTCACTATTCTTATCTTTATCCAACCGAGTCACTCCGGCCATACTTCTCAGACTACTCATCTCCGCAGCATTAATCCTATTTTCATGCTTCTTCTGCCAAACCCAATATTCACTACCATACATAGGTGTAGGAACCAACACACCTCTCTGCACAGCCAGACGTGCCTTTTTGACAGATTCTGGCTGTTCATGAAGCTATACAGTGACCCATTCATATGTTTTCCTGCCAACACCCTTCGCTCAATGTCACTGTCATACCTTTCATCTCTCGTAAACTTTGAACCCAAGTACACAAATTTATTTACTTGTTTCACTCTGTCTCTCTTAATCAAAACTTCACAGTTTGTTGTTACTGAATTATTTTTTTAGCAAAATTAAGTACATTATTAAATTTAACATTTCTTTAGTAACCAAAATGTTAAAAATATACTTACATCTCAATTTCGCAAAAATGAATTAATTTGACTGAAACATCAGCTGTTATTTTATGTCGTAGACGAATAAACAATGTTTTCAGTGATAAGTTTTGCAACGTTGCTGGCTAATTAAATGTTCACGGTATTGTAAGCTTAAAGTCCATGAGATTTTTAATGACTTTTTAATAAATATCCACAGTTTTCGATTCAATAAAGTAAAATGTATTACCAATTTATCTGCTTGGTGCTAATATAATGCTAAATATAAAAAAAAGATTTATTACGAATTTAAACTTACCAATTAGCTCCCCCAACCATCCCAATAGGCCGTTTATGAGATACACTGTTGCCAAAAATGCTATTAAGCCTGCAACAATACTGTGAACCAAACTCACAGCATTACTTACACCTTTAACAGCCGCATCCAAAACTGATGTGTATTCTCTATAAAAATATATTTTACTGCTTTTCAAAAAACTAAAGCTTTTACAATAAGAAAAAAGAAATAAAAAAAAGAGCGAGCCTTACAGTAGAGTCGCATATGATGTGTAACAGTTGACGTCTCACCTTAGTAATAAGCAATTTTAAAAATATATCCTGAAAAAATGGGTCAGGTATTATTTGAAACGATTTTCATAACAAACAATAATTCTTTTTACTGAAAATTGTATTTTATTTAATTGACACTAGGAGTGACAGAAATCAACCATAAAATTTAAAAAAGCTAAATACTGAAATATTTTATTCGAATAATTATTTATTATAATTTACTTTAATTTTTTATCAATGATCTGCACTCTATTGAGACTTATTATCAACAGTAAATATTTATTTATATAGTTTACGTATATAACAGCAAACTTTATACACAACACTCTCGGAAAATTGGTTGACGTCTATCTGACAGCCAACTCTAACCGCGCGCTTATTCGTCAAATCAAATAGCGCGAACTTCCGCGACTTCCTGTTAACGTTACTGTTACACATTTCACGAAATCACTTCCACAAATTGCGAGTAAGCGAGAGGAAAGATGTTACACATCAAAAACGGGGTGACAAGAATGACTCATAGTGACGCCGTCTGGCATCTGGCACTTACATTTTGGTTTGCTGAATATTATCCTTTTGCATCGTCACCACTTCTGTTTCTGGATACATTAATTTACTGAAACACAGTGCAGCCGGAGCCGACATAATACTTGATGTGATCAAATCTTGTGCTCTAGCCCCGTAACTTATGTAACCAGCCATTACAGAACCTGAAATTTGTATGCACATTCTCGATAATAAATAAAATCTAATAAATATCAGATACTGATTCAGTAATGCTGGAAAATTTTTCAAAAATGTTAACACAAATTTTCAAATGACTGCCCTTTCAATAATCTTTAATTGTTTATTTCTCGTTTGAAGCAAATATAGTAGTTCCAAAGAATTTCTTTGGGAAGAAATCGCTAGTGCAGGTCATATTATGAATGTACATGTATTCGAATATTAGTAGTCTTGAAATTTTAAAAAAAGAGACCTTTCATCGGTCCCCACCATATACTCAAAGTCAGCAGATGTGCAGTGTCCATTCATACCGAATTTGGCACCAGTGGCGTATCGTGTAAATATTTTTTAATAATTACTATTATTTTTTAGTTCGGTGGTTTTCTCATAAAGCGTGTTGTCTTAGTTTTTTTAAACTATTATTTATTTTTAATTTTTTAGGTCGGGCGAAAAGAGTGGAACAAGTAAATGAATTTGTGTACTTGGGTTCAAATTTTACTAGAGATGGAAAGTATGACAGTGACATTAGGCGAAGGGTGTTGGATGGAAAACAAATGAATGGGGCACTGCATAGCTTTATGAACAGCCAGAAAAGGCACGCCTGGCGGTGCATAGACGTGTGTTGGTTCCTACACCTATGTTTGGTAGTGAATGTTGGGTTTGGCAGAAGAAGCATGAAAATAGGATTAATTCTGCGGAGATGAGTAGTCTGAGAATTGTATAGCCGGAGTGACTCGGTTGGATAAAGAAAAGAATAGTGAGTTAAGAGAACGCTGTGGTGTAAAAGAAGATGTGGTTAAAAAGATAGATAAAGGAATGCTTAGATGGTTTGGACACGTATAAAGGATGGATGAAGAAAGATTGACGAAACAAATGTAAAAGGCGAGTGTGAATGGACAAGTCAATAGAGGTCGACCTCGACGAACATATCTCGATCAGATCAACATTGTTTTGAAGAAAGGCCAGGTCAAGAGTAACTAACAACCGACGAGCATGTATGAGAGCACTGATGAAAGTAGAGGAAGCAAAAGATGCGTGTAAGAACCGTAGCGGAAGTGAAAGGAAGTGGTCTTTGCCTACCCCTATATGAAAAAGGCGTGACTTTATGTATGTACGTATGTATTATTATTATTATTATTATTACTTACCAGCCACAGTGGCGAAGCCTGACGTCATGATGGAGTGGATTTCAGAATCAGTTAGGTTTTTCAGGTAGGGAGCAAGTAGGAGGGGAGCCTCAGTCTAAAAATTCCACAAATATAAGGCTAATAACAAAAAAAGAGGTTACAAAAACACGCACCATGCCTAAGAAAATGTTAGCAGCACTGTTTACGCTTTCGCAAATCGAGGTTCCCATGATGTATTGCAAACTATTACCGATAAACAATACTATTTTCTGCATTATACCATAATAATATAAAATGTTCACCAAAAAACATATAAAGTAAATCGTCGATAACGCCTAAAATAAAAACGAAAATTAGTACGGAAGCATTCGACACCTTTTAAACAACTTATTATTTATGCAGTATTACCTTAAAGGCGAACACTTGTTGATTTTCGATCAGCTCTGTACCATAAGGAAATTCTGCGGCTTTGAACGCGTATCCAAGAAGCGTATTGACTTTTATTCCAATGCAATCCAAAATATTCCTACCCACCTCCCACCTGATAGTAATCAACCCGAAAACTAACTGAAGGATTATTCCCCAAATTATCGTTCTCCAATTTATCTAAAAATTAAAACATCTAACGATCTCCTGTAACTAAACATAGGCAAAGTAGGCTCATGCCTATGGGCTTAAGCCACAAGAAATCATAAATAGAACTATTTCACATGTCTATAACATGAGGCCACAGAACTAGCCCAGAACAGAGAGGAGAAAATTGCTATAAAAATGGTAGAAGCATAGTGCCACCAAACCCTTGTGAGGGTAATAGGACCGAGACACGAAAAGATGATTAACCTCTTACGAGAAAATTCCATGGACGGCACGAGAAACAAATGAGAACGTTCTTAGAATGATGAAGAAAGACAGAGAACTACTAACGACAATCAAGAAAAGAAAAACAGCGTACCTACGACACATACTGCGGAACACAAAATACCAACTATGACAGCTACTTATCAAAGGAAGGTACGAAGGTAAAAGAGGAATGGGAAGAAAAAAGATGTCATCGTTACGCAATGTAAGACAATGGAACGGACTGAGAACGATAGATGACCTAATGCATACATTAAGAGACCGGAATAAAATGGAAAATGTGGTCGCAAACATTCATTAATAGATACGCATGAGAAGAAGAAGCGAAAGTCAGCTTGATGAGCAAGATGTCAGAATAATTAAGAACCTCTATTGGAATCAAGTCGCTGTGATCAGCGCTGAATGGGAAACATAAAAAAATATCAAAGTACAACGAAAGGTAAGACAGGGATGTGTCTTGTCACCGCTTCTGTTTAATTATTATTCAGAGGCAATATTCAAAGAAGCTCTCAGGAACAGGAACGAGGGTATACATATAAATGGAAGGATTATCAACAACGTACGTTATGCTGATGACACCTTGATCATAACCGACAACAAACATGATCTTCAAGTATTACTTCAAGAGATCGATCCGGGTCAGCAGGGAGTACGGTTTAAAAATGAACTGTAAAAAACTAAATACATGGTCGTAACTAAAATTCTAATATCAATTTAGTGTTGATCGAAAGAGTAAAGCAATGTCAGTATCTTGGCACATGGATCAACGAATGGCATGATCAGAAATCAAAGTCAGAATCGAAAGGGCTAGGAATGTTTTCTTTAAAATGAAACGACTATTTACTAACCCACACTTAAACCTTCAACTACATCTGAGAATGGTTAAATGTTATGTAATCCCAGTGCTTTTATATGGATTAAAATCATGGACGATCAACAAAACCACAATGAAAAAGCACCAGTGTGAATTTAATAGAAGGTTATCTGACGATTTCCAAAACAATATTAAACTTTTCTGGAAGTCCATAGGTCCAGCCAGAGGTAAAAATACTACCTCGCGACTGAAAAAAAATCAGAAACCAAGATGGTAGTATCGTAAAAGGGGAGGAATGCGTTTTAAAGATATGAAAGGAATACTTCGAAAATTTATTTGAGAAAGAGGATACACAAGTACAGGCCCCATTTGGGGACATGAGTGACAGTTGCAATGAAAGTGAAATTAGTACGACAGAAATTGTGGAAGCGTTGAGCAGTATGAAATTGGGTAAAGCTGCTGGGTACGACAGGATACCAGTTGAAATGCTGAAGGCTGGACAAAGCGTGTTAACTAATTTGCTGTACCGCCTTTTCATTACGAGGTATAGTCGAAAAATTCTTGGCTAGAAGTCAGAAGGTCTATTGCGCTTTTATAGACTTGGAAAAGGCCTATGACAGAGTGGTGAGTAAAGAATAGTGAGGTAAGAGAACGCTGTAGTGTTAAAGAAGATGTGGTTACAAAGATAGATAAAGGAATGCTTAGATAGTTTGGACACGTAGAAATAATGGATGAGGGAAGATTGACGAAACAAATTTATAAGGCGAGTGTAAATGGACGGAAGTCGGTAGAGGTCGACCTCGGCGAACATATCTCGAAAAGATCAACATTGTTTTGCAGAAAGGCCAGGTCAAGAGTACCAACAACCGACGAGCATGTATAAGAGCCCTGATGAAAGTAGAGGAAGCAAAAGATGTGTGTAAGAACCGTAGCAAGTGGAAGGAAGTGGTCTCTGCCTACTCCTACGGAAAAAAGGCGTGACTATATGTATGTATGTACAAACTTATAACTTATTTAATACATAAACTTTGTGTGTTCTTTAAAAAAATGTGGAGAGGTGCGCAAAAGAAATATAAAATATTTCATAGTTACTGCTCTGCTTTAAATATAATAAATTTATTAATTACCTTGGCTCTATTGTTGGAAAAAATGTAACCGATAAAAAGAAATAAAAATAGGCCGGAAATCGGTATCAGCCTATGCCTGTTGTCAACAGTATCAAACACCAAGAATACTCCTGCCAATATTGTGACAGCCACATAGAAAATTGTACTGATATTCCTGAAACAATATAACAAAAAATAATAATCTTCGTAAGAGCGGTCGTGAAAAAAATATACTTCTTAAATCGTCGAATGTTATCTGAAATCTTCATCTGAGTTAAAAATATTGTTTTTGCGAAATGTATACTGCTTTTTAAGTAAATCCAAAGACCCATTAAGAGTCGATAAATTTTTATAAAATTTATATAGAATGTGTGTTTAGTTAAACTTGAAAAATATTGTGTTTTCAAACTAACCCCGGCATTGACCGGGGTTTCTCGACGGTTCTTAAACCCTGGTGGGGTGCCGGTGTTGGAAATAATCGAGAATGTCAATATTAAACTTAGCGACCTCGAATAAAATGAATTCGACTCTGATATCGGCCGTTTTTGATTGTTTTTATATTTCATCCCCTTTCGTAGGGCTGCTGGCGGTTAATTATTTTTTCAATACTTGTTGCCATGTACTAAACTGTTGTATGCGCAACGTTTGGTTAAAATTGCTCCAGGTGTTCCAGAGTTATACTGAAACATACACACATACAGATCCACATCCTCTTTTATATAGATAATGAGTGGGTTTCTTATGCTTTCAATAACTCTTCCGAGGCATGATCGGATTTTTTTGAAAATCAGTGTAATGGGTTAGAAACATTTTCTTGTAATACTCAAATTTTAATTTCCAGCATATGTTAAAAATCATGAAATTACCTTTTTATGTTTCGCATGAGGGAATTTTCGGTGACGGTCTTGTTTATAGATTTGATTGATGGTTTATAAATATCTTTCTCTATGATGGGATATACTAAAGGTTTCAAAATATAAACGTATAAATAACCAAACATGAAGAAGCCATAGAGTATCACTAGAAAACCATATCCTTCGCATGTGGTTGAATTAAATCCGCCCCATTCAGAGTCTACTAAAATTTATAATCATATAAAATTGGACACTATAATAATATTTAGACTAACAAAAAACTGTATTCTGAAAAGCAGAAAACTGTAGTGGCAAAAAAAATTACAGAAAACTATAACGAACTGAAAGTGACATTGACAGTTAAGTTTATGTTTATGATCACGGAGAGAGCGACATCTATTATTGATCGTATGAACTTCTCGAGGAGTGAACAACAAACTAATCTCCATTTGTTTGTATGGGTGAAAAGTGAACTTTATATATTATTTCGAGCAATTTAAGCAAGTGTTATATTTGAACGATATTTTGTGAAGAATTGGTGTTAATAAACCACAAAATTCGAAAATGCAAAGGTTTAAAAAAAGGTGATATGGAAATAAAATCGCTAAAGATATGCTCTGTGTTCTACAATGCTCTACACATGGCAATTCGATTATATCTTTGCATAAATTTTCTTCAATTCCCAAGCCAGCTCAGAAATGGAAGATGATCTTAAAAATAGGAAAACCAATCTCAAAGTTTATGTCTGTTTGCAGCAAGCACTTTGTGAAAGATGATTTTTTCAGTGGTAAGTTTGATATTGTTGTCCAATGATGTATCATTTTATTTGTGATTATTCATAGTTGGAAAGATAATTTTTAAGATTTTTTCATTGAGACCGTCATTTCCACATAAAATGATGTGGCCACCCTTAAAAACCTCTTCACCTTCCCTAATTGGTCGATAGACCATTGATTGATAGATCATTGGATAACAATATCAAACTTACCACTGAAAAAATCATCTTTAACAAAGTGCTTGCTGCAAACAAATATAAACAATGAAATTGTTTACAGGGTTGCTCAAGGACAAACAAGAGAAGCAAATAAAAACCAGAGAGGAACAACAAGGATTCAAAAAGAATAGATCAACAACCGATGCCATCTTCATTACCAAGTAAATAAAGGAAAAAGCAATAGAGTACGATACACCAGCATTTATTTGCTTCGTCGACCTTACTAAGGCATTTGGGCATTTGACAGAGTCCGCCTGGAAGACGTCATAAAAATACTAAAGGAAAAAGAAGCCCCTGCCAACATAGTAACAACGGTATATAACCTTAACACTACTAACAGAACGCAAATCAAAGCTGGAGAGAATATAACATCTAGCATCTCCACTCCAGGAGGAATTAGACAGGGAGATAGCCTTAGTCCATTTTTATTCAACCTCCTGATGGAAAAAATCATAGAAGAAGTAACATCCATGAATTTGGGATACAGAATGAACAATAGGGCTATCAGCATGATCTGCTACGCCGACGACGCTGCAATATTCGCAGAAAGTGAGAATGACCTACAAAGACAGTTATTTAAGTTCTACCAGATTAGTCAGCAACTCAATATGGATATATCCATAGGTAATTCGAAAACCATGACCATCACCAAGGAGCCAATGAGATGCAAGCTGGTAATAGATAATAAACCCATAGAGCAGGTCATGCAATTTAGATACCTGGGCATAGATTTGTCCAGCGCTCACGACCCGGTAAAGCACCTGAGAAACCAAATGAACAAATCAGCCATAATATCAGGATGTCTATGGGAGGCTGTATGGGCTAATCATTACATGCGAAAGGAGAGTAAAATCAAAATATATAAGACATGCGTCAGGCCAATAATGACATATGGTATTGAAGCGAGAGAGGATACCAACAAGACCAAAAGGATGCTACGAGTCGCCGAAATGTCAGTACTGAGAACAAAATCCGGGAAAACAAGAAGAGATCACGTAAGAAACACTGACATTAGAGTACAATGCGACATACAGGATGTGTTGAGATAGGGAAGGCAGAGGAGAAGAGAATGGTATAACCACGTATAAACAAATGGAGTTGTTTGTTGTTCACAGCTCGAGAAGTTCATACGATTAATAATAGATGTCGCCCACTCCGTGATTCTTTCCTATTAATGCAGACGACGAGGAGAGACTATATCGATAGGGTCTGTCTTCGTTGTCGCAATGTACCAGAAAGTTTTTCTGCTCTTTGCCGCTAGATGGAGAAGCACTTGTCCCACTACCAAATGGTAAAATTACTCACCCTTGTGATGAACGTAATAATAAGTTGCCCACGAAAAATAGGCAGTGCATACTGCCAGTGAAATACCAGGTGTCAGAATATATTTCTTGTCTTTGATAAATTTCGAAAATACATTTTTGTTTTGTTCTTTATTTTCTTCAACATCATTGGTAGAGTTTTCCTAAAATAATTCGACGACCTGTCATTTATCAAATGTCACGTATATTTTGACGTTTAGATTTCACTCGAACACATCTCGTATTTAGTTAAAAATTAATGAAAAACTTACTTCTACAATCACTTCCGTGGAATTGTGCATTCTGGAGAGAGCTGCAGATTCTTATAAAAAAAACAGATTTCTAATTCATCTTTTGCGTTACGACATTGTACTAAAAACATTCAAAACTTGTTGCATCGTATCTTATCAATGAATTTTGTTAAATAAAGGGTAAATAAACAATAAAAAGCAATCATTCTTTTCTTATCACTTTATCAAGCTCCTCAAATAATTTTAAAAACAAAAAAATTATTCAATAAAATTTATCAAAAAATCCTCTTTTTATGATAAATCTTTTCAAGTTAAACACTCACTCATAGGCCTTTTCATCATGTGAACAGCGCAAGCGCATCCGCCATTTTGAAATAGCTATAATTCAATAGTTTCGTACTATATCTATAATTTTATTTTATTTAATGATGTCGATCGATTGTTACTACATACATACATATAGTCACGCCTTTTTCCCGTAGGAGAAGGCAGATACCACTTCCTTCCACTTTCGCTACGGTTCTTACACACATCTTTTGCTTTCTCTACTTTGATCAATGCTCTCATACATGCTCGTCGGTTGTTGGTACTTTTGGCCTAGCCTTTCATCAAAACAATGTTGATCCGATCGAGATATGTTCGCCGAGGTCGACCAGTACCGACTTCCAACCATTCACACTGAGCCTTATAAGTTTGTTTTGTCAATCTTTCCTCATCCATCCTTTCTACGTGCCCAAACAATCTAAGCAATTCTTTAACTATCTTAAAGACTCACCTGGAATGCCCACTTGGAAAAAACAATAAACAAAGCCAGGTTTTCTCTCTGGAATCTCAGAAGAGTATGTGGCAAATCTTGGGGAATGAACCCCAAACAGATTTACTGGATTTATCAAACAATGATAATATCTATGGTCACGTATGGTTCAGTAGTCTGGTGGACCAAAGGGTTACAACAGACAGCTAGAGCAAAGCTTGCTGGCCTTCAGCGGCTGGCATGCCTGGCCATAACTGGAGCTATGTCCAGCACACCAACGGCAGCGATGGAACACCTCCTACATCTCCCTCCCCTAGATATTCTCTTAGAGAGGGAGGCCAGGATAGCTTCCTATAGATTCCTGTCTTTGGAAAAGCAAATAAATGGAGAGCAACTCGCGGATCACTCCGGGATACTGAGTGAAACAAAAAACCACTAAATTCTCGGGATGGTTCCTGACTTGCTAGCCACAAAAATACACGTAGAAAAGTCGTTCAAAGTCCTCTTTCCGAAGAGAGACGAATGGATGAGGGGACAAATCCTCTTCCCAGAGACTGAATACGTAATGTACACAGACGGCTCAAAAACCCCAGATGGAGTTGGGGCCGGTGTTTTCAGCAGGAAACCAAAGATTGAAATATCTACCAGTCTTGGCAGGTACATAAAACATAAATATAATATCAGACAGCCAGGCCGCTTTAAAAGCACTGAGCTCCAACAAGATAAATTCTAAACTTGTATGGAATTGCATCGAATCCTTAGAGTACCTTGGTGCGAACAACAGGGTGACCCTACTGTGGGTACCTGGGCACCAGGGGGTGGAAGGAAACGAAAAAGCCGACACCCTTGCAAAACAGGGGGCCGAATCTGCGTTCACTGGACCAGAACCGGTTTTTGGAGTCACCACAAGTGCCGCCAAAACAATTATTTCGGACTGGGCGGAGAGGAAAATACTCACGTACTGGTCCGACATACCAGGGCTAACCCACTCGAAGGCGTTCTTACCGTTACAACCCTCGAGAAACAGAACTAAGCAGATCCTAGAATGGAGCAGAAATGAGCTGCGTATTCTAACAGGACTGCTTACGGGACACTGTCGTCTGAGATACCACCTCAGAAAGATAGATCTGAACCAACAAACGGACTGTCGGTTCTGCTGCGTGGAAGACGAAACTGCTGAACATATACTATGTTCATGCCCCGGCCTAGGAAGAATAAGGTTCAACATATTTGGTTACACTAACCTAGAACCTACCGATTTTAAAAAAATCTCACCCTATACAACCATGAACTAAGTAAGAAGGGCTGGATTGTGCGGTGAACTGTAGCCTCTAGGGGTGAGCCACATTAGACCTACTGAGGGTCGCGGTGGAGGGGCGACCACGTCCCACTCACATAAAACCTAACCTAACCACATCTTCTTTTACACTACAGCGTTCTCTTACCTAACTATTCTTTACTTTATCAAACCGAGTCACTCCGGTTATACTTCTTAAAATACTCATCTCCGCAGAATTAATCCTATTTCATGCATCTTCTTCCATACCCAACATTTGCTACCATACATAAGTGTAGAAACCAACACTCCTCTATGCACAGCCAGACGTTCCTTTTTTGACACTTTCTAGCTGTTGATAAAGCTATGCAGTGCCCTATTCATTTGTTTTCCTACCAACACCCTTCGCTCATGTTACTGTCATACTTTCCATCTTTTGTAAATTTTAAACCCATGTATACAAACTCATTTACTTGTTCCACTCTCTTTCTCGCTTAATCAGAACTTTACAGTTTGTCATGCTTTCTTCTCTTTCAAAAACCAATACTTTCGTTTTGCTCACGTTTATTTTTATCCCATTGATTTTCAGGGCATCATGCATAACGTTAACATTAATCATCGGCGTGAAGAAGGCATTTGACGATCAAATCATTCATTTTCAATCCATACGCACTATCTTTCAAATCTTTTAAACAATCATCTATGTATAAGTTAAACAGTCATGGCGTAGCCACACATCCCTGTCTCACACTTTTTTCGATGTTAAACCATTCCTTGTAAGCTCCGTTTATCCTGACACAAGCAGTGGAATTCTCGTAAAGTGATTTTATTGCTCGTATTGAACTACCGCTCACCCCATACATACAGTAGAAACGGTGAATCTTTTCCATCACGTGACTATTGCGTCAGCAACAATATTCATATGAATCAAATCAAAACTTCTGTCGACTCTATAAAAATAATCGTGTATGATGTTATGTTTAATTTATATTGACAGAAAGAGACAGTATGTAGAAAATATGTGTTGTATGAATCGTAGATTGGGTCACGTAATGGAAAAGCTTCACCGTTTCAACTGTAGACAATGTCGACCACAATTCACTCCTCACCACTCTGTCTAGGCCTTTTCCATGTCTATAAAAGAGCAGTAGACCTTCTTACTTCTAGCCAAGAATTTTTCGACTATCCCTCGTAATGAAAACACCTAATTCATACTGATCTCCTTACTCTTCTAAATCCTGCTTGCACATCCCATATCGTCTTTTCAGTTTCATTCGTCACTCTTTTAATCAATATCTTTGCATACAGTTTGCCGACTATGCTGAGTAAACTAATACCTCGGTAGTTCTTACAGTCCTGCTGCGAACCTTTTCCCTTGTAAATCGGCACGATAACGGCCTTGCACCAGTCGTCTGGTACGCTACCACTTCTCCAACAAAGGTTAAAAAGGTGGTACAGCAGATTAATTACCACGCTTTGTCCAGTCTTCAGCATTATCCTGTCGTGCCCAGCAACTTTACCCAATTCCATACTGTTTAACGCTTCCACAATTTCTGTCGTACTAATTTCACTTTCATTGCAACTTTCACTCGAACGATTTATAGCCTGTATTACTTTTATATACATAATTCATAACGACACCGTTTCGTTGTTTCTTTTCGAACAGATCATAATACTAATCGATCGAAGACATTTATTTTTCAATTAAGATACTTATTTCTTTCTTTTCTTATTTTTTTAAGATGACTGTACTTTATTAAATATTTTTTTATTTTTAATTATGTGGATACGAGTACTTTTAATTGATTGTTTATGAAAAACAGCCAAAAAAAAATGGCCGATTCTGAAGCATGCGCACAAAATAAATTTGTGATTAAAAGGTCTAATGACAGTCAATTTTTAATTATAACAACAAAATACAACGCCTACTTAAATAAAACTATTACCACGGCCAGCTTATAATTAATTTTTTTAAATGAATGTTAATGCCGCAAAAAAGATTACGTTTAGGTATAAGAAAGTGAACATACACTCCGCTTATTTTCTGCCGTAGATATCAGTACAAAAAAATAATTCTTTCTTTTATACGAGTACAAATAGTTTAAGCTAGTTGACACACACTATATTATAAGATCAAAGCTGTCCTAATTTCAAATAAGAACATTAAAAATTACTGAAGTTAGGCAACTCACAATACGCTACAACTTTTTATAGTTGTCATTATTTGTAAAAGATTGGCATTTTAAATGAGAAAAACAGCTAGGTTTCTCTATTCATGACTCTTTCATCAATTGGTTATCAAAATAAAATAGTTTTTTAAAATATCAAGCTTTGGGAGAAAGATATGGTTAATAGAAACTAAAATTAGGCAATCCATAATTCGCTACAACTTTTTATAGTAGTGATTTTTTGTAAAAGATTGGTATTTTAAATGATAGGAACAGTTGGGTTTTTCTATTCATGACTTTTTAAAGGATAAGTTATTAAAATAAAACAGTTTTTTTTTAATGTGAGTTAAAAATATATGATAGGAAAACTCATTTAAAAGTTATGGTTAACGGAACTTAAATTAGGCAACCCAAAATTCGCTACAACTTTTATAGTTATTCATTAGTTATAAAACATTGGCAATGCAAATAAATACAGTTGGGCATCTCTATTATTGACTTTTTAAAAAGATAAGTGTGTTTTAAATGCAATTATTTTTATAATATCGAAGTTTGGAATCTGCAACTTGGTCAAAACAAAAATTACGTGAAAGATGACCCAAGCTTCCAACTTTTAGCCAAACAGTTTATAATCTTTTACAAAATTAACAGTAAAAGTCCTTACCAAATCATCAAAGGTCTAATCGGCTTCCAGTTAAAGCTGAAAGTATGTCAACAATAATAGTACAACATGCAATACTGATTTTTTTGTCAATTTTAACGTTTAACAATGTTAAAACCTTTTTTGGTTGTTTATGTTCACCAACAGTTCGCGGTAAGTGTGTCACATAAGAAAATAACCAAAATGAATCCTAACCAATAAAATTTACATATTTATGTTTTTTTTTCCAAACTCGTCAAGGTATAAAATGTGGGAATTTTGCTTGATACGTTTCACGGTAATATAAATTCTGAGTATTCCGACTTGTTTTTTATGTAATACAAGTTTCAAGAAACCACTTAATGGCAACATTGAGTCAATGGCGTATTAAGCAATGAATTGCTTTACTTTTCAGTCGTGTACAATATTTATTTCACTGCTTTCACTATTCCCACGTCTGAATTACACCTATTTATTTGTTGGTATTCGCGCGGACGTAAGTCTGGATCGTAAAGTGGACGATGTATTATTTATTCCGATTGGTAAACTTTTGACCACTTACTTCCTGTATCTAACCCTGTCTGATAATGTTTAACGCTTAAATTTATTAAATAATAGCGATGGAAAATTAGCGTTACGAATACTTACTATTTACACTTCCTAACCACAACAATCTAGCTCGAACAATGAGAATTTTTTCGTATATCAAACACCACAGCTTGGCATGCAGTTATATATAAACCAACTTATTAATATTAGTTAATCAACAATTCGAAATGCGATTTTACGATCGATTATAAACAATAAAATGTTTAACAACACATCATAAAGTAAAAAGTATGAATAACAATTGCCGTAGGAATTCAAAATAATAAAAGAATTAATACACGATTTCTAAATTATCGTTTAGGTATTTATCGGTACAAAATGAATTTTAATTGATTTTATTAAATTGCCTGCCATGTGACGACATACAATTTAACCGAAACTCGACATAACCACGCGGTATCTCTCTTTAGTTCAGTCACCTTAGCATTCAAGCTATTCGAGAGGCGCACCCTCTGGCCAATTTGTTTATAGGTTGTTCGGATCTACAAGAATATAGTCCTGAGTTTTCGGCCATTGCCGGGGTATATTTTAGCAATAAAGAATTATTGAAAATTAATAAATGGATATATTTGAGATAATTTTTTTGGAACGCGTTTTTTTTTTTTTAATAAATATAGTCGCAAAAAGGGTAGACCTATCGTGTGGTTCCATTCCGTAGCAGCCCTGTAAAAGAATGATTCTTGATGGAGATTGGTCCTTGTAGCGTCAATCTTGAGAGTAAATGGGTGAGACTGATCAGCGTGCCGAGTTCGTCGGCCGAATGTGGCCAATGGTGGTACAAGAGTTTTTATTTCTCTGGAGCATCTGCCATGGAAATATCTGTAGAGCAATGACTGGTCTGCAACTCTTCTTCTATGTTCTAGAGGGTGAAGGGTATCTGTGACAGTTGAGCTGTTTATCAACCGAATGGCGTCCTATCGAAAAAAGTTTCCAATAAAATGTGTTCATCATAACGTCCTCAGTAAAAAATGTCCCGAAAAAAAGTGCTAACATTGTTAATCAAGTGGTTAAGAGGTAACAAAAAACAATTTGACTGCATATTTATCACGCCGAATATCTTTGGAAGAACGCAAGATGTATTTAAATCCTACATGCCTAATACAATAAAAGCTAGAGTTTTCAACCAGTATGTCCTTCCGGTTCTCACTTATGGAATAGAGACCTGGGCACTGCACAAGAATATTATAAATAGATTACAAGTAACACAGCGAGCCATGGAAAGACGAGTCCTAAACATCAAGCTACAAGACCGCATTACCAATCACAGAAATAAGAAGAACAAAAGTTAAAGATGTTATAGAAAAAATATGTGCACTAGAGTGGAACTGGGCGGGATATATTGGGAGAATGACAGACAACGGATGGACGCGAAGGATGATGTTAAGGGAAGTCTTCACTCGACGATGGGTGGATTAGGCTGGATGTGACGTGATGATGAGGCAGCTGAGAGATCAATGAAGGTTCAGAAACTGACAGCAGCAGGATTTTCCAGGGCGGAAACCGGCTTGCTCAGGTGTCAGTTGTTCGTCTATGCTCTCTTCGTTTCCCTTACGCTCATCTTGATTCACACTGTATACAGCTCCTACTGTTTTACTAAATTTTCTTGCGGCACTTACTCCTGATCTTCAACTAGGAAAAATGTAAAGAACTTGGCATAAAGTTGACAGGAAAATTTTTTATCCCGTCACAGTTTGACACGAGAAGAAATTTATTCTTTAAGCAATAACCTTTAATCTATATAAGCTTTGTGTGACATTTTTAAACAAAAATCTGCGTTTCGGAAAGAAAGCACCCCACGCTTTTGAAACAGTGACATTAATTTTCCCGTCAATAATTTTATTCCTATGTTAAAAATTATTTTTTACTTTTTAGTTTGATGAACTGCAAAAGCGTGTTTTTTAGTTTTTTTAAAGTATAATTTATTTATCGCTTTTTAGTTCGGTTTGTTTTACTCACTAAAAAAATTATGTATTAAATGGTAAAAGTACAAAAAGAATGCATCGGTCGGGAATCGAACCCGGGCCGCCCGCGCGACAGGCGAGCATTCTACCACTTTCAATATTTGTCCTGCACGCATACGTAGTTCTATCTCTCTTACTCTCATGCAAAGGAACCCTGAAAAAATTTATGATTCCTTTCGAAAGTAATCAGGATAATCGGATATTTTGATCGAATTATCGCATTATCGTCGGTTATTTATTTTTATATGAATTTATGTTATGGGTTAAGACAAACTTGTTTATTTTTTACCAGTAGTTTGTACGATTTATATGTTTTTTATATATACAAACTGACTTCATGTATTAAGTGAAAATTGATTGTTTTAAATGCATTTTATTTTTACATATAAAGTGCCTTATAGATTAAGTGAAACTTTGTCCACAAGATTACTCTTATGACAATAAAGTATATTCTCTCTCTCTCTCTCTCTCTCTCTCTCTCTCTCTCTCTCTCTCTCTCTGTAAGTCCTTCAAAAACTTCCAAACGGCAGGACCGATTGGGATGAAATTTTCATGTGAAACATTTATGTATTTGAGTTATTTCAATTTGAGCAAAAACATTTGTGAACTAAAAAAAGAACTGGATTGGCTTGGTTTTGATTTCGGACTGTTGGATAAGAATTTTGATATTGACTGGATTGGCTGGTTTCGATTTTGGATTGGACTTTGACTACGATTTGGATAACACCAATTTTAATATTGACTGGATTTGCTTAGTTTTGATTTTGAACTGTTGTATAATAATTTTAATATTGATCGGATTGGCTTGAATTTGATTTGGACTGTTGGGCAACAATTTTGTTATTGACTGGATTGGCTTCGTTTCGTTTTTGGACTGCTGTGAAATTTGGTGGTAATTTTGAGTATTGTTTACAATTGTGATTAAAAGAGTTTATTAAAAATTGGAAAAAAAAGTTATATATAAAAGTCGATGTGTGATGTTCCCTATGGACTCCAAAACGGCTGGACCGATTTTGACGGCATTTTTAGGCAATCTTCAGATTAGAATAGCAGGTGATCCTATGAAGTTTGGTGTTGATTGGATCAACAAAAGTGGCGGGAAGGGGATGAAATACAAAAACTATCAAAAATTGCCGATATTAGTGTCGAATTCATAGTTTTCGGGGTCGCTGAGTTTGATAGTGACTTTCCCAAAGCAGGCAAGCCAACGTTTGGACAACGTCCGTCAGGTCCGGTAATTTAAAATAAAAGAAAACTTTACTAAAAAATTATATTTGACAAACTTCTCAATTTACAATATTTACAGGAATACAAAAAAAAAATAGAATAAAATGGACATGATTTTCACGACATTTTAATACAATAAAATCTTAGTAACATCAAATGCTATTATTTAAGTACCTAATTACCTAAAAGAAGTCACGCTGGAAGCGCAACGACGGTTCAAAACGCCAAAACTTCACTTGAAAACGAGCTCAATGAAAACAGCGTCGTTGTACATTTCGCTCCACCCTCGTATAAATTTTATAAACAATCGGTAGGCGTTTTTTCGTCAATGTTTCGCGTTTTTTTTTTTAAGAACATACGAAAAGCTTTGAAAAATCCGTAAATACGAAACACATTCACATAAATTCCACAAAAGTTTTTCTCGGACGAAACAATATTCGTCAGAACGTCGAAGCTTCGCAAACTTTTGCCATCACTTAAACTAATTATTTACAAACAATTGCTGCTAATAAATTACAATACATAAATACAAATCGATCGATTAAATCAATTACTTTCAATCAAGATATCGCGCCGATTGCAGTTCGCGACAACAGTATTACGAATTTTGACACTTCTGACACAATGCGGCCGCCATCTTGTTTCTAATTCGGCGCTGCCAACTGAGTAAATGGAAACGCACCAACAGGCGGACATCTCGATTTCAAGTAGTTCGTCAGTGTGCATATTTACATACAGGGCGCACCCGCGACTGCGATTCGATCGTTCTTAAAACAATAAGACAGTTAATATTCTTTGGAGTAAGTGTTATTAGTAAAAGGATAATCGTGAGTTCGAAAGTATTATAGTCCAGTCACCCTAGCATTCAAGCTATTCAAGAGGCGCACCCTCTGGCAAATTTTTTTTATAGGTTGTTCGGACCTACAAGAATATAGCCCCGAGTTTTCGGCCATCGCTGGGGTATATTGTAGCAATAAAAAAATCATTGAAAATTAAAAAAATGATATTTTTGAGATAATTTTTTTGGAACGCGTCCCATCGAAAAAGTTTCCAATAGAATGTGTTCATCATAACGTCCTCTGTAAAAAGGGCCCCAACAAAAAAAGTGCCAACATTGTTAATTTAGCGGTTAATGGCAAATGAAAATTCTACATTTCGTTTTTGCAACAGCAATCGGGTGTTTATCAACATACCACTTTGAAACCCGTACATGATGTAAAGGAGCCAAACCCTAAGAGAATCGTGCTAGATTTATCGATTTGCGAGATATGGTTTAGCAACAATATGCGATCATCAAAAAATCTTTGTCTTTCAGTAGAATTTCCCGGCGAAGGAACGGTTTTTTTTGATAACGCTCCGTTCCAAAATAACGTTCCACGAGTAACGACTCATCCCTACTTTTATCGCACGCGCACGATATTATTTCCAATATATCGAAATAAATCGATAACTGTGTTGGCATCATTGCCCGTAAAAGGAACAATTTTATTGAATCCCATAACCGGAAGCGTAGGGATTGCTGAGGAACTCGAATTTTGCAAAAATCTTAATTACAACAATAGAAAATTGAACAAACGTAGCGGTAATCAAAATATTGCAAGTTTTTTTTTAAATTGTTAAACGCGTTAGATGGTCCAAGAATTTTTCAGACATCTTTGCAACTTTGGTTCGATCTAAAATCGCCGAAAAACAGTATCTATTTTCAACAAATTTTTATTTTTTTTTCCCAAATCGCTTGTGCATGATAATACGAAGCTCCTTGATTTTTTTCCACCCCGTGGGTCTTCGTCGGGAAATTCTATTGAAGGGCAAAGATTTTTCTATTATTGTTGCCAAACTATATCTTGCGCGATTCTCTTGGGATTTGGCTCCTTTAAATCATGTACGGTATAGACTTTATGATGAATACATTTTATCGGAGAATTTTTTCGATGGGACGCGTTCCAAAAAAATTATCTCAAAAATATCCATTTTTTAATTTTCAATAATTTTTTATTGCCAAAATATACTCCGGCAATGGCCGAAAATTTAGGACTACATTCTTGTAGTTCCAAACAACCTAAAAAAAAAATTGGCCTTGCGCCTCTCGAATAGAACTTCGTAAAATATGGCCTTAGGTGAGTGAACTATTAGTTAAATACCGATATACGTGCGGTATGACACAATGTGTCACTTTTCATTCAAACTGACATTCGACACGTTTTATGTCATACGTCATTACGAAAGTCACTCTCTACGTCAAATGGGGGACACGTCATAGATATAGAAGGAAAGTAGAATGAGCTTCGACGACCGCGCATCCACTTTTTAGGGCGCAGCCATGTTCAGGCGCTTCTGTCAGTTCTGTCAAAGTCGATATGTCTATCGAGTCGAGAATCGAGGTTATGTTTGTCTGATTTATGAATTTTTTTCTGCTATTCCAAATAATTTTCCAGTTCTTTTCACATCATCGATATAGGAGGTTTCACACTAAAAATATCCCAAACAAAGGCGGCTGTGATGGAGAAATTCAACGCAGACTGGCCGTAGCACGTAACTCAACAATAAAATCAACTCGAATATGGAACAAACTGAAATTATTAAACTTCTTGATCTTTTCTATTGCCACATATGCCTCTGAGACTTTAAAAATGGCCAAACGAAGAATAATAGATGCTTTTGGAATATGGGCCTACAGAAGAATGCTGCGAATATCGTACGCAGAACACCTTACTAACGTGTCAATTCTTAAAAAACCAAAAATCACCACGAGGCTATCAACCAGGATAAACCAATCATACCTACGGTATTTTGGACAAGAAGAACGAATGGGCTGGAAAAACTTATTGTGGAGCGAAAAAATCAATGGCTAACGACCAAGAGAAAGGTCTCCGACGCGCTGGGTAAACCAAACCAAAGAAATCATTGGTCACGGTCTGCAAGAAGCTTCTCTTGCAGCTCAAGACAGCGAAGGATGGAGAACTACGATCCGAGCAATTGAGACATGATGTCACCATACTCTCTCGAGAGTAAAAGGACAAGACAGAGAATAATATCCCCTGGGGTTACGGGGAAAATAGAATAGATCCCAGGTATGGTCTGCCTGTCGTAAAAGGCGACTAAAAGACTCACAATCCAAAGTGAGACCTTGAGCTTTCGGACTCAAAACCTCTCCATAAAGGATTTTCTTCACCTCTGCAACAACAAAAATAATCTACCAAGAGATGAATTTGCATATTAGCCAAAAAATTTACAGTGATGTCTACAAAATGTCTGTCTGTCTATAGTCAGTAGAGTCTCACCGTAGACCTTGAGCTTTCGGACTCACAAACTCTCAATAAAGGATTTTCTTCACCTTTACAGTGATGTCTACAATATGTCTGTCTGTCTATAGTCAGTAGAGTCTCACCGTAAACCTTGAGCTTTCGGACTCACAAACTCTCAATAAAGGATTTTCTTTACCTCTGCAACAACAAAAAATCTACCAAGAGATGAATTTGCATATTAGCCAAAAAATTTACAGTGATGTCTACAAAATGTCTGTCTATAGTCAGTAGAGTCTCACCGTAGATCTTGAGCTTTCGGACTCACAAACTCTCAATAAAGAATTTTCTTCACCTCTACAACAACAAAAATAATCTACCAAGAGATGAATTTGCATATTAGCCAAAAAATTTACAGTGATGTCTACAAAATGTCTGTCTGTCTATAGTCAGTAGAGTCTCACCGTAGATCTTGAGCTTTCGGACTCACAAACTCTCAATAAAGAATTTTCTTCACCTCTGCAACAACAAAAATAATCTACCAAGAGATGAATTTGCATATTAGCCAAAAAATTTACAGTGATGTCTACAAAATGTCTCTGTCTACAGTCAGTAGAGTCTCACCGTAAACCTTGAGCTTTCGGACTCACAAACTCTCAATAAAGGATTTTCTTTACCTCTGCAACAACAAAAAATCTACCAAGAGATGAATTTGCATATTAGCCAAAAAATTTACAGTGATGTCTACAAAATGTCTGTCTATAGTCAGTAGAGTCTCACCGTAGATCTTGAGCTTTCGGACTCACAAACTCTCAATAAAGAATTTTCTTCACCTCTGCAACAACAAAAATAATCTACCAAGAGATGAATTTGCATATTAGCCAAAAAATTTACAGTGATGTCTACAAAATGTCTGTCTGTCTATAGTCAGTAGAGTCTCACCGTAGACCTTGAGCTTTCGGACTCACAAACTCTCAATAAAGGATTTTCTTCACCTTTACAGTGATGTCTACAATATGTCTGTCTGTCTATAGTCAGTAGAGTCTCACCGTAAACCTTGAGCTTTCGGACTCACAAACTCTCAATAAAGGATTTTCTTTACCTCTGCAACAACAAAAAATCTACCAAGAGATGAATTTGCATATTAGCCAAAAAATTTACAGTGATGTCTACAATATGTCTGTCTGTCTATAGTCAGTAGAGTCTCACCGTAAACCTTGAGCTTTCGGACTCACAAACTCTCAATAAAGGATTTTCTTTACCTCTGCAACAACAAAAAATCTACCAAGAGATGAATTTGCATATTGGCCAAAAAATTTACAGTGATGTCTACAAAATGTCTGTCTATAGTCAGTAGAGTCTCACCGTAGATCTTGAGCTTTCGGACTCACAAACTCTCAATAAAGAATTTTCTTCACCTCTACAACAACAAAAATAATCTACCAAGAGATGAATTTGCATATTAGCCAAAAAATTTACAGTGATGTCTACAAAATGTCTGTCTGTCTATAGTCAGTAGAGTCTCACCGTAGATCTTGAGCTTTCGGACTCACAAACTCTCAATAAAGAATTTTCTTCACCTCTGCAACAACAAAAATAATCTACCAAGAGATGAATTTGCATATTAGCCAAAAAATTTACAGTGATGTCTACAAAATGTCTCTGTCTACAGTCAGTAGAGTCTCACCGTAAACCTTGAGCTTTCGGACTCACAAACTCTCAATAAAGGATTTTCTTTACCTCTGCAACAACAAAAAATCTACCAAGAGATGAATTTGCATATTAGCCAAAAAATTTACAGTGATGTCTACAAAATGTCTGTCTATAGTCAGTAGAGTCTCACCGTAGATCTTGAGCTTTCGGACTCACAAACTCTCAATAAAGAATTTTCTTCACCTCTGCAACAACAAAAATAATCTACCAAGAGATGAATTTGCATATTAGCCAAAAAATTTACAGTGATGTCTACAAAATGTCTGTCTGTCTATAGTCAGTAGAGTCTCACCGTAGACCTTGAGCTTTCGGACTCACAAACTCTCAATAAAGGATTTTCTTCACCTTTACAGTGATGTCTACAATATGTCTGTCTGTCTATAGTCAGTAGAGTCTCACCGTAAACCTTGAGCTTTCGGACTCACAAACTCTCAATAAAGGATTTTCTTTACCTCTGCAACAACAAAAAATCTACCAAGAGATGAATTTGCATATTAGCCAAAAAATTTACAGTGATGTCTACAATATGTCTGTCTGTCTATAGTCAGTAGAGTCTCACCGTAAACCTTGAGCTTTCGGACTCACAAACTCTCAATAAAGGATTTTCTTTACCTCTGCAACAACAAAAAATCTACCAAGAGATGAATTTGCATATTAGCCAAAAAATTTACAGTGATGTCTACAAAATGTCTGTCTATAGTCAGTAGAGTCTCACCGTAGATCTTGAGCTTTCGGACTCACAAACTCTCAATAAAGAATTTTCTTCACCTCTACAACAACAAAAATAATCTACCAAGAGATGAATTTGCATATTAGCCAAAAAATTTACAGTGATGTCTACAAAATGTCTGTCTGTCTATAGTCAGTAGAGTCTCACCGTAGATCTTGAGCTTTCGGACTCACAAACTCTCAATAAAGGATTTTCTTCACCTTTACAGTGATGTCTACAAAATGTCTGTCTGTCTATAGTCAGTAGAGTCTCACCGTAAACCTTGAGCTTTCGGACTCACAAACTCTCAATAAAGGATTTTCTTTACCTCTGCAACAACAAAAATAATCTACCAAGAGATGAATTTGCATATTAGCCAAAAAATTTACAGTGATGTCTACAAAATGTCTGTCTGTCTACAGTCAGTAGAGTTTCACCGTAAACCTTGAGCTTTCGGACTCACAAACTCTCAATAAAGGATTTTCTTCACCTCTGCAACAACAAAAATAATTTTACAGTGATGTCTACAACATGTTTCCTAATTTGGTTGACAACTATTTGTTTGAATCATCAGCGATAGATCAGAATCATGGATTCCAGCTAATCAATCACTAGAGCCTATTGGAAAATTCGGAGAGAGTTAAATAAACTTTTACCGTTCGACCACCAATAGTTGAATGTAAATTCAGATTAATCGGCTATATATTTGTATTTTATATTTTCAGTAACGTTCATTCTTTTAATTTGTATTAGTTTTTCAATCATTCAATATGGAGAAATGCTAATAAAAAAACAAGATTTTGCTCGGTAATGTAATCACGCAGAGATTCTCCTACATATATAATTCGTTCTTGTATATGAATTGTTCGTTAGGGCGAACAAAATTGTATAATATAGTATTTTTGTTTAAGTACTCAATGTGATTTCATACATTTATTGAAAATATATCACCGCACATCTCTGATAGTCCTCAATTCCGAATTCATATTCCTCAAAACGCAATCGTACTAAGTAATAAAAAAGTTGATATGCATAAAGATACTGTAATAATGCATATTTATCCGGCGTATTGATTACCCCATTTTCTTCGGCTTGGTAATTGTTCGATGAATTATCGACACATTTTTTCTAGCGAGTTCATGAATCTAGCTTACAAATACACGTTTTCGAAATATTACGATACAGAAGAATCGTTGCCAAATGATCAAACAAGTATTCCGTCAAGTGCACTCCATTTCCGGATAATTTTTCGTTGACCCGGCATTATATCGCCTACGCATCAATATTAAGTTATTTTTATTTTGAATGTCGCCTATCGAACATAACCAATAATTTCTGGATCGTATTCGGTAGTCCGAGATATTTGGCCGTAAACTTTGAATTGCCCCTCGTATAACAAGAATCGAACTATTCGATTGCCCCCTATAGAAACGGCCCGAACATGGCGGCGTAGAGCTCGTCACTCATTCTCCCCTCCTTCTATATCTGTGCGACACGTACTTGATATTTCGGGGTTCTGTTCGAGAACGCGCGTCATTAGCGACCTTTCAAAAAATTCACCCTTTTTTCGACTATCCAGAAATTCCTTAAAACTAAAATAAAAAATAAACGTAATCGTAAAAACACAGTCTTGTCATTCGAAATAACGGAACTATCGATGGATCATCGAACCGTTCAATTTGTTCGTCAAATTTTGCAAATCCTCGTGCCTGAATATCACCTTCGAGCCGACCACTCGCGATCTGATGTCGTTCGCGACTTGCTCGTCGTTCAGCATGTGCTGCCTCTGGTGGCGGATGTGTCTCTGATGTTTGGGCGTTTCGGTAGCGTCCTTTTCGATCAGAGATCGATTCTTTTCGTACATTCTTTTCAGGTGGCACGCGTGCGAGCGCGATTTCGTCGGCAGCGTGTAATTATCGGGGAAGTCTAGCGAGCATACGTCTATTATAGGCAGCAGATGATCGTCGTTATGGACGGCTGATGTCGAGTTGCGTCCGAGTAGGCTGTGAATTCGGTCCAGTTCGTCGGCCTGTCGGGCGGCGTCGATGATGATGGTGGGGATGGGCTTCGGCGTGGCTGCAAAACCGTTTATTACATTTAGAGACGTACGATTTACACGGGATAATTAAAACAGTATATTTTTTATGAATAGTACAAACAAGAACGTAATAAAATCAAAAAATAAATCACTTTCTGTTCAAAAAAACATTAAACACATGCAATTGATGTTATTATTTAAAACCCAACACACTTTCATCACTTTGTTTTTTTTTTTCTAATTTTTTTATGAGATCCAGATACAAATAGAGATAATGCAAAATTATTTGCAAAAAAAAGAAGAATTGGCATATGTAGGAGAAAAGAAGAAGCAGTTAATTTCAAACTGTTAATTATGAAAGGTAGGGATGTGTTTTGGGGTGTTTATCAACATATCGGTTTGAAACTCGTACATTATATACAGGAGCGAAACCCCAAGAGAATCGTGCAAGATTTATCGATCTGCGAGATATAGTTTAGCGATAATCTGCGACCATCGAAAAATCTTTACCCTTTAGTAGAATTTTCCGACGAAGGAACGGTACAACGCGTTATACCGTTCCAAAATAACGTTCCACGAGTAACGACTCATCCCTACTTTTATCGCACGCGCACGATATTATTTCCGATACATCGAAATAAATCGATAACTGTGTTGGCATAATTGCTCGTAAAGGGAATAATTTTATTGAATACCATGTCCGTAAGCGTGAGGATTG
Source organism: Agelastica alni (assembly GCA_950111635.1). NCBI lineage: Eukaryota > Metazoa > Arthropoda > Insecta > Coleoptera > Chrysomelidae > Agelastica > Agelastica alni. Next base: position 30,639,348 of record OX467717.1, read on the forward strand.
GTGCGGAACTCGAATTTCGCAAAAATCTTTATTACAACAATAGAAAATCGAACAAACGTAAACATATTCCTATCTCGGGAGGTAATCAAAATATTGCAGCGATTTATACAGGATGATAAAAAAATTTAATGCTGACCACCCAGTATATTTTTTTATGAATAGTACAAACAAGAACGTAATAAACAAAAACGAGTTTTTTTTTAAAGAAAGTAAATTCATGATAAAAAAAGAGAATTATAAATTTTTTATAAATATTTTAAATATTTATTTTAAAAATTCGAATGTTGGTTCACGTTAAACATTTTTACTGGCGAAATTAAGCACCTATATAGTTATATTTAACATTTTTTTAATAACTTAAATGTTAATATTATATCGACATAATATTGAAATTTTGATTTCGCAAATATGAATTAATTTGACCGGACTATTAATACCTAGCCGAATGCATATTCGAATAGTATAAAATGTTGCAACGATGCCGGTTAAGTAAGCTTAAAGCGCAGGAGAAATCCCAAGACCTTTACAAGAATGAGGTTTACTTAAAAAAAAAATGATTCGCAAGGGTTGTTAATAATGTTATTTCACACTCACAAAGTCCAACCGTGCAAGAAGCTCCTTTGAAGACTCTATCCGCTTTGAGAGTGTTGCCCTCCTGGTCCTCGACGAGCACTCCCAATCCCAAATTTCTGCCCCTGCTCCACGCCTTGGTGGCCGGTTTGACGCTCAATTCCACCCATTTCGCCGAATCAGAGATCACCTGGCTGTCCGACAGACGTTTCTTTACCGCTAAAAATAAACGTATATTAACCTCCGACGTCCATTTCATTATTTTCCGCCATCTAACGACGATCCACGGGACTTTCTGTCCATAAATTATTTCGCCAAGAAGACTAGAAGATGAGGAGTGCTATCTCCATATTAAACCCGCGTCTCACCAACGCGATAATACTGACACGGCTCAGCCCAGCTGAGTGTCACGTGCTCACGTAACCAATCAAAGTGCGATTCTGGCAAATCATCCGCCCCACCGAGGCCACTTGGTGAAAAATCTCTGCTCGAAGTTTTCGTGACGCGAAGAGAGCCTCCTCACCGTCTAATCTCCTTGGTTTCGCGAATGTCTTTATTGTAGGGTCGATTCGAATGGAATATAATCGATAATTGCATTATCGAGCAGAATCATTCGAATAATCCGAGTGAAATGAAATGTCTACAAAGGACTAATGATGGATCATTCGATGATTGGAATCACTCGATTATGCACGTGCTATCGTCACGTAAACGAATAACAACACTTACTTCTTCGTTTTTTCAACGACTTGGTGTACCAGTAAATGGAAACCCTCAGTAATTTTTCATCTTCGGCCGAGCTCGAGTTGTCGTCGCAATCCAGTTTGTTGTTGTTGTTAGATTTTGTGACGTTTTCGAAGAGTCTATAAAGTCTTAGCGTCGCCGTCGCGATATTTATATTGCTAGAGTCGAAATCGAAGAAAAGATTCATCAGATCGTCGTCTTTCCAAAGTTCTTGATCGGTATTTAAGGGAACTTCACCTAAAAATAGATAATTTTAATTTGAACGACTACCACGAAAATACGGTATATAGTTTGGCTATTCACCCATAGAGCGCGCCATCATCAAATACACAGCATTATAATAATTTATGATTGTTGTGTACAGGTACTACCTATTATTTTAAGCTAAGCTCTTTAAAAAATATTTCCTTATTACTTTTATGATCAAACGCTTTTTAGTTAATCAACAAATGAATACTTACAAGAGGGATAAAAGCTCTGAATTTTCTCGCTGATTTGATCGTCATCGGAAATGTTAAATTTTAAAGCGCTCGGTAACTCGGACAAATTAAAAGGAATATTTTGAATATCTTCTGGTTTTCTTCCCATGAATTTTAGGATGTTGTCTTTGAGCTCTTGAAGACGATTCTCTCTCGACCTGTAAGAATTTTGGAATTTTTTTAAAGCAAACGATTTTGGCGCCTGTTAGTCATTGTTTCAGACTTTATAGCCGGTAAATAAATCCAAAGCACTTCTGATGGAGAAATTTAAATTAGAATGATTGTTTTGCAACATGAAAAACTAAGCGAATAGGGTGATGAGCCACCCTGTATTTTTTCCTCGCTAGTACCGTGGAAACCGGTCCTGATTTAATAATTTGTAGTTATATTCTATATTATAAAAGAAACGACGCGCTGATCGACCAATAGAATGCCGCAAATGCTGATGCTATTGCACCTATGACATTATCAGGGAATGTTCTAAGGTCATTACACCTGACAACGATTCATGTCTAGACGTCCAGCAACATTACTTCGAAAAAAAAACGTCATATGCAGTTGTTTAATTACAAATAACAGATTTGTTATAAGTCGAAATACTGGAAATATAAGCATAATGCGGAAGTTCACGGCAAAAGGCGACCACACACTTGAAATGCAGATTTGACCACATAGGATCATTTATCGTAAAGCAGCTACTATAATGAACACACCCTAAACAAAATTTGTACCGAAATTCACTTCTACTTCTAACTTTTCTACAAAACGTCACCAACGGCACCTAAAGATGCGTTAAATCCAAAAAAATTAGTAATGTCTACTTAAATCATGTGAAATTAAAAAAATAAATAGTGCATGGTCGGCTATACGACAAGAAATACGCCAAGTCTGCATAGTCTGCATTGAGCTAGACACTAGAATTGCGATAAAATAAACAAGGAGGGGTCGTCAACTATCAACTATAAACACCTGTTTTTATATTCTTTACCATTACAATTAAAATAAACTGAATTTTCATAGGAAAAAAATAACACAGGAAAACATATAACATTGATACAGCAATGTTCCGTGTTTAAGTTGACATTGACAGATGTCATCGCGTTAATAGTTTATTTTCTATTTAAAATTTTTCAATATAATTATGTAACTACAGATTACCACCTTTATTTAAAAAATTGAAAAGGTTTTTTTTCCTAGACTAAAGGCATTTAACATTTTTCGTTCGAAGTCGTTCTCGGCCTATTATGCGTCCGCTAACACAGTCAACGACAAACAAGCTGCATGTTTGCTGGTCTGCGAAATGCAATCACGTGAAAAAAATTAATAGCAAGAAATTTCCTGTCTTCCATGGCTAAGCACGATTATAGAAATTAAGACGATAACGTCTTCAGTCCTATATACTGGGCGATAGAGTGTTTTTTTACAATAATATTTTTACAGAGACAAAATTAAACATTAGGCGTTCATAACCAGCCTGAAGAATGAACACACAAGGGTTTTTTAAACCTGCAAGTAGACGTATAGAGGTCGCCAGCTAGTTGTATGACGACTACTTTAAAATAGAAACCCCTGTCGGCTTTTGATGGTAATAAGTAACAGTAATAACTGGTGATGTGTTATTTTTTTAAATCTGAAAATAGTCGTCAAAATCACACGACGGTTGCCGAATAACCATGCTTAAAGGTAAACAAAGAAGTACGTCAAAAAATTTAAGCGGGAATATGTAATCATGCTATAGGTGTGGTTCAGTTTTAGTAGTTGTATGAGTGCGTGGGTTTGCGTTACAAAATATTTACGATACGCCACTGGTACCCACATCGATATGAATCGGCACTGCACATCTGCCGACTTTGGGAATATGGTGGGGACCGATGACAGGTCTATTTCTTTAAAAATTCAAGGCTACAATGAACGTCTGCTCGGTGTCTACGACTGTATATCATTGCTATTTTTAACACGTAGCCAATTTTTATGTATCGGCAACTCAATCGCTCAATTTTCCTAAACCATATCTTAATATGTCCATTGCGATGCACCCTGTAGGTGTAAGACTTTTGGTTTGTACGAACACGAACGAACTGTGTCGTCGTTGCACAAACGTCATTAAACCCACATGTTGACGAATTTAAACTTTCCCATTGAAATAATCATCTTGGTTCGAAATGGAAACAACAAAATAACTTCTAACAATAAATCTTTCAATTGGGTTACGTCGATTACTGATATTAGAAGAATGCACTTCTTTGCTTCGAGTTAAATTATAACCTAGGAACTTCTGTTATAAATTTATTTCGTAATTCCGATTTCCCGTTATCCTTAATATGCATATGCATGGGCGTACGGATGCTGGAATACAGCAAGTGATTAAGCGGTCAACAACTGTTCGATCATTCACAACAATTGGTACGCCTTCCCTTAAGGAATTTTCAAGATGTGCAAGCGAGACTTTTAAAACGAAGCTCATAAAGTTAAGAGACGCCATTTTAATGCTCTCGTGTTTTGAAAAAAAAAACATAAGGAATAAATATAACGGTACAGTAATATATAACATGGAAAGGTCAGTTGAATATTTATACAAAAGCAAGTTCGTTATATTGGAGATTTGAAAATATTTTTGCCCCGCCACTGATCGAATAGCTACTCATTTCGAGAGGCATGCACCTGCATTGAGAATATAATAAGTTAGTAATTATTTCAGACGGAAGAAATAGTAATAGTAAAATATAAGTATTGGTTTTATTCAATGTCAGATCTATTACTATCAGTATTATAATTTTATACACCTGACACCTGCGAGCAACGTCTGGCTGTCTAGTCTCGAGACCTTTGAACGTGTCCTAGGCATATTTTTGATCGTATACAGACTTTCTCTTCGGCATACGACTACGAATGCATCGTTCGAATCATAGACAACAAAGCACATTGTAATCATTTTCTATATTTTCAACCACAGACGCGATTCGTCACATAAGTCGTTTTTGGGTGTGGTTTACAAAACAATCCCCTTGGTTGGGTAGTCACTTTTGCGGGGTACGCGGTGCTTATACACAGGCCTCCTAAATTTATATTATGGTGTATATAGTTATTGATTCAGATAATTATAATTATCTCTCTCCTTAAACAAAGATCACTCTTACTTGCTTCTTCGCATTGAATTAGTCGAACTTCTAAACATAACCTTTTTCGTATTAAGTGTTGTTTGCATCTCAAAAAAGAATCAACTCCGTTAAAGAAAGATTAATCAATCAAAAACAATATAATAAAATATTGAAAGCTAAAAATTGCTAAAAAGCTAAAAATTGCTAAAAAACTAAAACAAACCGTCTCTTCCAGAATACAAGCAGAGAAGAGCAAGCGAGGTTGCCATTTATTTATTAAGAAATTAACGTAGAAGAGGAAAAAGTTCTGTTTTTGTTTATTAACTTAATAGATGTATGTTTCACAGTATTATTTTTTAAATCAATCCTATCATAACTTATATTTAATTCCATGCATTTTCTGTTACCTCATCCATTTCTACTGACAATAGAAACACATCATACAAAATGTACACATGTCTTTCAAGCAACAACATACGTTCTTTTGTATCTCTAATTATGACCTCTAAATGTTGAAAAGAGATAGCGCCAATAACGATTAATCGGTTGTATTCATAAGAATTTATTTTGACCTCTTATGACAACTGTCATTATTTTGATACATCGAGTTTTGTTTAAAGCGTTTTATCATTTGCATTCAGATAAATTATATAAAATCGGTTTTTTTCAAAACCTCTAATTTGTTATTTTGATTTTACGGTGAGTACAAAATTTCCTGTTTTGCATTTAATAAATATTTTTAACATAACCTTACTTCTTAGAAGGTCCTTCATTACCAATGATTTGATATTTTCTATTATGCTAGCCAATTGTTTTTGTCAGCCCTAAATTATGTGCGGTTTTGAATTTAAATAAATTTATTTAAAGCTCATACAATATAAATGTTGTTGCACGTCATAGAGCGAGTATGAGGTCACATTTGAACAACGTTGCCAGACTTTGACAGTAGTACGGACATTGAGGAAATGTTATGTTGTTGATCATTTAATAAACATACTTTACCATTAATTAGTCTAGGACATTGCAATAAAACTTTGAGAATTTTACCTAAACAAAAGGTTTTCAATAAAAATATTATCATATTGTTCAGCTAGGTCATCTATCAAATATCTTTTTGGTGGTTTGTTTCTAAAAAATATACCAGTTTCAATTTTGTTAACAAAATCAGTAAATCACAATTTAATTACAATACAGGTAGGAGATTGTTTTATAAAATTAGAAACTATTAAATAAACACAAAATATAATGTACTTACTGATCCACAATCTTTTGAGAGCTTATGTTTAAACATAGTATGTGAAAAATAAATATTTCGATTTGCTAGCCATTCTTTAATATCCGCTTTGAGCCAGGACATGTTTGGTATAATAACATACTGTGGTAAGGGGCATTGTCCATAACAATTACTGATGGTTCAGTAAGACTGTCTAGCTACTGATTTTCAAACCATTTTAAAAATTATCTTAGTTCATTTCAACATGATAATCATATTTGAACACGTCTTAAAAACGTTTATAAAATTGCCAACTTATGAATCTAACTGTCAACTGGCAGCTGGCGCTCATAGATCTTCAATCGGAAAAACCGTTTTTATTAATACATAATAAAACTTGAACTTTAATTTAATGAAATATTTATGTATAATATTTGCAATTTTATATACCGTCTAAAATAATATAGATACATAAAACGAACGGTGATTTTTATTATTGTTGGTATCAAGTTTTGAAATGAACAGTTCATTGATGACGTGCATGCACATTTATATTGTATGAGCTTTAAACGAAAGATTCATAGAAATTTCTACTTTCGTTAATGGTTACAGGATGTTATTTTGTGTATTAGAAGCAGACAAAATAATGATTACTGAATATTATACGACTCTTATCTAAATTTTTGACTTTTTTAAAACAGTAATATGGAATTATTTATATTGACTTCAACCAACAGCAATATTTGGTTATTTATAACGCAAAAAAATACTGACAAGATAAACAAACAGTGGAAATATTTAGGTACACGACAAAGTAACAGTAGCCATTTTTGACTCATTGATTCATTTCGCAAGGTTTGTAGGTATAACGTCAAGGTAAAGGTCAATATGTTCTATTGTATATGAGATGAACATTTCTTTAAAATTTCAGCAAATTCCAACCATTTTAAATTTTAACTCATCAAGTCATCAAGTTTTACTAACCGCGCCATCTATGGGTCCTTTTGGAGAACTTCATTTCTATGATATTAGCAGTCTAAATTTAAATACGGAACACGAACGAGTAATACTTTTTAATAAAATGTAATAGACTTGAAATTTTCTGGATACAAAAAAATGTCTAGCGGTTCTTCCAAAACATAAAATTTATTTTAAAAATAGATACTTTCTCAGACACGTCTGCATAACATGTTTCTATTTTTATATTTATTGCTGTTATAACACAGATTCTATTTGGAAAATTATTAAGCCTCCAGTGCATGACGGTATGTTCAAAATATTCTGTAGGAAAAAATTGATTTAAAACATTTCCGCTTATTCAGAACCCTCGAACATTTATTATAAGGGGTTGTACTTGGTAAATCAGTCTTCAGTCACACTGAACGCCAGCATTGCCAAATTGTCGAAAAGACTGACGTTTCCATGACTTCGATTTTTCGCATAAATTATTTACAACTCCGGCTTTACTGAAATATTTTTTAATTTGTGAATGATTAACTTAAAAAAGAAAATAATTTTTTTGGGGTCATCACTGCGTACGGTAACTATGCCAAATTCGGCCCTATAACGCCCACTCCAACCCTTTCATCCATCTTGGATCCATCAGTGTACCACACTACAGCATCCCTTCCTAGTTGAGGACCGTTATTTGTGCAAACTTGGTGGTCGTTAATAACCACTTCAAACTGCACACGCACGCGTAGTTTACGCACTAGTTCTATCTCTCTTACTCACATGCAAAGGATCCCTGAAGAAATTTATGAATCCTGGCGAAAGTTATCAGGATAATCGGATATTTCGATCAAATTTTTGCATTGTCGTCGGTCTTTGACAAGTTTGCAAAGATTAAATTAAATCTGATCGCTTAGAGTAGTGCAAAATCGAGGCCAAAGAGTCAGTTACAAACATACATACATCATACATACATACATACATACATACATACATACATACATACATACAAGATATAAGCTTGTTAAAATCAACTCAAATCTTTGAGATAACTAAAATTCCCTTCAATAAAAACTTGGTTTTACAAGTGATCAAGTAAGAGAATATTTGTTGTTTACACCTCGATCCTGTAAGATATATTTGGATCCACCCTGTATGCAAGGAGAGCTTATAGTGTACACGAGCACGGTCTGGAGATCATGTACGTAAAGAAAAGGACGTGAAGGGGTGCGAGATACGGCGGGTGTCGCATTTTTGTAATCGATAGATAGTTTGAATACGCTTTACGATAAATATAGTTTTTGAGTAAAATAAGATATTATTATTTCTTACAATCCGTTACGTGATTTTTCCCTATAAATACAGCCTTTATGCTCGATTTGAAAAGATTTGGGGATGACGCCCTGAAAAGAAGTACGCTACTGATTGTAAGAAACACTTGTAGTCACAACTTCGGTGGCTGTGCGAGCGTACAACTATCCCAACAGAAAAACAAAATTAGAATAGAATTATAATAGTTTTTAATTTGCTGACAAAAAAAAATACTACGTCTCTAGTATAGTCTGCGACTGCTTTTTTGTTGCGTAGAATTTTTATAGACGGAATAGGCAGGACAGGTCTCGCATTTTTAGTGCCTTGGAACATTAAATGTTTAATGATTTTTTTCTCATTACTCGGAAATGAATAATGATATTTCGATGTCGCATTTTCGTCATCAAAAAAACTCCATGATCTAGAGGCCACTTATTCGTGACGTGCAGATCTACTAGCGGTAAAAATAGAAAGTTTTAACAGTTTTTAAACAACCAGTTTAGTAGCAGTATGTCAAAAATTTAGGATTCCAGTCTCTTGCTAGAAAGTATTTCTCGAGTTATTTCTGTGTTGCTATAGAAAGTGCATACTAATCATCGACTAATGTTACAGACGCAAATAAAAGCTTGCTCATTACCGAGTAATTCTTAACCATATCAAAATATCCAGTACCTTTTATGTTTTAAACAAAGATTAAATAGCTTTTGAAGAAGAATGATTGTAGCAGCTAAACCGCAGTAGTAGCTAGCCACAATCGTACCTTTTATGTTTCAAACAAAGCTTTTGCAGCTTTTGAAGAACGAGGTTGGTAGCAGCAAGTACCTGCTAAACCTGGTTACCTAAAAATTGGGATTCTAGTTTCCTGCTAGAAAGTATCTTACTAGTGTTGCTATAAAAAGCTCACTCATTCTGTAGACACAAATAGAAGCTTCGTCATTATCATTAAAGTGTGGCACAACGGACTCCAAGTCAAACTTGAAAAACTACTTCCCCAACCTCACTATCAACTCCTCAAATCATACATAACTAACAGACATTTCACTGTGATACAAGGCAATGAACATACTGATATCCAACCCATACATTTTGGCGTTCCACAAGGAAGTGTCTTAGGACCAATTCTTCACCTGATGTACACTTGGATAGGCGTCTAACCCGGAGGAAACATATATTTACAAATCGTAAGCAATTAGGCATCAAACTACATCAAATCTTCAATATTCAATATTCAATATTCAATATTCAATATTCAATATTCAATATTCAATATTCAATATTCAATATTCAATATTCAATATTCAATATTCAATATTCAATATTCAATATTCAATATTCAATATTCAATATTCAATATTCAATATTCAATATTCAATATTCAATATTCAATATTCAATATTCAATATTCAATTTCACAACTTCTTCTTTACTACCACTCGAGAGGTCCGACGGCACGACAGCCGTATCTTCCAAAGAAAAAGCGGATCTGCTGGCCGAAATGTTCAGCTCTAACTCAACCCTCGATACCAATGGAAAACAACCCCCAACGATACCTAGAATAAACGCATCAATGCCTGAGGTCACTATCCGCCATCGCACTATCAGGAAAATCCTACGAAATCTTGACTCTAATAAGGCAGTAGGACCAGATGGAATTCCGACAATTGTCCTGAAGACCTGTGCTCAAGAGCTCACCCCAGTTCTCTGTAGACTCTTCAAGTTATCATACAGCAAAGGAGTATTTCCGTCCATGTGGAAAAAAGCTAAAGTCCAACCGATTCCGAAAAAAGGAAAGAAGACTATTCCTGCAAATTATCGCCCTATTGCATTGCTCTCAGTCATATCCAAAGTTATGGAAAAAGCGATTAACACAGAACTTATCAAATATCTGGAGAAATTTGAGATAATCCATGACAGACAATATGGATTTCGACAACTTCGGTCTACTGGAGATTTGCTGGCTTATGTCACTCAGCTCTGGACAAACACTATTGAAAAGTTTGGTGAATCCCGTGCAATAGCCTTGGATATATCTAAAGCCTTTGACCGCGTTTGGCACCAGGCATTGTTAAGTAAATTATCTGCCTACGGTCTCCAAACCAAACAGCGCCAACGGCTCTTGAGCTTCATGCAAGATCGCTCCTTACATGTGGCAGTTGACGGTATTTCTTCTGATGCGTTTAAAACTAATGCCGGGGTCCCCCAGGGTTCCATCCTGTCCCCCACCTTATTTCTTTTACACATCAACGACCTCTTGAAAACCACCACGAACTCCATTAACAGTTTCGCAGACGATAGCACATTTGTCTCAACTTTCACATCCTATCGATCACTTTCGGTGAATGATACAAATAGACTCAGGTCAATAGACTCAATAGACAGCTCAACTCTCACAGATACCCTTCACCCTCTAGAACATAGAAGAAGAGTTGCAGACCAGCCATTGCTCTACAGATATTTCCATGGCAGATGCTCCAGAGAAATAAAAACTCTTGTACCACCATTGGCCACATTCGGCCGAAGAACTCGGCACGCTGATCAGTCTCGCCCATTTACTCTCAAGATTGACACTACAAGGACCAATCTTTATCAAGAATCCTTCTTTTACAGGGCTGCTACGGAATGGAATAAGATTCCAAAATCAGTTTTTCCAGAGAACTATAACCTGCAACTTTTTAAAAAGCGTGTCCACATCATTTCCTTTCTATAATCCCTTCCCCTACTAATAGTCGCAGTACGGGACGTCCGCGGTCCACACGATAGGCCAACCGTTTTTGCGACTATTTTCATAAAAAAAAAATATATATATATATACTGGCTTATTGGCCGAAAATCAAAACAGTCGATAGATAACAAAATGTTGTTATATAAAACCCATCTGGACGTGCCGAGTACAGTGAAAGAGTGTCGGCTCATCCCAATGTGTTAGCCAATTAGTTACAGTGAAGTGAACAGTGAAGTGCGAAGGTTGAAACGCCTGCTACCATCCGACCTGAACGATGATCACAGATAAGTTTAGATAGTAAGACAGAAACAAAAAAAACGAACAAAACAAAAACTCTAGTCTCTTGCTAGAAAGTATTTATGGTAGTGTTGCTACAGAAAGCTCATACTACTCTCACGACTTCTCAACTAGGGTTTTTTTTTTTATTTACTGCGGGAAAAAGGCATTTTAACTGAAGAAGGCGAAAAGAATGGTACGAGATTCGTTCGGTTATTTCAGCGAAAAATTCCAAAAATAAATAAGAAGCAGAGAAACGTGATTCGGGTCCTGTCCTGCTTACAACAGAACACACTTGATCCCTAAGTAGTAAACACATTTCATTCATTCCTTTCAAACAGCCGTACTAATAATTTTTTTAGTTCGCACCTAAATTCACTGAATTTTTATACGGGACGTCTCGTATTCCAGCGAAAAAGATTTCCTTAATTCTTATGAACGACGTGGCAACGACATTAAATCATACGGAGCTAAGTATTTCGGTTTTTTTTAGCCACTATGTATACGAAAAAAAAAAACAACTGCTACTGCTACGAAAATTGTTTTCTCGGCGAAATTCTTTGAAGCAGCGCAAAAAGCGAATGGCATGCAATCCACTTTTGTGGTAACATGCAGTTATTCCAAATAGAGCAACAACAACAACAACAAAAATAGTAATAACTGAAAATACACACAAACACAATCGAAATATTTTGTTTTACCTTTCGTCCGAGTCGCTTTGGTGATTTCTTGAAAATTCAAAATAAACAAAAAATTAATGTTACCGAAAATAAATTGCATATTCGAAATTATGAATTTCTACGTCAATACTTTAATACGAATCACCTTGCACATTTAAAATAGCGATATATCGATATTACAACTATCCCAACATGTCGCACCAATTTTTTCACGATCTATCAACTAAAGGGTGATTCATTTAGAGGTACTTTTGTGGTAGGGTATTTAATTGCATGATCGCGCATGCGTCGTCATGTCAACTGAAGTGGCATTCTTATTTAGTAGTGTTCGACATTTCATAACGAAAAGGCTCAGCCCGGCACAGCGTCTACAAATTCTTCAACTTTATTATGAAAATGGGCGTTCTAACCTGTAACCTTTGTTGGAGGAGTGATAGCGTACCAGACGACTGGTACAAGGCCGTTATCGTGCCGCTTTACAAGGGAAAAGGTTCGCAGCAGGACTGTAAGAACTACCGAGGTATTAGTTTACTCAGCATAGTCGAAAAAGGTGTGAGACAGGGATGTGTGGCCTCACCAGAGCAATGATGAAAGTAGAGGAAGCAAAAGATGTGTTTAAGAACCGTAGCGGAAGTGGGAGGAAGTGGTCTCTGCCTACCCCTACGGGAAAAGGGCGTGACTATATGTATGTTTGTATGTATGCGTTCTCCGAGCAATGTGTATCGCGCGCTTAGAGCAACTTATGGTCCACATAATCGGCTTACCGAACGCACCATTCGCTCTACCATCAGTAAGTTTGAGACCCAATCTTCATTATTGGATAATACTCATGTACTAAAAATTTTTCTCCGAAGAATTCATAGAAAAATCGATGAAACAATCTCAGAGATCTAATTCGGTTTTCGTTGCGGCCTTGGCACTCGCGAAGCACTATTTACAACTCAAGTCTAAGTTCAAAGGTGTAGAGATATAAATCAAGACGTTTTTATGTGCGCCATCGATTTTGAAAAGACTTTCGATCGAGTTCGTCACGAAAAAAATGCTGAAAATTCTCAAGACCTCCAGTCTAGATGGCAACGACAGGGTTGGAAACCAATACTCCGAAAAAGTAGAGATCAAGCGTGGAGTTCGACAGGGCTGTATATTGTCACCACTTTTGTTTAATCTGTATGCTGAAACAATCCTCGAGGAAGTGTTAGAACAAGCTAAAGAAGGCCCACTCATTAATGGCGTGCTTATGAATAATATTAGGTACGCAGATGACACCTTGTTAGCGACAGGGTCAATTTAACACCTTCAAGCGTTGTTGGACCGAATGGTTGTGATCTGCGCGTTATATGGGCTCAAACTGAACGCAAAGAAAACAAATTTTATGGTCATAACGTTACAATTGGTAACGATTCAATTGAACCCTTAAGTCAGCTGGTATATCTGGGTACTAATATTAACGAACCCTAGTACAGAAATCAAAAGTAGAGTTGCTAAAGCACGAACAAATTTTATGAAATTTAGAAAAATACTTAGCAGTCATGATCTTAATTTGAAACTTCCCAGTATCGCTTTACGGGGTTGAGGCATGGACCTTGACTGAATCGCTTTTGAAGAGACTAGAAGCATTCGAGCTGTGGGTATATCACCATATTCTGAAGATCAGTTGGGTAGATAGAGTCACGAACGAAAAGGTATTGCAACGCTTAAATAAAAGTTACGAAGCCGTGAGCACGGTTAAACGATGTAAATTGGAATACTTCGGTCATATAATGCGTCACTCAGAAAAGTACAACATACTACACCTTGTTATACAAGGCAAAATCATGGGAAAAAGAAGTGTGGGTCGCCGTACTCTACTTCCTGGCTTAAAAATCTACGCCAGTCGTTTGGAAAAACTACCAGTGAATTATTCCGCGCAGCTGTAAATTAGACTATGATTGTTAATATGCTGCGCAATATGAGAGCCTACGATCGACAAGCGATCACGGCACTTTCAGAAGAAGAAACCCGTGAAACCATGGCTTTACTGCGAGAACAATTCGGCCAACAGATCATTTCACTCTTTGGACCAGTGAACTGGCCGGCTAGATCATGTGACATCACACCTCTTGACTTTTTTCTTTGGGGCTACGTAAAGTCCAAAGTCTACATGGATAAGCCGACTACGATTGAGGCATTGAAGGCCAATATTACTCGAGTCATTGGCCGAATACCACTCGAAATACTATCACGCGTAATTGAAAATTGGATCTTAAGAATGGACCTCGTTAACCGTAGTCGCGGGCAACAACATTTGACAGATATTATCTTTAAGAAATAATTGTAAAGAATACTTCTTTCGTATGCTAATAAAAATTATAAAATAAAATTGTTTTTATTTATTTTTTGTATTAAAAAAAATACCTCTAAATGAATCACCCACTATAATACAGAGTGGTTAGTTAAAAATTAATGTTCGTGATATCATTTAACGCGAATTACCCTGTATATTTAAAACACCAAGATGTCAACGATAAATATTTAGAAAATCGTCTCTCATTACGTAATTTCGTTTTGACTAATATAGTACAGGGTGTAACAAAAAGGTAGGTCATAGACTGAACCACATATTCTGGGGTCAAAAATAACTCGATTGAATATAATTTAACTCAATGGAAATGTGCACACACAAAAAGTTGCAGCCCTTGGAGAGTACAAAATCAAAATCGATTTTTTCCAATATTTCATGAGCTGTTTAAAATTTTCTAATAAAAATGGATACATGGCTGTAGTTCTCATTTTCAAAAAGGATAATAAGTACAAACTCGAAAGTTATGGACCCATAAGCTTGTTACAGTACTCTACAAGTTGTTCACCCCCTAAAATTAGTATGGGCTGTACAGATTTCGTGGTTTTGTATGAAAAAGATGTTCTTGCGATAAGAAAGCCGTGTATCCATTTGCATTAGGGTAAGTTATGTTCAAGAGAGGCCCTCTTCAGTATACAGGTGCTCATTCAGAGATGCAGGGATGTAAACTGCGATGTCTATGCCTGTTTCATTGACTATCAAAAGTCATTCGACCCAGTAAAGCATGACAAGCTTATGGAATTATTAGCAAATATTGGGCTACATATCTGCGTACTGAGGATTATATACCTATTAACTATTAATGAAGACTGGGAACACACGCTGAAAATTAGGTGCAGGATGGAGAAAGCAAGAGCCGCATTTCAGAAAATGGTTCGACTCTTCAGATGTCATGATTTATCTATGCCCTTAAAAATCAGATTATTGAGGTGTTATGTTTTCCCTATGTTGTTATATGGAATGGAATCCTGGACTCTTACGGATGCTGCATGTAAAAAAATTGATGCTTTTGAGATGTGGCTATATTGACGAATTTGGATGATACCATGGACCGCTCGATTTATGATCTATCTTTTTGTTAAACCCTGTACATATAGATAATTCTAAAATAATGTCAATGATGTCATTACTTTGACGTGAATTACCCTGTATATTTAAAGCACCGGAACATCAACTTTAAAAATTTAGAACGTTGTATCTCAACACTCTGGATTTTTAATGAAAATAGAAAATAAAAATCCAAACAATTATATGTAAATCGACTTGTTTTTTTTTAATAAATGTTAAAAAATTGTATTGTGATAGTTTTAAATTACAAAAATGCCTGTGTGTCAGTTTTCACAATATTCCTTTAAATATTGAGCTTTCACTGAATCCGAAAAATATTTGCGACTACCAAACAATTTTTGGTATTCTAAAAATACTGCTATTGGATTAATTTAGCTGTGACGATTTGTTTCATGAGTTTTTTGACATTTTTTTTTTTTGGGAAAGGTTCACCAAAAATAGATCTTCGTTTTTTTTAATCGGAACAATTGTAATTTTTTTTCAAAATTTATTCGGTAATAATTAAAATGGAAATTTTTCCCGAAAAAAATTCTAAAATTTGTGGTTTTAAATGTAGAAAAAAAAGAAAGAAATAAAAGCTGTACTAACCTATTTCTCATCATTTTGGAATATTCGGTATCGGTGAGATTATAAGATCCCGATCTGTTTTGGTGAATGGTGTTCTCCTCTTGTGGCTGATCTCCCTGCATGGTTTCGTACAAACCGTCATCAGCCACCGCGTTTTCTTCGACTTGATCCAAATAAACGTTCAAAAATGTATTCAACGACGTTTCGACCTCTGCACTCATCTTCCTTCCTACACCGGGGGCGGTCGACCCCAGCACGAACAAATTCAGGAAAAATATCGTCCAAGCACACCGACACATATTTTTCGAAAATTTTCCTTTCAAAAAAAAATTCAATTTAAATCGTCTTTTAGATTTTCGACGGGAGTTCAAATTTTTTTTTTTTTTTTTGAAAAGATGCCGTTAGACTGGAACTCCGAGAGCTATTAGCTTAAGTTCAAAACTAAACAGTGTATATTATTAGGTGCAGATATAGAGTAAGAAAGAGTGAGACGGGGAATATACGCGAGAGAAGGTTGTTCTTTTAAAGAGGCGTACTCGATTTTTTCCTCGGGGATACGATCTTCGTTCGATTTCAATAATTTTACTCGAAACCAATTATATTCCTGAGAAAAAAAAACGAATAAAGTAACAGCAAGTTTACGAAAGAAGGAATGGCGATTCGACGTTGCCGTGTCTCCAATATTGTCTGGATATTCGAAAAAACGTCACAGCTACACACACCCTTATCAGAATTCAAGTTTCACTCGAAAGTATTGGCATTTTAAATATGAAACTAATTTTAATCCTAAAGTTAACATTTTTTTAAAAATATTACTCAAATTAAATGTTGAACAAGAAAGAAATACTCGTGATCGTAACCAAAACAGGCCGAAAAGATGCTAATTAAAGCGGCAACACCGCATTTTGATTAACAGTACTGCCAACTGTGTATACGAACGTTAACCAAACTAAATATTTCAATAGGTGGTATCACTGCTATAAATATCTACGTCATTGATGGCGTGCATTGGATTTTGTCTTGTTGTGTTTACTGTATATGTCATATGCAGAGCATTTTAATCAATTATTAACAGAAATGCAGTGTTTTGTGAGATAATATCGTACTTACAAAACATCTGGAAATATATTACATAATGAAGATTGCCTAAAAATTTCATTAAAATCGGTCAAGAGGTATTTCAGTTTTTGCGATACTAACGAACGGCGATTCATTTTTATTTCATTTTTATAGATATTTTTTAAACTTTCTTCAAGATTTTCCCTAATATTTTTTTTTAAACCACCACTGTGATTTAATGAAAGATAGGTTAGCTTGACATCCTTTAGCACAATAAACTTTGCTTTATTCGCAAAAAATTGCCTATATAATTTTTCGCAAATCACTCGCGAAAAACTACCTCGTTATAAGGTAGGTTAGCTTGACGTCTATATATATATATATATATATATATATATATATATATATATATATATATATATATATATATTTTAGGTTTTCTTTAGGATTTTTCCTATTATTTTTCTTTTTAATATCTCTTTCTAAGTTACTCTTTCAAAATAAATTTCTGAACGCACCTATAAATATTTGTCAATTGTGACAGATGACAACCAATTGACACAATTTTGCATTATATCTTTAATTTTACTCACAATTTAACACTAATAAATTGTAGGTTACATAAAACGTTTGTACTTTTAACATGGCGCCATCTATTGGATACTTCCTCAATCCAGTCAACGAATTACCTTATACCTCCACCTGTTAGAATCTTATCGAACTAACAGAGATAATCATGACTCGTTGTTAATAAACAAATAATTCGCAATAAAATAATATTGCAATTATAAATTAAGATATAAACTATCCTATCTTTCAAGCAGGACGAAACTGCAAGCAGTGTGCAAAATTTTATTAAAATAGGTTCAGTAGCTTAGGAGTCCATTGCAGACAAACAACGTGACACGTAATTTATGTATATTTAGATTGAGATTATGGCTGGACATAAAATAAAGTAACGATTGAAGTTTGTTCGTAAGAAAATATAAAATTATGTCTGGCGGCAGCGCAAATGGAATCGTTCACGATTAAATTCTTTCGTGAGGTTATGTTCGTCATTGTTTGTCTCCTCCTAATTTACAAATTTAAAAGATGGAACCGATTTGATGGCTTTAAGAGGGAGGAATATCAAACTAAATAATAGTTAATGAATTATTTGATAAGTTGGGGGGACATAACTCCCTGCGATACACCACTGTCTCCTTCTCTGTCTGACGATGTGTGTCTGGTATTTTATTTGAAAATCCTCGGCTAGACATAGTGGCGACGTATGTATTAAAATGCGATGATGAAGAGCAAAAAAAAATGACAAATTGGCGGTGAAGCTTGGCTCTTACTACGGCCAACAGGTGCACTAGGAAATATACAAGAGACGAAAGTCGTCTTCGAGGACTCAGGAACGCACTCGAAAGCGACGAATTGAACAGTGTCTGTCTACGATCTACGATGCACAACGCGAAGATTCTTTTTTAAAAATGATAAAAATCCGGTTTGCTGCACTTAACTTAATTGGGCATATTTTGTATCAAACTTTGTTAACTGTTACATATTTGTTAAAATCGTTTGAACGTTTTAAAGACGAAAAAAAATCATTAATTTCAAAAGCTAATTTAGTAATTGACTAAGAATTATTACGCCCGGTGTTAACTACTTACTTTTACTGTCTTTTTTTAACATTTAAAATTTAATCTTACCGAAAATCGATGGAAAAATTGCTTCGACGAAAAAAAAACGAAGCACAAAACCACTCAAAAATGTATAAATAAACGTTAGCTTTGACAAACAACGATCTGGATTTGGCTGTATTCCAATCCCTCAGATTCCTTATATACCTTACATCAATAAGTCCTATTAGCATAAGACACCCGAAACTTTTGACATGTGTTTCGTATAACATCAAACTTTGCTACACTGTTAATATTTACAGATAACTGTTTACTTAGAGGCAGGTCGAAATCATCCAAAAACAAAGTCGAAGCCTACTTGTTTCAAAACGTCAAACCAAATAGTTAGGCTGTCCAGACACGTGACCCTGGCCTTTTTAAGATGGCCGACACTTGACCAAGTTGTAAAATATAAGTTTGTTTTATTGATGCTTTAAAAGCGAAAATTATGGTTATTTAAAAATCATCTATAATCATTTTAAGTTGCAATGAGTTGACTTTTATTGGTATTTTGTGGTTATTTTTGAACAACTGTAAGTCACTTTTCGCACCGGTAACGGCAATCGACATTTATTCTTATTCTAACGTTAAAAAGTCTGTAGTCATTTATCCAGTTCATATGTCAAAACAAAATGGCTGATTCTCCTTCCATATTTAATGTTCCGATCAAAAGCCTTCATGAAATGACGCTTGATTTAAGCGTCAAATGAGATCACGTGATAGAACTTTTACATGAGTGCCACTTTGGAAAAATTAAGCGTCAAATCCAAACGATGACATGAAAAAAGTTTGCAGACGGCCATCTTGTTTTGTATTTGACAGTTTAACAACCCTTCAAAATTTAATCGAGTTACAAACTTTGACGCGTACGGTGGGTTGCATACGTTCGATTTTTTGATGACAAAACCGATTATTAAAACGGTTTTTTCGATTTCGGTCAGCGATAGACAGTGATGGATTTTTTAACAGTGTACTACCGTAAGACGTAATATCGAGCGTTGGTTGCGTTGTAAATTTACAAATATTTAAATAAATTTGGTGTACCGTGTCGAATAAGGGTTTGTACATTAAGGCATCACCAGATCCGAGCGTCTAGACACCTTTTTATAAATATGTAAACGATATCAGACGCGTGTATTTACATCCGAGTATCGTTCGCCAGAAAAGGCAAGACAACCAACATTTTATGTAGCCCTATTTTTTACAATGAATATCTTCGTTTAATACCTTGATTTTTGAATATTTTTTTTTTAAATAAATAAATATTTTACCTGAATATATATTTTTTTAATTAAACAAGGCACAATATTTACTATCGTTTTATGCTGTTGGTCGCACTTGATACTAATAACAACTACCCTTTTTTGTAATGAGTACAATCTGATGTTAATTATGCATAAAAAAATATTGCGACGTTGCCGGTTGTCGTAATTAATATCTTAATCTTGCTCAAACGTCAAAATTGTCAATTACATTTGTTTCCAAATTATTTTGGTTGCAAAACGATTTAATTCGAAATTGGTCAGCGTTACAAATATAGTTAATTAGTGATTTCAGCATTTTTCTCGTATTTCCTGCCCGTGCAGTCATTTGTCGACAAAGCAGAGGAACTAACAAATAAGAATATTGACACCGTTTTCAAATAGGACATTCACTTCCTCTACAATTTCATATTCTGGCATTTTAAAATTCTAAATGTTTACCGTTGAAAATATTATGTGTTTAACGATAATTTTTCTGCAAATCCAAATCGTTAAAGAACGAAATCTTCTTTTAAATAATGTCGACAAACATTAACCTATAAAAGTAATTTTATTCCTAAGAAAGAAGGTATGTTTTCAGTTATTCAGATAAATGAAAGAAAGCATCATTATATCTACGGTTATTCGTTATACCTACAATCTGGTGCGCTTCGATTATCTTTGTACATGAAATGGTATCTTATATCTGAGAAAGAGCGAAATTATTGCGGTGCTGACGCGCATGCGTCTGCGTCTGCGTACAATTGGTTTCAGAGATATCTCACTCTAGCAGGAGCCCAGTGATGCCAACTTGGAGGGTTATCTCCCTAAATTTAGGGGGAAAAAATCTATACACGGAGTTTTTTAGGGAGAATTTTTTGGGGGTATTTTTAGGGATAAAATTTAAATTGTATATTTTTTTTAATTGCGCTACTCTCCATACTCTATACTTGTATTATATAAAAAAATTTGAATTGATCAAATGATACTATGTACTGTTATTGATGGTTGCTAGATGGTGCTGATGCATATGTCTATATACTAGTCGTAACAGCTGACAGCACGGTTGCCATGTTGGGAGATTTTCCCCCAAACCTGGCCAGTTTTTAAGCAGTTCGGGGATTTTTTGGGGGATACTTTTATCTGGGATATTTTTTGGGAGAACAATTTAATGTTGAAACATTTCTGGAATATTTTTTTACTAATTGTGAAACTATTCCAACAGGTATTATCAACTAAATAATAGCAAATTTTACCAAACATCTACCTACATTTAATAAAAAATGTTAATTTTGAGGGAATGTAGATTTTAGCGATTTTTGTTGAAAAAAAGGACGAATTAGGGGGTTTTTCCATGTCGATTAGGGGATTCTTGTTTAACCAACCTGGCAACCCTGCAGGAGCCCTTTCATTCACTAGCCAATTGTCAAAATTATACTGCTCTAGATTTTTTTTTACAAATTTTAGAAAAAGGATTATGGAAATATTTTTTTAAACGCGTTTAAAGTATTTTTTTTATAGACCCAACTTTTATAGTGTTTTCGGTAAGATCATTAACTATTCAAACGACTAGTGATATATACAACGTCAGCGTTGTTATTGCATAATCGAATAAAAAATGCGCCAAACAATTGCTGGCACTTTTTTTAATCTAAATTGCACAACAATAAAACAAATAAGAATCGTAAAACGGAATCCAGACGCGAGACGGCTGGCGAGATACTTAATAGTAGGAGTAAAAGAATATCAGAAAGAGTAAAACAGAAGACTAGACAGTTGTAATCGTAGGAGAGACATCATCAATGATATAATACATTATTATTACGAATTAGTTAACATTGGAATCTTAGAATTGTCCATCGTGATTGCTTGCGAACCCTAAAAAATTATGGCAACAAATAAAATTAGATTTTATAAGAGCTGCTTATTCTAAATATTAATTGTATACATTTAAATTATAATTATGACAACTGGCAACGTTGTAACGCTTTCGACAAATAAAAATTTTCAAAAAATCCAGTAGGAATGTCACCAAATTTTAATCGTTCTATCTATGGACACCTATGATAAAAAAGATGATAATTTTATTCATTTCGATAACTATATTTTAAATTAAATATGCTTTTTGAGCTCTGCAAAAATTGAAAACTATCATACTACTTTGAATTATTTTCGATTATTTAATCTCGGTTATAGTTAAATTTGAAATGGGAGAAAATGCTCGTCGATTTTACTCGCCGTAAGAGATGTTTGAATGACTGGCCTATTCAGACGGCCCGTGCAGGTTCATTTCAATAAAATGATTAAATAACTGAAGTGAAGTGATACGGTCACACAAGGAAATTCCTGGTCCCAGACCCAGACATACAGGGTGGTCAAATATTTAAACGCCACTCTAACGTTCGCATTAAATTTCTATTTATATCAGTTCAGAATTCGTACACGTATTCTTATTTATTATTAATTACAGTAACCAAGCAAATTTACCTAGTTTGCTCAATACGTACGGTGGGAGCTTTTTGCATCTTAAGCATTTGCTAATATGTAATTCCTATAAGGTATTTTATCATTTTTATTTAATTATGCTTAAAAATTATTTTATGTTACATAAATAATTATTCCGTCTTAATTAAACTTTAATGTATATTTATTTAAATAATCAAAATTATATTCATTAATAAAAATGCTTGATTGATGATAAAAAATGGGTCCCAATTAATATTTGCACATCTACGCCTGCTTATTTAAGTCTTCTTCAATTTTTTTTATATATTCTGAAAAAAAATTTAAAGAACAAAATTGAAAAGATCATTTTAAATGTAGAGAGCTATCTGTTGGCCATTGATATGAGCTAATAATATGAAAAGCAAGAAATACAGTGCGCCCTCTAGTTGTCACTGGTCAAAGTTTTGCTTTATTAATTTTCCAAGAATACCTTATTTTGAGCCGACCGTTTTATTTTTATAGCACTGAAATCTATTATTAAAATTATGTTTGTAAATTTTTACAATTTTTAAGAATTACGGTTTTTATAATTATAGTCATTCATTTTTAGTGCGTACAGGGACGTAATTAGAACTTTGGATTGTTACAAATTTCAAATATTAAAAAAAATCGATAAAACTAATAACTACTCTAGGAAACATCAAAATATTTGTTTTTAAAATAATCGAACAACTTGTAATTAATATATTTTAGCAATTTTTTAAACATTTAAATACCTTTTATAAAATCCACTTGTTCGGGATTTCTTCTCAATGCTTCTTTAACATCTTCATTATATTTTTTTTTATTTTTCTGCGCAAAATGTACCTTCGCCAGAAGCAACCACGATTTTAAACAGTCTTCATTCAATCTAAGCGCCAAATCTAAATCTTTTTCAGCTTTTTCGTACAAATTCAGAATAATAAATGTTAATGCCCGATTGTTGTACAGCAACACGCTGTCTTTAATTTGTTCGATAGCCTAAAATAAATTGTTTATCATTTGTACATAATATCGTGCATCCATAGAAATAAAAATGAAACCTTATTGTAGAGAGTCAAAGCTTGTTCGAATTCTCCCCTCCTAAAAGCCAGAGTGGCTCGTTTTTTAAATGTTTCCATTTTTTCTGTCCTTATTAATTTGTCTTTGTATCTTTTATCTGCATCTCTTTCAATTTCTCTCATAAAAGCCTCTGAAACATTTGCCAATGAATATATTTCTTAACCTAATTTAACTATTCTCTCATTTAACCATAAGATAAACAAAATTTGAGACGAAATAAAATGCATTCTCTGTATTTAATACTGTTTACACCCAATTTTGTTACATTACATTTTTTTAAATTTGGCGGAATTTTCAGGACTTCTAAGATTCTTTACCTTGCGACATGGAATTAGGATTATCATTCTTCTCAGTCTCTAAAGCTTTTTTATTAATAAGCGTTCGATTGCTTTTTACTTCTAAAACAACTTCTTCATCAATGTTCGTCATAAATGGTTCGCTATTTTCATTTAAATAACGTTTGGCTTCTAAATCTCCAGCTGCCGCTACCTCTTTATCTTTTGAAGCCATCCTTTTCACAATGTTATTTACTTCGTTTACTTTTATCAAGAAATTATTAAATTCTTCATCGTTACAAACGCGCTCAGAATCGTAGAATTTTGACATTTTGGAATACAATAACACAAAATATTTTATCAATAATTGCCATGGAAACTTCATTTATACTGCTAAGCCGGTTCTGCAAGTTCTTATTTTCTCCCTACTAGTTAGGCAACTGCTAAACACATATGCATACAGAGTGGCCCATTTGTAAGGTAAATTGTATTTTGCTGATTTGTAATTAATTAATTAAATTCTTTATTACAAATAAAATATAAACTTTTTGAAAGCATCATAAATCTACAATAAATAATTTAAAAATATTTGACAAAAAATCCGTTACTCTTAACTGTCGCATAACTGTCATTACTGTCAAAGTTAGTTTGAAGTTTTAAACATACAAAAGATTAACGGTCACAGTTTTTTCTTTTTTTATTATATTTTAGCTATGCTTCTTTAAATATTAATTATCAAATTACAAAAATGGAGCACCACAAGGAACCCATAAGTGTCCGAACTGCAAGAATAAATTCGGAAATTTTAGGAACCACTACCAAAGTTAACGAACCAAATTTGTTATCAAGGGAAACACTTCTAGATGTTTTGCAAGCTTTATATGAAGAATGTTGTTTAGAAAGTTTACAAAAATATGATACTAAAATTGCCAATTTCGTAGAAAAGTACAAAGATACTATTAAGGATATAAAAAAATTAAGAGTAAACATTACAGATTTTGAAATTAAAAATGTCATCGGAAGAGGACACTTTGGTGAAGTTCATTTAGTTAAAGAAAAACAAACAGGTAACATCCTAATGTACATTATACAGTTAATTAAATATTAATTATATTCAGTGTATACAGTTAATTACATCCTCATTTTCTATATCTCAGGTGATGTTTATGCAATGAAAACCATGAGAAAATTCGACAATGAAATCAGCAGGACGAATTTTGAAGCTGAAAGAAACATAATGGCTTTCTGTAACTCACAGTGGCTCACTTCTTTACAATATGCTTTTCAGGATAACACTTATTTAGTTTATGTTATGGAATATCATCCAGGAGGTGACCTTTTGGGGTTGTTATACAGACAGGGAGGTACCTTGCCAGAGAGTGCTGCTACTTTTTACCTTGCTGAAGTGGTAAATTATTTTATAAAAACTATTTTCTGCTTTACACGATATTTGTTAACTCTTACAATGCAGCAAATAAATTGTAACCGTTAATATTTTGTAATAATTTAAATAAACATTTACACTCGGGAGCCTTTTTAAGAAAGGCTAGATTTTGATATAAATTCACAGATTTTCAATATCTTTTCCAAGGTATTAGCTTTAGAAGACCTTCACATAATGGGGTACATCCATAGAGACATAAAACCTGACAACATTCTGCTTGATCGTTGTGGTCACATTAAATTAGCTGATTTTGGATCAGCTGCAAAACTAAATAAACAAGGGTTAGTAACAGCTGGTCCCCCAGTCGGTACTCCAGATTATGTAGCTCCAGAAGTACTGCAATGTTTGGATGAAAAGATAGAGAACAGTGGAGGCTATGGGGTAAGTTATGATTGATGAAATAATTTAAATTAAGAAGTGTAATAGTGAGGATTTTTTCTGTTCTTAAGGTATCTTGTGATTTTTGGTCACTGGGAATTTTAGCTTACGAACTAGCAATAGGCAACACACCGTTCTCTGGACAAAATTCTACATCGATCTACTCAAAAATTATGAACCACAATAATTCCCTCAAGTTTCCCCCCGATCTTGTGATCAGTCAAGCCTACATAGCATTAGTAAAAAATCTTGTAACAGATCAAAACTCAAGACTGAATCTAAATCAAATAAAATCTCACAGTCTCTTTAAAACCACATCTTTTGACACTTTAAGGGAGCAAGTGCCTCCTTATGTTCCAAAAATAACTTCGATAGAAGACACCAGCAACTTCACTGACATACAAAACAAGAAGAAAAATCCCAACATTGATTCCTTTAAAAAAAGGACACAATTTTCTGGAAGGAATCTACAGTTTGTCGGTTTCACTTTTACCCACGATCCTGATACCTATGAACGAACCTTTGAAAGAAAAATGCCGACCAAAAACGAGCTGGTGGAGAATTTAAAAATCGAGATAAATACACTAAGAAATCATTTGGTGAGTAAAGAGGGATTCGATAAGGAGAAGGAAGCATTGGAGACGAAGTTGGAAGAGAGGAACAGAAAATTACTGAGCATTCAGAATTTGAGAGACCGATTGGAAAGGGAGTTGGCAGGAAGTTTAGCCGAAAGTACAGTAAGTGCACATTATTAAGTAATTAAATCCGATGTTATTTGTACTTTTGTTTTTTTTTTTAATTTTAAGGCGCTAAAACGCACCCTCGAACTGGAACGTAAAGATCGCGTGGAATTAGAGAAGAAGGCATTGGATCTCATAAAATCGGCGAAGCTCAAATGGGAAACTTCTGAAAAAATCAAAACCGAAGCACTTGCCCTCGAAATCGACCAACAAAACGAAAAAATAACTGAATTAACAGCTACAAACAAAATGTTGAACGAACAGCTCCAACGTGCCCTTAGCTTGGAACACAAGCACAAAGAGTCTTTGGAAAAAGTGGAATTCCTGAGCAGAAGGAGCGTCATCGGGCTCGAATCCAGATTGGACAGAGTTACGAGCGAAACTCAGTGTACCATCGCGGAGTTACAGAAAAAACTGACGGAAGAAACGCACCACAGAACGACCTTGGAACACAAATTGACCGACGTTAAGGATCGAGAGAAAAACCTGAAGGAAAAATTGAAGAATTCCCAAAGCGATTACGAATATTGGAGAGGGATGATCGACCAAGCCGAGACTCAAATTAGAATGCTGAACGAGAAAATCGATGAACTCGGTGAGTAATTTTACAGCCATGGTCAGAAGTATTTCGTTATGAAAAAATTGTGATTATTTTTTTGAAGTGAAAACTTCTTTAGCCGCGTTGGGCACTTTTTAATAGGGGAAAATCATATGGGTTCGTGTCACCGACATGCGACATGGTCATGATTGGCGCACGCGCAGCGGTGATTCGAAATCATTATTTATTAATTTATAATTATCTATAATTTTATATCATTCAATTTTATTATTAGAAATTTACGAAAAAATATTATTTTCACTTCTATCGGCAGTCCCTACAACTGCCAATTTTTTTTTAAATTATATTTCCATGAAATGCATTAATATTTTGTCCACCTTTGCTTTTAATAAATCTCAATAGGGTTGAGGTCTGGTGACTGTACTGGCCGCTCTAACAAATCAATGTTGTCTGTAAACCACGCTTTGTAATCGCCGATACATTTCGTCCAATTCTTCTGGCCTTGGCTGTATGTTATCAGTTAACGTGTGATTATTATGATTGTTTATCGTTGTAGAATCGGAAGTGGAAAAAAATCATGAGTACAGGTCGGAGATCGTGAAACTGCAAGAGAAATTGGACAACGGACACAAGGATTTGAAGGAATTAGAAAATAGAAACACGTTGCTGCAGATGGAGACAAAAACCATCGAGGGGTATAAAAGGGAGATGGACGAAATGAAAAAGACGATAGCGAAAATGCAGAACGACAGGAAAGTGGCCGAGTTAGAGAGTCAGTTGGTGGAGGAAAGAGAGAAGAATATCTCTTTGATAAAACAGTTGCAAGTAAGATATTCGAAATGTTGACAATTAAATTGTGTTAATAAGAAAAATGTTTTGCAGGAATCTGAAAATATTCTGACGGAAAATCAGGAGCTCAAAGAGCTGCGAACCAAGTTTTGGCGTGTCGAAAAGGAACTGGGCAACGCGAAAATAGACAGGAGAATATTAGAGAGGGAACTGAAAGATGCGGAGTCGGAAATTAAGCAGCTTTCTGAAAAAATACAAAACAACGAAGAAAACAATCGAAAGCTTAAAAGCATCCATGAAAGTGTTTTGTTAGAGTTGAGTAACATCAACGAATCCCTTTCTTTGGAACTCATGAAAACCAAAGATAGTTACAGGTAATTTTTTGTTTTTTGGTTGTCAGCATTAAAAAAATTACTGTCGTTTAATTCCGACTATTTTTGAAGTGAAACTTCTTGTGGGACACTTACAATATTTCTGCGTTGAAATCAGTCGATTTCCAACACTATTAAATTTTCATTAGTTCCATTTATATCATTCTTGAGCCGTCCCTGAGCGCTCCGACAGTTCAGTATAGTCCCAAAACGCTGACCAAGAAGGTCGTAAAATTCCAATTTATTTCACAGCGGTCAAAAGATCAACTTTCTATATTTTTTTTCACGACATCAAAATTCTTATTAATGATTAATTCCAGTCCATTTTTATTGAAGTTAAGCATAAATTTCTTCTGTGTAGGAAAAAGGAAATTACTAACCCCCGATTACTACAGAGAGTAAACTCGTAGAGCTAACATAATCTGTTAAGGTTCTCGTTCTTTTTCTAATAGCCCATTGCTCGACTATACATGAGGGAGACACTCAAAGTATACTATTTAATAATACAGGGGAGGTTTGAGATATTCCACAAGGAGATTTTTTTTATTTATAGCAGATCATGTTACTTATTTTCAATATTATGTTGGAGGTTAGAGATTTTCCGCAAGTGATTTTTTTCAATAATAAATCTTTTTCCGGGAATTTCCGTGAATTTCGGGACAGCTGTGGAATTTTCCTGATATTTTTGGGAATTTAGGGAAAATTGTGGAATTTTTAGGAATTCTCCGAAACTTATTTTTGGAAATTCCTTTTATATTTTTGGCACATCATGTTACTTTCTTGCTTTGTAATATTTGTATACACCCATTGACTGTTTTTGCATACCATGAAAAGTGTCATTTCTAACGCCGTTAGTTTTTGACCGTCGAATAATTCTTGTTTTATCGCGTGCGTAATTTTTAAGGAATTTAGAAGACAAATTGAACAACGAGAAAGAAAAATTCGAGACGGAAAAATCCATATTGACCGAATTAAAGGAAATAGTACGGTCGAAGGACGATCAAATTAGTTCCTTAAATTCTGACGTAAGTTTGATAAAAAAAGATCGAAACAATTTGGAAAACGAATTGAAAAAAGTCGAACAAGACAAATTTCGACTCGCGAAAGTCATCGAATCATTGCACAAAGAAAAGGGCGAGATTTTAGACGAGTCGGATAAAGTAAGAAGAGAGCTACAAAATACCAACCTGGTAAGTGTATATATAAAACCCTAACGTTCGAGTTTTTCTTGTTTCGTTGTATTTTTTACAGAATTTAAACGCGCTAAGGGAGGCTTGCACCCTTTTGGAAAACCAAGTTATCGAGTACGAAAAATTGAATGCTTCGTTCGAAAGCAAACAAGCATCTTTGAATAGCAACACGGAAAAACTCATCAACGATATCTGCGAAGCCAAACGGGAGATCCAAGAAGCCAAAAAACTCACCAACGAGGAAAAATCTATGAGGATTTTCGCCGAAACGAAGATCAAAAGGTGATGGATTGTGAAAATGTATTTTCTTTTAGCCTTCTTGGTTATTCTCTGTTTATATTATGACCAATTTAAAAAAAAACACATTGCTCAACGATGTCTTAAAGGTTGTGTAATGGCCAAAATCCCTTTTTTTAGGGTTACCTTGCTTGGTAATAACCCGACAGGCTTCCTGTCGAATATGGGCCTGGTTCTAATATTTAAACTTGGGAATAAAGTGAAAATTTTCTACCAAATTATGTCCAAATAATGAAATAATAATGCCAAATGAAAAGCTAACCTAACCTAACCAACTGCTTTACTTGTGATTTTGACGAGGTCATAATCAAATGTTTTTCAGTTTAAACCCAAAGAAAATTTTGCATTGACGCTTTCCTAATGTAACCATATAATGATTCAGGATATGAACAATCTCTTTTAAAACTGTCAAAATATTAACGAATTATGTCCAAATAATAAAAAATAATGCCAAATAAACAGGTCCCAACCAGAAATGGATCTTGACGAAGCCAACAACTGTTATCAAAACTGTTATCGGTTTAAATCCAACAGAAAATTGTGCATTGTCGCTTTCCTAACGTAACCAATAAATGGTTCAGGATATGAACAATCCCTTTCAAAACTGTCAAAAAAATTGCGAAATTTATTTATTTATTTATTTATTGAACCAGTAAAATTTACATTTACATTTATGTAAGTAAGTAAATCCAACAGAGGTAAACGCAGTTACCTGTTCGTTGGTCCGGTTGTAAGAATTAATATAAAAACTTATAGACTAAACTTATATCTAACAATATAATATTTACTTATTGACATTTTTAACGGATTATATATTAGATATTGCCACATTTTTATAATTAATATTGCTGAATTATATAATAATTTCATATATTAAGGGCAACAACTTATCAACAGTTGTCTGTAACCCATTTTTTAAATTTGGTTTTACAATATTTTATATTATAAACATTTTTTAAATCTTTTGGTAGTCTATTGTAGTTGAACACAGCTGTATAATAACTCATCTTTTTACTAACTTCCTTTTTCATCAAAGGGATAGGTATTTGTTTTTCTCTAGTTCTACTTCCAGATTCTAAATATTTCTTTTTTAAATTATCATAGTGATATATAATAGATTCAAAGATAAATATTTGGTCAATACGTAAGGGGTTTTTCTCCATTATAAAGCAATTTTTATTCACTGTTTTAACTAATCTATTTTGCAGTCTTTGCAGTAAATCTAAAATGTTTGTGTACGCGCCACCCCATGCCAAGATACCATAGCTTGCTATGCTATGGAATAAAGCATAGTAAATCATTCTTAGAGTCTCCGTTAACATTATTTTAGATAATTTATAAAATATAAAAGTTAGGTACTTTGTCTTACTAATAACATATCTAATATGTTTTTCCCATCTCATATTGTAATCAAAAATCAATCCCAAATATTTACATTCATTGACCCTTTTAATTTTGTTACCGTTTATTTTTACATTAAAATTTGTTGGCACAC
Source organism: Agelastica alni (assembly GCA_950111635.1). Classification (NCBI taxonomy): domain Eukaryota; kingdom Metazoa; phylum Arthropoda; class Insecta; order Coleoptera; family Chrysomelidae; genus Agelastica; species Agelastica alni. The sequence goes on from OX467717.1 coordinate 30,670,413, forward strand.
TATCACAGTAGTTTCCAAATGTAATATATACTGTTTTCTCAATGTTTAGTGATAACTTATTTGATGCTAACCAAGCTGCGACATCAGTCAGATAGCTATTCATCTTCTTTTCGACCCCACTCCAATTCTTGTCTATTGATATTATTGCGGTGTCATCTGCATATGATATTATAGAATTTAGCGGCATATTTATTAGCAAATCGTTGATGTATAGTATAAATAAAAGTGGTCCGAGTATTGTTCCTTGAGGGACTCCTGTATTTACTTCCTGGTAATTTCCGATGATTCCATTTATCTTTACTCTCTGCTGCCTGTTTTCAAGATAGTTCTCTATTAGTTTATAAGTTGTACCCCTAATACCATAGTTGTATAACTTCTTCAGCAGGATATTATGATCTACAGTATCAAATGCTTTGGCTAGATCGAGAAAAGTAACGGCCATCGGACTACCTCTGTCAAGATTGCTGTATATTATATTACTTATATGTTGCAGAGCATCTTTTGTTCCTCTGCTTTTTACAAAACCATATTGCATATCTGTGATTATCTTGTGTTTATTTATGAAACTTAAAATTCTATTGTAGATTAATTTTTCGAAAATTTTTGCCAGATTTGATATCAATGAGATTGGTCTGTAATTTGAAGTGTCACTTTTACTCTTGTTTTTGTAGATGGGTATAACTTCAGCTTTTTTGAGAGCTTCTGGCCATACCGATCTATCGATGCACATATTTATTATGTATGTTAGGGGCTCCAAGATAAATTGTTGTAATTCTTTTAATGTTTTGACATTTATATTGTCAACTCCTCCATTTTTGAGTTCCATTTTATTTAATATATTCGATATTTCTTGTACTGTAGTCCATTGGAAGACGATAGAATTTAAATTTCTTGACGTCGGCTTATCTTTGGCGTTAGCTGTCCAAATAATAAATAATGCCAAATAAATAGGTCTCCACCGCTTCTCTTGTAGATATGAATGTTGACGAAGCCATGAACTGTAATAAAATGTTTTTCGGTATTGAATCCCAAAGGACATTGTGCATTGTCGCCTTCCTTACATAACCACCGTTGACCTTAGATTGACGCTATTAATTATCTCCCCACTAATATGGTTTAGGATATGAACAATCCCTTTCAAAACTGTCCAAATAATAACAAATTATCTCCTAATAATAAAAAATAATGCCAAATAAAGAGGTCCTAACCCGCTCCTCTCGTAGAGATGAATCTTGACGAAGCCATGAACTGTAGTCAAATGTGTTTCCTAAAGAAAATTGTGCATTGTCGCTTTCCTTACGTAATCACCTAATGACCAAAAGATTGACAATAATTTTCTTCCCACCAAGATGGTTCAGGATATGAACAATCCTTTTTAAAACTGCGGAGGACACACCTTGATTATTTTAAGAATTTAACTATTTACTCACTAGCTATTGACTTGAAACTGCTAATAATTCGTCGAGTCTCTGAAAAAGATAATTTTTGATAACCTTATGCTTTTTATTCCAAAGGTTGGAAGAAGATATAGAGTGTCTTAACAAAGAATGTGGGTCTTATAAACAACAGTGCGTCGAGTATAAAGAATATTCCACGGGATTATCGGAAGAATTAACCATTGCCGAAGAAAAAAATGGCAGTCTGGAGATCACCATTAAAACCTACGAGAGACAAATAGAAGATTTAAGGTATTAAATATTTTTTTAACTGTCATTCTTTCTAAAATATAGTTCGTTTGGTTCTAAATTGTAATTTTACCCGAATTTGTGAAGTAAATAGCAACAATTGCAACAAGAAACGTGAGTAGGTAATAGGTTACTTTATGGGTTGGTTTGAATCTTTGGACTAAATAATACTTAACCAATTATTTGGGCGCCAGGAGTTTTTCATCTTTCATGAAAGTCCTTTGAGCTTTCCTTCTTAAAATCAACCAAAAATAGAGGAGGGAGTGGTAACAAAAAAGGAAAAATATATTTATTTAGTGACAAGTACAGTAGTCAAAAATACAAATTTATTATCGACACACAAAAACTAATACAGTTCAATGAATAAAAAATTTCTGAACGTGTTTTCCATGCTGTTTCTAAGCAAAAGATGCATATTTTGAACGCTGATTTTCAAATGTTGTCAATTATATTCTTACTCTTACTCCGTAAGGGGTTTCTGTCGACTTCACAATAGTCCTCTACTGTTGTCTGTTGCTCCTGGCATTCAGTAGATTTTTGATGCTCATTGTCCTCAGGTCTTCGGCAATATTGTCTCTCCATCAGAGTTGTGGGTGGCCTAGGGGTCTTTTACCCTCAGTTGTTTCCTCCCATACAAGCCTGACGGTGCGATTATCCGGTAGTCTTCTCACATGTCCCGCCCACTGTAATTGTTTGGATTTTATTTCTTGGACAATGTTAGGCTGTCCGTATAGATCTTCTAGCTCTCTGTACGAGTTCTGTATCTTCCCGTTGTTGCATCTATGGTTGGACCATATATTTTCCTGAGTACTCTCCGCTCAAACACTCTTAGGCGTTCTTCATTTGCCACGGTCAGCATCCACGTTTCACATCCGTACATCACAACTGGTCTAATTATTGCTTTGTATGTGTTTATTTTTGTCCGCCTTGATGTTTGCTTTGAATTTAGTATATTATGAGTTGTAAAAAGGCTTTCCGGCTTGTATTCTACAGTTAACTTCTTCTGTCCCATCAGTGTTGTTCCAAGATATTTGAATTTTTTGACCTGAAGTTGTAGTCATCCATTGTAATGGATACTCTGTCTCTGATCCGGTTATTTCTGGTGGAGTACATATATTTTGTTTTTACTTTATTAATTTTGGACCTCATATTTCCAGCATGTTCTTCGAAGTTGCTGAATGTATTTTTGACATTTAGTCTGCTGTTTCCAATGATATCAACGTTATCCGCAAAAGCCAGAAGTGGGTTAGGGCCATTATTTTGAAACACCGTCGCTGGAGGGCAAATTTCAGCCTTTCTGGTGGCATGTTCCAGAGCAAGCAGCGTTGATAGGGCATCACCCTGTTTAAGGCCGTTGTTTTTATCAAACACCTCCGAGAAGTTTTGTCCAACTCTAACTTTGCTTTTTGAGCCGCTGATACATAGTTGGGTCGGGAAGCCCAGTTCTTCCATCGCTTGCCACAATTTTATTCTGGGACTGACTTTTAAATTTTGATTGGATTCGTATCTTCAAATCACGAATCTTAACGAGATAAACTTTTTTAGTGTACCCCAGACTGTAAAATCCATGGGTGTAATATCTGAGGTTCGTGGAGGCCATTCAATGGTACCCCATCTCCCAATCCATATTGGGGTGGTCTCGATCTTGTTATCATATCATTTTTTTTTAACTGGCTGCAGATGTTCATAATGTGGACTATTTTTCAGTCCTAACGACACTTCTTGAAACATATCTCTGTACTATACAGGATTGACACTACCTAAAAAAAATAAGGCTGGATTAGTCATCTGTTTAAAAATTCCTGCACATATACTCACTTTGTCTCGATCGTAGAATCCGAGCAGACACAGTAGAGTTTGTTCACTCTTCTATTCACCTTGGAGTCTTGCTCGAAAACATAACCCCAGACTGCTAGTGCCAACTGACTTAGTGGTGCTACACACTAGTCACTAGTCAAGTTCACAACTATCACTAACTAAACAAAACAAAATCTAAAGATTTCTAGTGATAACTGACTTATGGCCCAACCTTTTGATAATGTCAGGACCAGAGTTGCCACAATCTAATGTTGATATTTGTTGATAGGTCCGAGCTTCGCCACTTAAAACAGGAAACGTCTGATTATTTGACGCAACTCAACAGATCCAAAGAGTTGACTTACAAACTCAAACGTCAACTGTCCGAGGAAAAAGAAGAAAACGTCGCATTAAGAGAACGTTTGCTGGAAACCCAAAGCGTTTTGGCGGAAAAAATGAGCTATTATAAAGAAAGAGAGATGAAATCGGAAGCGACCGTCAAACAGCAGATCAAGCTGATCGATTATCTTCAAACAAAGGTAAACATTTCGAATGAAAACGATGTCTTATGTTTATCTTGGAAATTATTGTTTAGATCGACGAGTATGGTTCGAAAAAAAAAACGCTAACGGAGGTGCTTTTCGGCAGTTCGAAAAAGGAAAATCAACCGCCGATGGCGCTGGCGATGAACTACAAAGATTTGGAGGGTCAACTGCTCAAAGAGCGACAGAATAACAAGCAACTTCAAGAGGAAATTTTCAAGTTGAAAGCCGCTACCGTGATTCAAGAAACGAACAAAGTCGCCGAGAAAATGAAGCTCGAGAGGCACAAGTCCGAGGTGTTGTCACCCAAAAGCAAAGTAAGTAGCAACTTGAAACGGTTAAAACGTAAATTTAATTGTTAACTGGTTTGCAGGTAGCGTTGCAGCAAATCGTCAATTCGCCGAGTAAGCAAAAGAACGAATTTTACAGGCAAAATTCGCTCCAGAGGATGCATCACAATATTCCTCACAGGTTCGTTTAATACTCGCATCTTTTTTATCGCTCGATCCCTATTTTACGCAAAAAAATGTCTTGCAGGTTCGAGTCGAAGTTCAGTAGATCCTCCACAAAATGTTCAGGTTGTTCGGAACCTATTTCTCTTGGTCGTACGGTGGCGATATGTTCTGAATGTAACGTCCACGTGCACATGGAATGCAAAGGGCACGTTCCTAATACGTGTGGTTTACCACTCGTGTATGCCAAACACTACAAAGACAGTTTAAAGAACGCCGACGACGATGACGCCAAAAAGAACGAAGTTAAAGAGCCTGTCAACGTCGAGGGATGGATCAAAGTACCTGGGTAAGATGATTTAAATTGCTACTATTGCCATTTAGTCCACCATTATTCCTTCTACCAATAAAATACTTTCATTTGTTTTCGAGAATCCCAATAAATAAAAAAAAAAAAATTTGATGTGTAACAACGACTGTTGGTGACGCGATGCCGTGATTGGAAACATTTGATACCATCAGAAACATCATCGAGTGTTAATATTGCAGAAATAACTGAATTGTAAACTTTATTTGGATTATTATTGTTTTTTATAAATATTGTCTTGATCACATAAAACTAAAATGTGATGTTTTTTTTTTAATTTCAAGTAAGAAAATTTATTTGAAAGTAATAACTACAATAAAATATGATTGACAGTAATGGTTTAGAAAATAAAAGTGAGCCTTGTGCAAAGAACGTAAAATTATTAAGTGATTTAAGTCGAAAGTAAATTAATTATATTTTTATAATTAAGGTGTGCATTTATCTTTGTGTACATGATTGCGTGTATATTTTTAATATTATTTGAATATTTTGTTTTTGATTATGCCATATTTATTTCCTTTTATAAACCATCCTTTTATTCAAATTTTCTACATCAAATAGTTTCTGCCAGGCCTCCCCCGACGGCTCATTAATTTTTTTCTTACCAGAAAAACCAATAGTTGGGAAAAATTGTTCCTTCCACGATCCCAATAAAGTTGTTCATTTATATTCGAGAATTCTAGTAGACGAGATCATTTTTTCTTCTTATTTTTTTGTTTACTGAAAAAATCAACGGTTAAAAAATTTTTTTGCAGGATCCCTATAAAGTAGTTCATTTGTATCGCGTCTAATATTCGATAATCTCAGTAAACACAAATTTTTTTTACTAGTGGGACCAACAGTTTGGAAAAATTGTTTATTCAGGATTCCAAGATCCCATTTATACTCTAGAATTTTAATAGACAAGGTAATTTTTTTTTGCTTAAGAAAACAAACAGCTGTGAAAAAATTATTCTCTACAATCACAATAAAGTAGTTCATTTGTATTCGAGGAAATAATTTTTTTTTACTGGAAAAATCAATAGTTGGAAAAAAATTGTTCTTTTCACGGTTTCAATAAAGTAGTTTATTTGCATGTGTAAAATCAACAGTTGGAAAAACATTGTTTCTCTTCATGGTCCCATTTGTATTCTGTTGTATTTTGTCTTGTATTCTTGAATCACAAAAGTTGAAATAATTCATTCCTTTATTTTTTACTAGAAAAACCAACAATTGGGAAGAATTGTTCTTTCCACGGTCCCAGCATAGTAGTTCATTTGTATCGCGTCTTGTATTCGAGAATCCCTATAGGAGAACTAACGTTTTTTTTTATTTTTTGCTTTCTAGAAAGACCAACAGTTGGGAAAAACGTTTCGCGGTGCTGACCAACACCTCGATAAACATCTATTCAACGAATCCTAAAGAAAGATCGTCAACTTTAGTGGAAAAGTTCGATTTAAAACCGAGCAACAGCCATGGAAAAGTAGTTTCTGAGCCTCTTCCTTCCGAAATCGGAATTCCGATAGCTAATAGTGATATCCCTTTCGTCTTAAAAGTAGAAGTAGCACCCGACACTACGTGCTGGCCCTCAAAATGCTTGGTATTTTTGACACTGTCAGCACAAGACAAGGATAAGTGGTTCCTAGGTAAGTGGATCCCATATTGACGCGGCTATTTTAAATCGTGCTTAAAAAAATTAAGAAATTTGGTATATCTAATGAAAGTGTTATTTGACTGAGATGAACTATTGAATGGTTGACAAGATCTTTACCAAAAAATAAATTATTTACAGGAACTATTCTTATTAAAATGTCGAGTGTGGCTTGCAGATGTGACGGATTTCAATGAATCATTTGTCTTTAAAATAAAAACACTATTTAAAAAGAAATTTTCTAGACAGCTTTTATTACTCTTCTGGTATGGATTAAATGCAGTGTGCGGTCACAAAATATTCGCAATATTGTTTATTAAATATTTATAACCAATAGTCTCAAATGCTAATAATTAAAAAAAAATTATCTCGTTTTATTTCAGCATTACAAAAAATTTACTACGACGATCTCGACAGACCGAAATGCGAGCGAGTCTTGGTAACGCCTGAAAATGTAGAAGTGACTTGCATAATTGACTTGACGGAGAACATAAGAGTGTTAGGAACCGAAAAGGGACTTTATTCTTACTATGATAAAAACCTTTTGTACATCGAAGGTGAGCGAACTAAAAATTTAGAAACCCAACCAAACTGCAGCTTGTTTCGAGTAGTACAAACAAACCTACAGTTTTTGTGTAATATGAGGCTTTTATTTAAATTGGTGTTGTTTTCTTTCCAAAGGTTTGGGTCAAGTTCATCAATTGTCAACGATGATAACAACGAATCAAGTACTGATGATTGTTCAGGAAGAGAGGACGTTGATTTCGTGCGATTTAAATCATCTCATTAACCTCACGCAATGCTCTTCACAGTCTACGAAACCGAGATTGAAATACGAACCTGTCGACGTTTCAAATTTAAAAGGTTTCCACATTTTAGAGGTGAGTTATCAAGTTTTGTGACGAAAAAATTACAATTTTTCGTATGTCTACTCTTGCCACATCTTTTATACTCATTCCTTGCCTTGTTTACATCCTCAATCGTTACCTTTTGCGTTCTTTAATTGGCTTTCTTAGCCAACCAGGCTTCCTTCTTATCTGACATTCTACAAACATTTTCTTTAACTTACATACTTTTACTTTACTTTTCCTTCCTTTACTTACACCACACACTTGAATAGCAACATCAACGATTCCTTTCTTGAATGGCTTCCATAGTTCTACAACCTCGCATGCTTTATCTAAACCTGAAATACTTGATCAACCAAAAATACAAAAGGCCCGGACGACAACAGACCAACGTCTGCACGGCGAAAATGGTCCAAAAGTAGTGGACTACCAAAAAAAAGAAGTCCGTAACAGACCAAAAAAATTTAGTTTTCTCCCAGGGTCTGTGGACAAGTTTTGATTGTGGAAATGGGTCCGTGGGTCAAAAGAGTTTGGGAACCACTGATCTAAACTGTCAAATTTCTCGATCAATTACTTACTTACTTTCTCCGTGTTCATTCACTCTGTCATCACCGTACATTTCCAGAAAACTGTCATATCCATCATGCTTCACTCGTACCCAACTATTAAAATAGCCTAACATTACTATTCTGGTTACACTTGTGACAGAATATCTGTCACACTTTTTCAAAACACCTGCATCTCTTTTTGGGATTTCAAAAACCGGTTCCACTGTGCATCTTGTAGGGCATAAATCCCTAGTAAAATGATGCGAGTAAGACCAACCTTCAGCATTACCCAGAGAACTCTTGGGCTCACACATTCGAAGTGAGTCACACACTCATTCATTCTAGCAGAAAGTATCACACCAACGTCCTGACAACCTCTTCTATGCAAAATAGTTTCGATGTTTCACATCTGCCAAGCGTCCCGCGACGGCTCATTTTTTTTTGTTTATTCTGTAGGTTTCTTCGCATTCCAAGCAGCAAAAGGCTTGCGTGGCTACTGAAAGACAAGTGATCATCCTTCGATTCGATGCGGAATCTTCTCGATTTGTTCCAGAGAAAATTTTAGACACGGCAGAGCCCACCGGATGCGCCTTGTTTACCGAAAACACGCTGATAGTCGGCGCCGATAAATTCTTCGAAATCGATTTGCTCACGTTCACTGCAGAGGAGTTCTTGGACACGTCCGATGCAAAATTGAAAGCGGCTGAAAGGTATTTATACTCGAATAAGGTCTAATTTAAATTGGATTGTTTGATTAAGTAAGTGGAAATTTAATTTGGGCGCCAGGATTTAATTATAACCCTTAAGATTGAACTGTTTGAACTTTTCTTTCACCTAAAATCAACCAAAAATAAGTGGTAAAAAAAGAAAATCTTTCTGTTTTAAAAAAAGTGTTAAATAATGGAAGAATGCAGAAAATATAAATTTGATGTTGATTATAAAATCAATGAATTTTGTTTGATATTTTAATTTTACAAAAAAAAATAAGCTCAAACAAAATCTTGAATGTCTATAATAAATAATAATATAAAAATAAAAATTCCAGATAACTTTCCTTCCCTCTAATATCAACCAAAAATAAGGAATAGAGTGGTAAAAAAATAAAATATTTCTGTGGCTTTATTAAAAAAGTAAAAAAATTATAGGAAAATTTGATTTTGCTTGTGAGCTTGTGAAACAGTTATATTTCAATTCTAGTTTATTACAATGAAAAAAATCAACCCAATCAGTCATTCCCTATAGTTAGTTTGAAGCTTGCCACATTAGATTTAATTTATTTGATATGTTTGTTTTCAGCTGTTACAAGATGGGATCGTTCCCTCTGGCGGTGATTCAGGTGAACAAAAATCCGAAAGAGTACCTGCTCTGCTTTAACGAATTTTCCGTGTTCGTCGACGAGTACGGTCGCTCTACCAGAGCAAAAGAACTAAAATCTAACCACCTGCCGTTATCGTTCCATTTTGGCAAACCGTACCTCTACATCTCGCAATTTTCTGCAATAGAAATACTAAAAATCACCGAGGAAACGTGCAACAGCGACGATGCGGACGACATTCTTCGATTAGATCTCTCCAAATTCAGGTATTTGGGTTGCAACAAACGGGGCGTATATTTGGGGATGAAAAACGAAGTGAAATTCGTCGATGGCAGTAAGTTGATGATATCCGACGATAGTTCTTTGATCAGCGACGCTTCAGAGGACAGATTCACATTTAGTAGTTCAATTGTACAAAGTTTAGACGGTAATTTGAGCGACAACGAAAGCGAGGAGGATAGGCGGAGGAGAGTCAGGTTTTCTCAGACTGAATTGTAAAAAAATTAATATTTAAAGTTGTTTGCGTCTTCATTTTTACTAACTTTAACAGTAGTTCAAATGCACTATGGTCGTATGAATATTGGTTATCAGGTTTGTATATTTTGTAATGATTAGTGTTTTTTGGTTAATTTTTGTTGTTGATTTTAAAACTAAATTTTAGGCACTATTTTTATGTGTGGCAAGCGATGAAACAAGACGATTTCTGACGATGGAGAGTTTTGGCTGATATCTCCCACAGTCTGAAGTTATTTTGTTTCATCCCGTGCCAAACATTATATTTTTTTATATTACCTGTATTGGAACTGTAGTTTAATGACTGAAGTCTAAACGAGATAATTTAAGACTAATAGTGCAGAAAAAATCTTATAAAATATCAGTAACGAGAACATTTGGATAGTTTAACAGATAAAATACATTTCATTTGATTTTGCAGTCAATAAATCGAAAAAAATAGCTTGTGCATTTTCAAAGAGACGTGTTGTGCTTAAAATTGTCGTTATCGAATTTTTTTATATGGTGGCTTAAAAGATTATATATTTCATTACATATACTAGGTATGGCAATTAAATAACGAGACTGATGTTGTAAAAAATTTGATTTTCATTTTATAGATAATTACTCATTATCATCTTCAATATACACCCCTTCTCTATCCCTACAACGCTTCATGCGAATTTTCCATGGTTGGAAACAATGCTGGAAGTCATCTTCTGTCAACTCCTTCAGGACTCTTGCCGTTTTCTCTTTTACAGCTTCCACGGACTCGAATCTCGTCCCTTTTAATGCATATTTCACCTTAGGGAACAGATAGAAGTCACATGGTGCAAGGTCTGGTGAGTAAGGTGGATGTTCTAACACTGGGATGCTGTACTTGGTCAGGTACCTCTTGACAGATAACGCGAAATGAGCTGGCGCATTGTCTTGGTGGATAACCCATGATTTGTCCTTCCACATTTCGGGTCGTACACATTCTTTATCAATGCCTACAGTTTCAGCAATTGCACGAATATTTAATCGACGGTCAGACAGAATCAAATTAGAAACTTTTGCGACAGTGTCATCCGTTTTTGACGTTGAAGGACGACCTGGCCGCGAATAATCTTCAACGTCTTGTCGGCCACCTTGAAAACGCTTAAACCGTTCAAAAACACGTGCCCGCGATAAACATTCACTGCCATACACTTCTTTCAGTTATAAGTTTCAGTAGCGGTTTTTCCAAGTTTGAAGTGAAATTTAAGAACAATTCGTTGCTCTATTATTACACTAACCGTTTTTACCGGCAAAACAAAATAACAACACTAACGGAAATGAAGGTTATGACTAAATGGTGTAGTTAACACAAACGAGACTAACTGCATTCTGAAGAGAAAAATTCACACTAAACAGCTGTCGGTCTATGGCGGTTGGCGCATGCGCACTTGTTTCGCCGCAGCGTCAGTTTCGTTATTTAATGGCCACACCTCGTATATATATAATATCTATCTCTCTCTCCAGTCCTTCACCCTACGTGATGGTATGTTGGCATCATCTATTGATTCTTCTGACTTCTTCGGACCAAGTAACATGCCTTTGCGCCATATGTGAAGCCTCCGGTAAATTGTGGCCCACTATGGTTTTAATTTGGTCTATTTATCTCTTAGGAGATCCCCCACGTGTTTGTCTTCTTTCTACCTTCCTTTCTATCACCAGTTTTCCTTTGAGGTGTCGCTCCTAGCAATATTTCCAAAAAATCTTGGGATTGATTGATTGTTGTGACCAGATGTATATCAATTTTTAGTTCTTCAATAATAGAGATGTTTGTTTGGTGAGCCGTCAATGATATTCGTAGTAGCCGTCGATATATCCACATCTCCAAGGCGTTTATTCTCTATATAGTTACATATTTAATCTCTAAGGTGCTCAAAATGCCCACCTTCGGCATTGATGCATTTCTGCAACCTGTTCCCGACACTCTTATACACGTCGCGACACAAATTCCGGTTAGAACGAATTGATGAAATTCTTCAACTATGGTACTGTTTTTTTACTGTCTTACTATGATAGGTTTTCTTACTTCCAGTAAGTCTTAAGGATCCACCGTCGTTGCTCTTCGCTCAGATTTGCAGTTATCATTTATGCTAAAAAAGAGATAAGATTGAAGTGGACTGTAAGTTACATGCAATGATGATTAAAAAAACTACATAAATCAGATATGTTTAAAACAGCTGTTCATCTGACCAATTTTAAAGTCTTTTGAATAATAATTGTCACATACTTGTTAACATTTTACCCTAGAAACAAAAGAAAGGGCACAATTAATTATGTATATGTAACTGTCTACCTACTTTTGGGTCACTTTGTATAAGAACAATTAGTTAGAGGTTCAAAATAAACAAAAGTTATTCAGACACTTTTTAAAATGATTGGAACTGCATTCAGCGGGAAGCGGACGGTTTCTCCTCTCGACTGGCAACTTGCAGTTTCAATGCAGGTAAGATGAAAATATTTTTTTCTGTATTTTAATGTACTTAATAAGATCTCTAATTATTATCTTGCCTAGTTTTGTAAGACTGTATTGAAGTTGTAGTTTTTTCCCTAAAAAAAAGTACCTATCTTATTTCTATGATGTGTTTCACCAAAATCCTATTTTATCATTTTTGTAATAAATTGTTTGTCATCGTACGTTTTTTATTTACTTTCTCGATTATCGAGTAACGCTCCTATTATACAGATATGGAAAAATATTTAAGGAACATAGAAATTTCAATGCAAAACGCTGAGGTGCACTGTCTGCGTCGCTAGAGCAATCAATATGAAACTTTTACGACGGCGTGCACGCCTGACCTATCAGGAAAGAGACTACGACGCATGCAAGAGATCAAACAATTTTTCTTCTAAAAATGCGTTTACCCTCACCACAACGGCCCGTAAAATAAAATAAATATTCTACGAATTAAAAAACATACCATTAACTTCTGAAAAAAAATTAAAAATTTGAACTCCAAAAAAAATTGAGCCACGGGACACTCGGCAGATCTGAAACATGAAAATTAAATGTCATTGAAAAATAAATGAATTAAGTTTTATAAGAAAAAGATGCAACGAAGGGGAATACGCAAATATTAAACAAAGTTAAAAATATAGAAAACTTTTTTTTAGTTTTATGTTATCAATACATAAAATACAATAATAATCCAAATAAAGTAAACAATTCAGTATAATCCGTTATTTCTGCCATATTAACACTCGATAATGTTTCTGATGGTATCAAAGTTACAATTGAGTTTTAATGCCAAGCAATACGCTATCTGGCGGAATAAACTCGCATCAATATCACGTGACCAGCAAGTACGATTGCTTTGTGTTTATTTACCTAGAAGCGTGCATTTTTGTTAAGATTATAGTTGTTTAATAGTGACTAATAATTTGTTAGAAATGAAAATGACCAGCAGAGCAAATTTTTTCTAATAATCCACTTATCATCCTTTTTTTCTTTGACACCACAAACAATAACGTGGTTTGCTGCCAGAACAGCTTCACCCTCCACAATGCATCGACTACTTGGAGTAGCAGCCAGGTAAACAAAAATTGAGGACAATGGTAGAAACATATCCGTTAAAATATCGAAATTTTTACTAAATTGTACACTTCCCTTAGTAAACGTCACACTTGACGTCAAAAACGACAGAATGACAGCGCGGGAAAATAAAGATTAAAATGTCAATAGGCAGATGATAACTAAAATAAGCAACGAAAGTGTCACTTGTAACGTAGGCGGAGCCTAAGAGACGGAGCGAGCCGAATAGTTACGGGGTTGCCCGAAGCTTTCGCATCGCGGCACCTACAGTCGTTTCCCCCATTAGATGTTTCACATCACAACGCAATAAAGGTTCAAACAAAACGTTCAAAACGATGACTCGACTGTAAATAATATGTTTTGTAAAAAACCATAATTTTCATTTTGCTTTTTCATCACGGTTTCACAAAATTCCATGATTTACAGATTTGGCTATTGTTTGACACAACAAGGTGGTTTATTGGAACCTTTATTACATTAAAGGCCAGGTCAAGAGTACCAACAACCGACGAGCATGCATGAGAGCACTGATGAAAGTAGAGGAAGCAAAAGATGTGTGTAAGAACCGTAGCGGAAGTGGTCTCTGCCTACCCCTACGGGAAAAAGGTGTGACTATATGTATGTATGTATTACATTAAATTTTTGATATTTTTTTAGAGTTCAAATTTTTAGTTATATACAGGGTACCTATTCCATTTTAAGTAAATATAAATGTATTTCTTAAAATCTCCAAGTGACTGTACTTTTGGAAGCATTTTAACAAAATTCAGTCACGACCATAAAGGTACCATTTATGCAAAACTTTTTTTTTCTAAAGGCAACAATAACGATGTTAAGGGGTGAGTAGTTTATAGGAAATAAAACTATCATTAAATGAAAATAAAACCTTTTTAAATTTTTAAAATTTAATCCTTTTTAACTTTAAACCCAAACAATAGCCCGTTAATCTCATTTTTATTCATGACTACTATTTGATTACACTTCATTATCAGCATAGTCTGAAGTAATATTTTTTGTTATAGTAGCTCTTAGATAAGATACCGTACAATAATCATCCAATTTAGTTGCTTACATCTGCTAAGTGCATTATTAATGACACGCTCGAAATGGAAACATTATACAGCGGAATTTATTATACGAGCTTCTTGTGCTTTCCGTTTCTACTGTATGTATTACTATTTCGAAAAAATCGCAGTAGTATTTACAGCGGACGAGGTAAGTGAATTTTTATTAATTTATTATCTGTAAATATTAAAATACCTGTGTTAGATTATTAGGTCAAAGTTTCATCGAGATTATAAAACAAATACCATTATACGATAGCCGGCTTAAGTAATTCCAAATACTTTAATTTCGAATATTACAGCAACTGTATAATTATAAATTCCCCTAACAAAATAAACATGTTCTTTTACTTTCCTTTGCAGTAGCTAGCCATGGAAATCTAGGGAATTTGAGCTGGTTAAGTTTGAGGACTTTGACATTTCATAAATTTTAAGGTTATACAATTGTCATCCACATAGCAACTATGGAGGGTAGAGATAAAAACAATCTTAAATAGGACTTTTACCAAAAAAGTGTCCTTTAAAATGTGGTATATAAAAGTGGCGAAAGGGTTGGAAAGGGGATGGAATATAAAAACTATAAAAAACGGCTGATATTAGTGTCGAATTCATGGTTTTCGGAGACGCTTATTTTGATAGTGACATTTCCAATTATGTTAGCAACCATATAAAAGGGGAAAGCATGCAAGCCAACGTTCGTGCAGGACAAACGTCTGCCGGGTCCGCTAGTTCTTAAATAAAACAATTATGCAGTGAAAAGGGAACGTAAAAGTAACGCCATCTTAATTCAATATACTTTTAGGGAAATTTTTTTAACACAGATTATTTTTATCTCTATCCTCCACAATAGCAACTTTGCCAATTATTTTAACCGTAATTGAATTTTATATGAAAAAAAATTTTGTTTAATTAAAGTGATTGAAATACTGGTAAAATAATGAAATATCTTCAATAACCTTTTTTTACACGCCAGTTTTACAAACAATAATGCCACCATCAAATAAAATTGCTATAAGGGTGGCCAACCGAAAACGAAACAGAGCCATTTGAAGGAACCTCGTCAACATTTTAGAAAAACTCTTAGACCCGTCGATTTTTGATTAAAAGAGGACACTCTCTTTTCCGGTATTTTTGACTCCACTACTTTCAACCACAAGCGAGGGTAAGAATTACCCCAAAATTTTTAAATGACATCGGGGGTCGAATAAGATGTCTTTGAAAAGCTCTTACAATTCTCTATACAATAGGTTTTAAATTTTAAAGTCTGCACATTACTTATAGAGAAATTAGATTTTAAATATGAAACTTATCTGCAAACAGTCATGAACGGTAAAAATGTCATTCATTCGAGTTAAGTACGCCAATGGTATAAATTTAGTACTTAGTACCTAGTTTTTTCTTGCACGAGACGGTAAATCGCCACAATTGCCGCTATTGGTCCGATTCAAATCCAAGAGTTTTTCACGAGGTGAATACACAGCAACCGGAGAAATTAAATGTATGGGGCTGGCATTTGCGATGACCGACTGGTGGGTCCTTTTTTTCTACCAGGCAATGTGACTGGCGAAATGTATTTGCAATTACTGGAACACGCCATTGACCCTGCCTTGACTGATATACTATTTGAAAATAATCCACAGAATGACGAAGATCATTTTTATTTTCAACAGGACGGTGCTCCTCCGCATTAAACGGCGATTGTTCGTCAGTATTTAGACCAACGTTTTCCACGGCATTGGATTGGGAGAAGATGCAGCTTTGAATTTTTTTTTTTTTTTTTTTTATGTTCTGGTTCCCACGAAAAGGGATATCCTGTAATGTTCAGAGAACATCGTGGGAACCAAGGGAAAGAAGGTAGGAGTTGGTGTTCTTCTTAAATTTCTGGAGGTTGTATGCCTCGGGGAACACCTCCCTAGGCAATGAGTTCCAAAGCCTCGCAATTCGTTGGATGAATGAGTCTTTGGAAAGTGATGTTCTGCAGGTCTCCAAAGTGACCACGAACGGGTGTGAAGACTGAACTTGACGGGTTAATCTCGAAGAGACTGCCAATGGAGGAACGATTGTTGATATTTCAGAAGAGCATCGCCCATGAAAATATCTATAAAATAGAGACAAATCGCCAACTTTTCTACGGTGTTCCAGACAAGTGAGCGAGTTTGTAAGCGAGGCATCACCGACGAGACGAATTGCCCTTTTTTGGACAGAATCCAGTAGCTTCAGGATATGTTTAGGTGCTGCACTCCAAATATGGGAACAGTACTCCAGTACAGGTCGGATCTGTGCCTTAT
The DNA here is from genome assembly GCA_950111635.1 of Agelastica alni. Lineage (NCBI taxonomy): Eukaryota > Metazoa > Arthropoda > Insecta > Coleoptera > Chrysomelidae > Agelastica > Agelastica alni. Next base: position 30,687,006 of record OX467717.1, read on the forward strand.
AGATCATAAGCAGCTGACTGGAGGTGAAATAGCTCTTGGCACGAAACAAAAAACCAAGTTTTTGGGATGCACTTTTGGCAATGGACCTCACGTGATTTTCCCAGGAAAGGTTATTGCTGATAGTAATACCAAGCATCGATATGGATGACTTCAGTGGTATGGTTACTCCTGACAAAGTTATGTTAGGCACAGTGAGATCGGCTTTTCTAGAGAAAAGACATGCTTGTGTTTTGTTTGCATTGAATTCTACCAAGTTATTGGATCCCCATTCGAGAATTGTTGCTAAGTCCATATTTATATTGTTAACATTTCTTCCTCGTTCATTTCTGGTTTCACGGGCTGATATAGGGGCCCTGGAAGAGAATGCGGTATGGAGGGTACTATCATCGGCAAAGCTGTGTACGGGACATGAAGTTGCTTTCAACAGGTCGTTGATGTGAAGTAAAAATAGTGTTGGTGCTAGAATGGATCCTTGCGGAACACCAGCATTTATGAGTAGAGTGTCAGATGAAACTCCATCGACCCCTACATGGAGAGACCTGTTTGAGAGAAAACTAGCAAGCAGAGAACACAGCTGAGGGGGCAAACCATAAGATGGAAGCTTGGCGAGGAGTCCCTGGTGCCAAACTCGATCGAACGCCTTGGAGATATCTAATGCCACAGCTAAAGTTTCTCCATACTTTTCAATAGATAGCTGCCATATATGTGAGACGTATGCGAGCAGGTCACCAGTTGATCTCTGATGGCGGAAGCCATATTGCCTATCATTGATAATTCCTGAGTCTTCCAGATATTTCATGAGCTCGATGTTGATGGCTTTTTCCATGACCTTTGAAATAATAGATAGCAGTGCGATAGGTCTGTAGTTGCTAGGTAGGGTCTTTTTGCCTTTTTTAGGGACTGGCTGTACTCTTGCAATTTTCCAATTGGACGGAAATACTCCCAAATTGTAAGAGTGGTTGAACAACTTGCAAAGAACAGGTGTTAGTTCAGGGGCACATTTCTTGAGAACAATCGGCGGGATTCCGTCAGATCCACAGGCTTTGTTGGTGTTGAGACCCAGCAAAATCTTTCTGATAGTACGTTGGCGAAAGGTGATCTCGGGCATGTGACTGTCAATAGGTGTAATGTTCGAGGGTTGTTTTCCCGAAGAACCCAGAGTGGAATTTCCAGCAAATAGGTGCGCAAAGATATTGGCTTTTTCCTGGGCAGTCGTTGCTAGTGTTCCATCTTCATTGGTTAGGGGAGGAAAAGAGCTGGAAGTGAAGTTTCTTCCCACAGCTTTGGCGAAAGACCAAAATGAACGGGATCCGTTAGGACATTCAACAAGTTTTGATCTTATTTTGGCATTATGAGCATCTTTTGAATATTCTATTGTCTCTTTGCATATGCTTCTAGCCTCAACATATGCTGCTCTGGTCTCAGGTCCCGGATTTTTTTGCCATCGATGGTATGCTGCCTGTTTGGAAGCCACAGCTCTAGAGCAGTTTCTGTTAAACCAGGTCTTATCGGATGATGTTCTTCTTTCGGTATTCGGTATGTAAGTTTGCATCCCCAACATGATGATTTCAGAAATTGTCTCAGCACATCGTGTTGGATCTACTGAGAAGAAACAAACTCTCTTCCATGGAAACGCTGAGAAAAACATACGAAGACCCTCCCAGTCGGCCGAATTGTAATGCCACATGAGACGGGGTGGTATTGTGCTGCTCGATGGTAAATGGAAAGAGCATGTTGTGGAGATAAGGGTGTGATCAGAGTTTCCAAGTGGGGCACAAACTTCTATTCTATACGGGTCAGGATTGGTGGTGAGGAAAAGATCTAGTGTATTGGCAGCCTGGTTGTTGACATCAGGGATGCGGGTTGGTAGCTCGACCAGTTGTTCTAGACCATGAGTGATGGCGAAGGCCTCAGCTTGACGACCTGCATCATCAGTTTTGTTAGAGAATTTGAGCCAGGCAGCGTTATGTACATTAAAGTCCCCCATGATTATGGTTTCAGCTGTTGGATGGTTCTCCTGAATGTAGTCCAAATTGAGTGATAAAAACTCAAAGAGGTTGTTATATGAAGGTTCGTTAGGTGATAGGTAAAGGCAGCAGAGGAACTTAGTCACTTTGGTATCAGATAGCTTAAACCACATCACATCAAAGTCTTTCGGTTCCAAACTCTCTTCACGCTGGCATGAAAGGTTAGCCTTAGCGTAAAGGCAGACTCCACCTTTGAACCTGAGTCGAGAATGGAGTTCGTAACCAGGACAAAGCATATGGACCTTGTTGGTGGACGAGTTTACTTGTGTTTCTATTAGAGCCAGAATATCCGGTTTTTTCGTCTGTAGGTGATGGTGGACGTCATTGATGTTCTTGTTGAGTCCACGGATGTTGCAAAAATTAATCTTTAATGTTGAGTCCCCTCGAGTACCTCTCGCCCGGAAATCCGAATGGAGAGGTATTTTGCTTCCGGAGTGTTTTACTCTAGGAGACTTCATCATTATTACATTATTAGGATGCACCTGAAAATAAAGGAAGAATTGGGGAAAAGGAAAGAGGGAGACCGGAAAGTATCGACCGAACACTGAAACATGGAATGATCCATTTCACAGCACACAAAGTCGATATGGTGGTATTTCACCGGGCGATGAGACCATCTTCCACCTACGGTTATCCTTTTAGTCGCCTCTTACGACAGGCAGGATTTACCCTGGGGCTATTCTGAAGCCGACCCCATACAGCCTAAATGGCATCCACGATCGCCAGATTTATCGCCCCTCGATACTTTTTGTGGGGACATCTGAAAAGTAAAATCTATAAAACAGAACCAGCGTCGTTGGAAGATTTGCGTCAAATAATCGTTGACGAGTGCCGTCGAATTGCTCCGGAAATTCTTCGGAATGTGCGTGAACGTTTTAAAGAAAATCTTTATTATTGTACGGAAGCGGGCGGTCATCAGTTTGAACATTTAATTCTTACCCTCGCTTGGGTTTGAAAGTAGTGGATTATTAAAAACGAACGGGTCTGAGCGTTTTTCTAAAATGTTACCAGTTTCCTGCAAATGGCTCTGTTTCGTTTTCGGTTGGCCACCCTGTATACCAAACTATTGTATAAAAATAAAATAAGTATTGGCCATTTTAAGACAATATTTTTACAGATTGGTATTACCTAATAAAACTGTTTATTGCGAAGAAAGAAGTGAAAAAATATCAACAAAAATATGAACGGCGCGCAAAAAAACTGGGAGCAAGATTAGAAACCGAAGTATTCACCCCGTCATTCAAGGTAGGTTATTTTTCTTTTGAAAAACGCCACGAATGATAATTTCGCATTTTTTAGTACGTCGACACTCAAGCTTTTTACGGCATAGACGAATATGGAAATTCGCTGAATTTCAAATTAGAGTTAGGCATCGACAAAATAGCCGAGGCGAGCTTGCATCTCCGGTTGAAAGATGGCGGAACTTACATTTTCCCAGGTGAAAACAATAAACTAGTACGTTTTCTGTAGTAATATCACAACAGAGTGAAAATAAATAGGGAAAAATCGCGGAGTGGGTGACATCTATTATTGATCGTATGAACTTCTCGAGGTGTGAACAACAAACCAACCTCCATTTGTTTATATGGATGAAAAGTGAACTTTATATATTATTTTGAGCAATTTAATTTATCGAACTCTCGTGTGGTATTCGATAGATTATTTTTTGACGTTACAATAAAAATCACTTTTAAGATTTTACCTATATTTTTATCATTTATATCATTCGACTCAATATAAACTAAATGAATTAATTAAATAAGGATGCATTGAAGTTTTGAACATGAAAAATACAATTATTATAAATTTTGTGCCCTTGGGTGGAGGATTTTTTAACATTGTTTTGTTCTGATATGTTGAAAGTTAATGATACTTCCCCATTCTCTCTCAGATTATAAATTAAATTTGAATCATTTTCATTATCCAATTGCAGGTAAGGTTTTAATGAATTAGATGAGCTGTGTCCTGTGATTTTTATAATTTCCTGCTCATTGATACCTGCTTTGGCAAGGTGAGACACTGTAGTCGGTCGTGCGGTTCACCCCCATCGGCATATTCTTGTACCATCCCGAAGAATATGTTATATCACGGGCAATATTAACTGTTAAAAATGACCTGTCAGTTTTGATATTTGCATTTCGCTTGCAGAGTAATTTCTTGAGCGATCGAACAGGACAAATATCAAGGTCTTCGGTATTTAGTATTAACCATTTACTGTCCGTACATCTTTGTGCTACCCCTTGCGCCATTTTGGAAAATATAGGGTTATACTCTATTCTTGTAGTGATCAACCCCGCATTGTTCGTTTCGTCTTTGAAATAATTCACTAAACATTGAAAACTTTCTTCACCGCGCCATGCCAATTCATATGAAGCAGTATGATAGAATTTTTTCCGCAAGCCAGACGGTGTGTTTTCGTCGTACAGTTTTATCATGTCCAAGATTTCTTTTCTGCTTAAACTTGCAGAAATTTGTTTCCTTTTTTCGTAATAACCTGGTGTTTTTAGCATCTCTGGCGGATTTGAATTCGATATCATTGAATGAGTCGAATTTTCTATTAATTTGTCGTAGTACATATCTTGCATTAATTTTGCGGTTTTATTCCACATTGTCTTGATCACTGATTCTTTATAGGCTTCTCCATTATGTTTCTTCATACTAAACTCATCTTCTTCTTTGTGTGCCATGCTTGTTTTCAAACGTTGGCTATCATCAAGCGTTCAGGCGTTGGCTATCATAGAGTTGAGAATTTGTTGGAAAGCTTCTCGATCGGTAGCTACATGAAACAATTCTTCGACTGTTCGACCCGTCCAATGTCTAATATTACGAAGCCAAGAAAGCTGTTTTCTGCCAATCCATCGCTTTTCTTCTATTTTACCCTAGATAATTAATCGGAGCATGTGATATTTATCATATGTCCAAAGTATTCGACTTTTCTTATTTATGTAGGGATTCTAACACATGTTCGTTAGTTACGTGTGCTTTCCACGGAATCTTTAGCATACGGCGATAGCACCATAACCCAAACGCTTCCAATTTATTTAGATGCTTTACTTTCAGTGTCCAGGTTTCACATCCATAAAGCAAAACAGACCAAACGTAGCACTTTAATACTCTTAGACTCGATACTAATTTTACCGACAATCATCCACTTCGTGTTCTTTGTGTTGACACTTAAACCCTTTTCCTTGCATGCATTGTTTACTGCATTTAGAAGTGTTTGGAGGTCTTCGAGGCTTTCTGCCATTATAGCAATATCATCAGCGTACCTAATGTTGTTAATGACTTCTCCACCAATTTTAACACCTTCATGGCGATATTATAGCGCTTCTTCAAAGACAGCTTCCGAGTAGACATTTTTTTTTTTTATGTTCTGGTTCCCACGAAAAGGGATATCCTGTAATGTTCAGAGAACATCGTAGGAACCAAGGGAAAGAAGGTAGGAGTTGGTGTTCTTCTTAAATTTCTGGAGGTTGTATGCCTCGGGGAACACTTCCCTAAGCAATGAGTTCCAAAGCCTCGCAATTCGTTGGATGAATGAGTCTTTGGAAAGTGATGTTCTGCAGGTTTCCAAAGTGACCACGAAGGGGTGTGAAGACTGAACTTGACGGGTTAATCTCGAAGAGACTGCCAAAGGAGGAACGATTGTTGATATTTCAGAAGAGCATCGCCCATGAAAATATCTATAAAATAGAGACAAATCGCCAACTTTTCTACGGTGTTCCAGACAAGTGAGCGAGTTTGTAAGCGAGGCATCACCGACGAGACGAATTGCCCTTTTTTGGACAGAATCCAGTAGCTTCAGGATATGTTTAGGTGCTGCACTCCAAATATGGGAACAGTACTCCAGTACAGGTCGGATCTGTGCCTTATAGATCATAAGCAGCTGACTGGAGGTGAAATAGCTCTTGGCACGAAACAAAAAACCAAGTTTTTGGGATGCACTTTTGGCAATGGACCTCACGTGATTTTCTCAGGAAAGGTTATTGCTGATAGTAATACCAAGCATCGATATGGATGACTTCAGTGGTATGGTTACTCCTGACAAAGTTATGTTAGGCACAGTGAGATCGGCTTTTCTAGAGAAAAGACATGCTTGTGTTTTGTTTGCATTGAATTCTACCAAGTTATTGGATCCCCATTCGAGAATTGTTGCTAAGTCCATATTTATATTGTTAACATTTCTTCCTCGTTCATTTCTGGTTTCACGGGCTGATATAGGGGCCCTGGAAGAGAAAGCGGTATGGAGGGTACTATCATCGGCAAAGCTGTGTACGGGACATGAAGTTGCTTTCAATAGGTCGTTGATGTGAAGTAAAAATAGTGTTGGTGCTAGAATGGATCCTTGCGGAACACCAGCATTTATGAGTAGAGTGTCAGATGAAACTCCATCGACCACTACATGGAGAGACCTGTTTGAGATAAAACTAGCAAGCAGAGAACACAGCTGAGGGGGCAAGCCATAAGATGGAAGCTTGGCGAGGAGTCCCTGGTGCCAAACTCGATCGAACGCCTTGGAGATATCTAATGCCACAGCTAAAGTTTCTCCATACTTTTCAATAGATAGCTGCCATATATGTGAGACGTATGCGAGCAGGTCACCAGTTGATCTCTGATGGCGGAAGCCATATTGCCTATCATTGATAATTCCTGAGTCTTCCAGATATTTCATGAGCTCAATGTTGATGGCTTTTTCCATGACCTTTGAAATAATAGATAGCAGTGCGATAGGTCTGTAGTTGCTAGGTAGGGTCTTTTTGCCTTTTTTAGGGACTGGCTGTACTCTTGCAATTTTCCAATTGGACGGAAATACTCCCAAATTGTAAGTGTGGTTGAACAACTTGCAAAGAACAGGTGTTAGTACTCCAGTACAGGTCGGATCTGTGCCTTATAGATCATAAGCAGCTGACTGGAGGTGAAATAGCTCTTGGCACGAAACAAAAAACCAAGTTTTTGGGATGCACTTTTGGCAATGGACTTTTGGCATTGGTGACATGACACATCCCTGCCTAACGCCACGTTTAATAGGAACTTTTTCTGAAACCTCTTGTTCCACTTTTACTCTAACAGTCTGGTTATAGTAAAGGTTTTTGAGCAGTCTTACATAATATGAGTCAAGACCAATTAGATCTAAGCATTGAAACAGTGGTGTATGCGGTACGTTGTCAAAGGCTTTCTCGAAATCGATGAAACATACGTAAATGTTTTTACGAAATTCAACACTCTTTTGCAAAAGTGTTCGCATGCAGAACAACGCCTCACGGGTACCCATACCGCCTCGAAAACCAAACTGCTCATCACTGATTCTGTCCTCACAAAGTCGATATATACGATGGTCAGCACATTCTTTTGGGTTACTCTTTTTCGGGATAGTAACAAATAAGGATTCTAACAAGTCGTCTGGTATTTCACCAGTGCTATATATCTTGTTAAATAAGGATGTGATGATCCCAACGCTCTCGTCGTCTAATAATTTTAGCAGTTCTGCAGGTACCTCGTCTGGTCCAGGGGTCTTTCTTCGCTTCGCTTGATCTATTGCTTTTTGTACTTCGGATACTAGGATCGGTGGGCCTATGTCCCTGTTTGATGTTGTTTATTGGTATTCTCTTTGGTCGTCTTTGAATAATTCTTTTATATAATTTTCCCATTCGGTACATCGCTCCTCTACCTCACTTAATATTCTTCCACTAAAGTCTCGGATGATTCTTGTCTTGTAAGTTTTACATGTACCCGTTAATTCTTTTAGTTTTTTATGTAAGTGGAAACTGTCATGCTGTTGTTCCAGTTTTTAAATTTCTAGACAAGATTCCTTTAGCCATCGTTCTTTTGCTGCTTTAATTCTTTTCCGTATTTCCTTATGAATTTCATTATACTTTTCTCTATTTTTGGTTTTGTGTTGTCTTCTTATGTCCATTAGGTTTAAAATATCCCGTGTCATCCACTCCTTTTCAGCGTTACGTTTTTTTGGTAAATTCTTTTGAGGTGTAGTCATTATTGAGGTTTTTGAACTCGTAGTCCTTCAAAATAACAGCTAGTTTTGTTATTGATGTATTTTCTTTCAATTTATAGCCCCTCTCGTCGCAAAATATTTGGAATTGTTTCCAAATCGACGCGCTGCTTATTATAGTATTCTTACTATATTCTTATTTTATCGACTGATGATTTACCTAAACGTTTGGGATTATTTTACGAATTTCTTGAAAATTTATGACAGACGCGTCAGATCAAAAAAATACGGTCGTCATGTGGTTGTTGCCATTCAATAAAAACAATGTATGTACATTGTCATGCTCATGCTACATAAATGTGCAGATTGATATGATTTTCGTGATACAAATCCACGAAGAGCATTCACCAACTGTTGAGTTCAAAGGAACACAAAACCCCAATCAAAAAAATTTGATATTTTATCCCAACAAAAACAACCAAATTGCCTATCAAATTTCCTTAAACAACTAATTTTCCAACTCAGAATTTGCATCAGTCACTTCACCATTAATTACATTGAATTTTCTATTCATTTTTAATGTCCGATTTTTGAAATTCTGCTAGATCAAACTGTTATGATTTTTCTGCTCTACCTAAATTGGTGGAGCAAATAAATCCTGCTTTATCTGGTATATAGCAACTTGCTTCTGTCAAACGAACGGTCTCTGATCAATTGCTTATAGCAAAACGGACAGGCCTATAATGTAAGTAGATTATTCCCACTATAATAATGTTTTGATTGGCTAGAAGGCATATGAATTACTGAAATTAAAAATTTCTATTGGTTTCGAGAAACGTCAAAAAATAATCGTCATTATTAATAAATTTTTTCAGGTAAAAATGGAAGCATCCGAACCACGCTACCCAAGACCGCTTGGAAGGTGGCAGGTTTAAACTTGGATATTTTGGAACCGTTCAGGAAAGTGCGAGTTACTTTTAACGGTCTCTTGAAAAACGTTTCGGCTACAGATTTCGAAAAGATCGAACACGTGCAATTCAATTTCATGTAAATATTTCTTTCGCATTAACCAATTATATCAGAATAATCTCGATTTCAATGTATACAATAAATTTAATATTTTTATATTATTATAACAATTTTTAACTATAGCTGACGTTTCTTAATATACCGTAAATATCATCAGGTTTATTTTGATCTGATTAAAGATTTTTGAAATTTCCTCGATCTCTTTTTTTTAGTTTTACCTCGTTCGGTTCCCCTCATTATTTTCCACAAGACGTCGATACAGGTATGTTTGCAAGAGCTCTGGCTAGCGATCGTTGGAGAGATGGATCATGGAAAGACAACATGTAAGTTTTTTTTTCAAAATAGTCAGTTCCTTTCTGTTGGCGTGAGCGGGGCACTTATTTTCTATTACCACAAACAGCGCAATCTCGGTCAGTGTATATAGTTGAAGCATGAAAAATTTGTGCGGTCAGGGGATCTTCGTAAGAAACGAAGATTGAACACTCGTTCAACGTTACCCACTAAAAAACTCTTGAGTTTTTCTTGGTGTTCTGTTTTCATCCATCGTCATTACATGCCCTGCTCAAGACAGTCTTCGGCATTTAATGAATTTTACAATGTCTGCGCTCTCTATCAAGTTGTCTAGTTCAAAATTCATTCCTGATCGCCATGTTCCATCTTCATTTTGCACTTGTCCAAAAATTTTCACGCAATATACATACATAAAGTCACGCCTTTTTCCCATAGGGGTAGGCAGAGACCACTACTTTCCACTTCCGCTACGGTTCTTACACACATCTTTTGCTTCCTCTACTTTCATCAGTGCTCTCATACATGCTCTTCGGTTGTTGGTACTCTTGACCTGGCCTTTCTTCAAAACAATGTTGATCTGATCGAGATATGTTCTCCGAGGTTGACCATCTAAGCATTCCTTTATCTATCTTCCGATTCCATCCATTCACAGTCGCCTTATGAATTTGTTTCGTCAATCTTTTTTCATCCATCCTTTATACGTGTCCAAACCATCTAAGCATTCCTTTATCTATCTTTTTAACCACATCTTCTTTTACACCACAGCGTTTTCTTATCTCACTATTCTTAACTTTATCCAACCGAGTCACACCGGCTATACTTCTCAGACTACTCATCTCCGCAGCATTAATCCTATTTTCATGCTTCTTCTGCCAAACCAACATTCACTACCATACATAAGTGTAGGAACCAACACACCTCTATGCACCGCCAGACGTGCCTTTTTTGACACTTTCTGGCTATATGCCTGCGATGGGCATTGAATTACATCTGATATATAACCGTGTATACTAACCCATCACAGGAAGCAAGATATACAGGTGCTTGTTAAGTAAGAGAAAGGCCTTAAATTTATCTGTTTGAAGAAACCACCTGCGGACTGGTTTTGGAGTGAATTGCTCCTCATCAGCACAGGGTAGGTTTTCTCGAACATACACATTCAAGCTCCGACTCCTATTAAATACACGCAAAAGCGCTAGTCGCGACATCTGTACTTTTTAACAAGCACCACCCGGTAAATAACGGAGAATACTATAGTGTACAAAATTATAGAAAACTGTAATATTATTGCAGTAAACTATAAAAGTATTTTAAAGTCCGACAGCGAAAATTAGGAAGCACATAAATATATATATATATATATATATATATATATATATATATATATATATATATATATATATATATATATATATATATATATATTAATTATACTGGTATATAATTACGGGAAGAGAAAAATTATCTCTGACTTATACCATATTTTCATTGCAGGATTCCCCAGTATGGCTTCGAGCAATTGGGAACGATGCAAGGATTCGTAAAACGCGATTCTCGTCCGGAAGAACAGATTTTGAATCTTCCTTGCAACAGATGCAGATGCAAAGGAGTCAGTGACAGATTTCTGGCAAAGAGAGCGATGAGATTAGTGATTGCAGACGAATTTGGCAACGTTTTTAATATAGTATTGAAAAATATAAACGGAAGCAACCTGCAGTTAGTAATTCAACGATATTTTTTTCAATGCTTCGCATTTATTCTGTTTCGATTGCAGGCTGAATTATGGGTTCGCTATTTTGAGTAACGATCGAAGGTTTCGAATCACCGACGTCGATCTTCAGACGCGTTACATCGCGCAGAATAAAATTATTCCAGATTGCATAAAAACGCACGTCGTCGTTAATAACGCTACATACAAGATTATAGTTTATCCAGATAAACAAAAAGTTCTCGAATCGATCAGCAACACCGAGTATGGATATGAATATTTTACGGCAATCGCCGCGTGCAATGTCAATGTGAACCGTGGCAGAGGACTCGTCGAGTTTTGGTACGAACACGAAGGTGAGATTTAGTTATAATCGTATCTAAATGTTAAAGGGGTGCCACTTGGAAACAGCAGAATAACATTTTTAAACCTCACCCTTGATTTAAAATTCGACGTGTTTTTCGTTTTTCTTACATTCAAGCAAAATCAAAAGTTATTTGGACTGGCTGGTTTTGAAATGAAATTACTGTATTTAGGTATCATCGCAGCTTTTGCATGCTGCCTCCCATTTTGATTACGTGTAAGAAATTCTGGGTCTGCAAAGCTTACCATGTTTTCCGAGATATTACAAAGTTTTAACTAGTAATTTCAATTAGCCGTATATACATTCACAGCAGAATGGAAATTCCCACCCCTTATAAACAGAATTAAACGATTTTAGGCCAAGAAGTATTCATTCCAAAACAGAAACTATGCGAAAAATCTGTGGACGTTCTGCCATACAAGCTGTCGACCGGTTTGAGGGATAAGGAATCTCAAATTTTAGACCTCGTTGGTGGAAAAGGAACCTCCCTAGCTTTGTTATCTTCTCTAAACTCGCATTTAGTAAGTAGGAACAAAGAATCTTTTACGTGCTGTGATTCAATCCGTCTTTTCTTTTAGTTTACTATACCAGATGGATTTATTGTGACGGTAAACGCGTACCGTATGCACGTTTCCGAAAATTCGGAACTGACGAGGCTGCTCTCCATCGTTAACGATATTTGCTGCGAAAAGATGGAAGGGGACCTAAAAGAAGCCTGCAACAAGTAAGTTGCAAAATAATAAATAAAAGTTCTTTCGGCATTTGTCGTTTTTCAGAGCGGTGAGTGCGTTCAAAAGCGACGCCATCAACGCTACAGTCAGGGAGAATATCGTCCAGCAATTGAAGAAGTATCCAGTGGAAGGGGATTTTCCAGGTTGGGCGGTGCGCTCCTCCGCCGTCGGCGAGGACTCTGACGAGTTGTCGGCTGCCGGACAAAACGAGACGTTCCTGGGATGTCGAGGTATTGAAGAAGTTTTGAATGGCGTCGCGGCGTGCTGGTCGTCGTTGTACACTTATCAAAGCGTCCAATACCGATGGTAGGTTTATTTAAACTCGATATTTATCAAGGATGTTGTAATATACCACGCTGGATAGCTAACGGTCAAAACAAACCAGATAACTACGTACTAGCAGGGAAGCCCACGATGCTAAATGGGGATTCACTCGAGCGTCATAGGAACCTATTATAATTTGGAGAATAGATGGTAGAAAAAAAAAGAGCGTGATACATACATCCCGTAGGGGTAGGCAGAGACTACTTTCTTCCACTTCCACTACGGTTCTTATACACATCTTTTGCTTCCTCTACTTTCATAAGTGCTCGTTGGTTGTTGGTACTCTTGACAGCTGGCCTTTCTTCAAAACAATGTTGATCTAATCGAGATCGATGTTCGCCGAGCGGTCGACCTCTACCGACTTCCGTCCATTCACACTCGCCTTATAAACTTGTTTCGTCAATCTTGTATGTATGTATATAACCTACATGGCTCTGAAATTGGAGATAATCTGCCGGTTTGCTTGGTGGGGGTGGCTGTAAGGAGGGGATGAAAAAGGGGAACAAAAATATTTATTCATGTGCGTCAGATATTCATAGGGTATTTTAAGTGAACCTGCTCCCATTCAAAGACTGACGATTCGGACATGACGAGAGCTCATGATGGCTTTTTGTTTTACTATTCTGATCTGCTGCCTTAGACGCGTGATTCTATTGTTACGATTTGCGAGCCGTCCCTGTCAATTGTAGCCTTGAGGCGACAGCGCATCGATCACAATAAGGGAAATGCATCATGAATTATGGCCGCGGCGCGATTGAAGCAAAGATCCGACAAATTCTAGAAAGGCGACTAATAATTACGAAACAATGTCGAAAATAATGTCTAGTAATAATTTGGAGAAATATAAAAAAGGCAGCGGTCGCGGAAGCTTTAGTTTTAGTTTAAAGTCAAGTTTTGAAGTAATTATAAAGTGTTATAAAAAGATTGTACACAGTTGTGAATATCTAAGCGATTTGTTATAGTAAAATTTATTGTGTAGAAATATAAGAATAAAAATTGTTTAGTTATTGTACTGAGTGTTTAGAATCATCGAACCCAAAGAGTAAATATCGTAACACTATATTGAGGGCTCATATATGGTGGAGGTACTCAACAGGATGCAAGGTATCCCGGTTTATGTTAATCTACTGCGCTCGAACAAATCCCAAAATCACCGTTTGCGCTTTACTACCATACGTGAAAAGCTGCCTTTTTCGATTGTGTTTTTGCGTTAACTAAAAGTGGACACAAAACTCCCTTTATATACCCCTTAGAGTCCCACCTAGTGGTTGATTTCAAAACGGCACTAGTTTCACCTAGTGGTTGATTCCGAAACCATGATGAAAAATATTTTCAAATTATAGCATTGACGTGCTTATCTATCTTGTCAGTGGGTTACTTATCTCTGGTAGCAGTAAAATCTTCGATTTTTATCGGTGTCATTAATGATGTAATCGTTGATAGGCAACACGGTGTGCCCGTCATTGCTGACATGGGCGTTGTGGTGCAGAAGATGGTGGCAGCGGACGCTGCAGGTGTACTTTTCACTTGCCACCCTTCCACGTCGAATCCCTTCAAGATGGTCATTACTTCAAATTTCGGATTGGGCGAGGTAAACATTCTTTTCATAGAATTTAATCGGTCCTATTCGTTTTGTTTTTTTCTAGACCGTAGTTTCCGGCGACAGCGATCCAGATACCTTCGTGCTGAGTAGGAATTGGGAAGGCGACGACGTAGGCGTCGAAGAAAAAATTTTGGGCGCCAAAAATAAGGTGATGCGAGCGACGTCTGCGGGCTTGAAAGAAACTGCAGACGATAAAAGTTGTCGACTAACGTGGAGCATTTCGGACGAACAAGCCATCGAATTGGGACACGTCGGGATCGTTTTGGAAAACGCTTTTGGAAATCCCAGGGACATCGAGTGGGCCTTCAGCGATGTAAGTTGAAAAATATCGTAGAAGTGTTAATAAAAACCATCCGCTTTGCTAACAGTGTTTCAGACCGAAATCACAGCAATTATTACGTTGCAGAGGTTCTATAAAAGCAGAAGGATTTACATCACATCAGGCAGTCAAGGAGCGCTGAAATTCGCCAATTCGGTATTAAACCATTATTAGATATGTCACAAGAAACTGGAGGAACACAATTAGCTTTGCTTGATGTGGGCACCAGGCATGGTGGTAATTTCAGCCTTTTCACTTGCGTGAAAAAGGTCTAGAATACCATCCAGGAAGAAGGGGTTCTTGGAAGATATTCTAGCTCTCTGATTGGTTGTGATCAAACACAGGTGCATTTTGGCTGTCTAAGCTGAAATTTGGTGCATTTTATCGTCATCTATCTACATAATCACATACATATAGTCACGCCTTTTTCCAGTAGGGGTATGTGGAGACCACTTTTTTACACTTGCTACGGTTCTTACACACATCTTTTGCTTTCTCTACTTTCATCAGTTCTTTCAAACCAGTCACTCCAGCTATAGTTCTTAGACTACTCATCTCCGCAACGTTGATCCTACTTCCATGCTTCTTTTGCCAAACCCAACACTCACTATATATAAGTGTATACATAAGTGTAAGAACCAGCACTTCTCTATGCACAGCCAGTCGTGCCTTTTTTTACGCATTCTCCTGCTCATAAAGTTATGCAGGGCCTATTTGTTTGTTTTTCTACCAACATCCTTCGCTCAATATTACAGTCATACTTTTCGTCTCTCGTAAACTTTGAACCCAAGTCATTCGCGCATGCACCAAATGCACTTGTGGTGCTGTCAAAGTAAAACTGCTGTCCTGTGGTGTTACTAGTCTTTCCATTGATCATAATTTAACCAACTTGTGCCTGAGACATTCAAGTATTCTATTAAAAATATTTAACTTGAAAACGTATCTTTTTACGCTGTAGTAAAAACCATTAAAGAGTGTGGTGATAGATGGATAATAGAATTGGAGTTTAAAATTAACCTAACTCTCATGAAATATCTCCAAAAATAATTGAATAATTGACCGCGGATTCGTGGTCAGCAAACCAAAATGCATTTTTGGTTGGAAAATTACTGAAAATTCTTGCCACCCCCAAATGACGCCTTTGAAAGCACTAGGACATCGAGGAGTATGTGGTAAGAGAGAGACAAACAGGATTACAACTGATTGTCACAGAGCCAGTGAGTAAACTAAAAGCTGGTTACGAAACAACCAACGCAAATATTGCACTTATGGATGGGACAGTCGAAATCTCTTATCTGGGAGCCATCTAGGAAACGACATGAAAAATCGTGTATTTTGGGCGAAAGAAAATAATGCATATAACAGAACACTACTGCATGAATAAACACCTACACACACACTAGTGCCTGCAGAAAGCAAGCCTTGTGGGTTCCGAGATGAGGAGGATGCCACTGCGAAGAACTCTTTAGGGCACCGAAACACCTCCATTGTCGACACCCTGAAATTGTTAAAAAATACAGGACTGATCACAGTCAAATTAAGATCAAGCAGTAAGTGTTGCTGACATGTCATATCTTCGAGTATTGACGTATCTTACTTTTACTACTTCCAAAGAGAACGTGTTTTTATTAGCTTCTTTACGATTTGTGCAGTTTTAGATGTGTAGCTTCCTCTTTGAATCGACCACAATACCAGCACAAGCGAAAAAAACATCAAACACTAATCAAAATTATATTTTAGGGTAAATTATTCCTGCTGCAATCTAGAGCGATTACCACCCTGAACGCTTGGTCGGATTTCGAGCTGTCTCACGAAATGGACACTCCTCTAAGGACCAAAGCGACTTACTTCACTACCGCCAACATAAGAGAAGTCATACCCAAAGCGACGACGGTATTATCGAATTCTACCACCGTTCAATGCACAGATTGGGCCATTCAGAAATTCGCTCAACTTAATTTTGATCCGTTATCTAACAAAGGAATTGTTACCTACAAGCACAACGAATTGTTGGATGTCATAATTGTGAGTTATTTTTAAATTTTAACGGTCGGTACTGTCTCAATTCGCACTCGATACTCTGTCAATGTGCTTTCGACACTCTGTCAATAAGCTTTCGAGATTTAAAGTGCTATTGATTCTTTGCAAATGTGCTTTGGATCCTCTTTTTATTCCATCTTGATACTCTGTCAATGTACTCTCGATACTCTGTAAATTTACTTTAGAGTCTCTTTTGATACTCTGTCAATGAGCTTATTAGATTTCTAAATGGTCTGGAACAGCTGTTATAGTATGGATTATTATATGTTACTCGAGCCATCCTGTTTTTATTTGAAAGCCTGTCGCAAACAAAAGATTTTATCAGCAATAGGGTCATTTTCTACCAGAAGTGGTGTAACTATGGATATGACCATATAAATTTAAGAATAATAATATTTTAATTTAAAATGCCTGTTAAACTTACTACAAAAAGTAGTTAGACGTCTGTAAAGTGTCCAAATAATAAATATTTCTATTCTCACTTCGAAGCTGTTTTTTCTGTCTTAAATGATGTCTCCTCCATCAAATAGTTTTATCTTTTTCGATTAAGAACGAGATCCTATTTTGTTTTTCCCAGTTTTCCACAATTTGTTCCTGCCATAGACCTATAATCAGAGGAGACGGAACTATTTACTTTTAAACACGATCATACATCCCCACTTTCTGGTCGATTGTATTGTCTTGATACGGCCCACTGGAATGTGTTTTGCTGTGATGTTGCCTGCTCTCCAGTTATGGCAAGAGATTTGTGATTGTTATTGAATCGTCCATAGTTTTTGTTGATTATATTTGCAACAATATTGTGACCGTAATGCTATCTCCTATTACTATTTCATGAATTATAACACCCTGAATAATACAACCCATTTTATGGAATATTGAACCATTAAACTATTTCATTCCGTTAGATTATAGAAATATGTTGCTCAATAAGCGACAACGTCGCACGGCTTGTATGAATGGCTCCACGTGCAGAGATCCGTGCGTACTACGAAATCGGCTATTATTAGTAGCGCTTCTGTCGAAGGTGTTGCAACGAGATTTTGGAGTATTATCGCTGATTTTTAGCATATTATTGGTAAAATTCAGTCAAATTTAGTGGAAGAAATGATTCGTCATTGCCAAGTGTTTCAAAACCTGACTATTTAAGCCGCAGTGTTTACTTTCACATCTAATTGTTTACTATATTTTCATTCAGTGGTGTAGCGATGACGATTTCAATATCAAAATAAACAGGTATTATTTTGAGGCGTAAAACACGAATCTGAAAACCAAACGATGCGGAAATCAATATTTTTCGAGATATTCTCAAAAAAAGTTATTATTTCCCTGTTATTCAGCAACACTTATTCAGTGGTATCATCCTTCTTTCGTTGTTATTTGAAGAACTATATACCTGCCTGATCCATTTTATAGTAGTATTTCATAAGAAATCTATACATCACGGAACCCTGAGTATAATATTTTAATCTTTTCCTTTAGGTTACTTAGCTGTTATTAAAGAGTTTAAACATTAAAATTAAAATTTAAAATACATTACGTTTTATTTGTACAATTAATATTAATGATAACTATTTAAGTTTTTTTTTCATTTCAGTTAGGTAAAGTTATTTAAAATTCTTTTTCAGTACTTTAATTTGATAAAATAATTTAGTTTAACGGGTATTAGTAAAACTGTTCGCTACACAGTTAGCAGCCCTTGAGTTGAAATAATTTAGTTTTATAAAAGTAACATAACATTACACACAATTGGCTTTAGAAACTTTAACGTAACACAAAATTGTCGCCCAACATTTGGGGAATTAGTAAGTTTTTTAAAGTTACACAACATTGGCACCCCATTTTTGTAACTTTAAATAAACAGTTTAGTTTGGCGCCCAACTTTTGGGGTTTAGAAAAATACTTTTAGTAGGCTACATCACTTCAATTTGATGAAAAAATCTATTCATAAATATATTCCCATAAAAAACTAAATATTACCTGATAGATATATTCTCATTTTGAATAAACAGCACGCCACTGATTACAAGCGTGGCCATAAGTCGACAATAATGTTACAGCGTTGCCAGCACGTGGACGGGACAAAGAGAATCGATTGTATTCTTTGTCATACTCATGGCCTCTCTCGCGTAATAATTGCGACAAAACAAACAGAGTTTTATGAATGGAATGTTGCGTCTCCTCTGGATAATAGGTCTATGGTTTCTGCTTATCGTTGGAGACATATTTTGGTCTTCTTTCAAGGCTCCTAGAATTTAGTCCAGGGTTGGTATTTGTTTCTTGAAATAAAGCAATGCACTGTTCCAATTCCAAATTTATAGTCTTCATCGATATGCAAAGTTTTTCTTTCTGGGGATGGTATAGGTGGTTGCGGAGCCCCACTTTTCCTTCACTCCTTAATTTATATATTGATGATTTTGAAACTCCCGTCATTTGCGAACACATATCCACCACAGTATCAACACCATACAGCGGATTTTGGTGTTGGGGGGCGTCATGTACATTAAGAATAATATTTTCGTTAACGGACAATGGACATTTTCTCACTCGTTACACTGGAACGAACACAGAAGTAGCCATTTTATTTGAGTCACTAGGTATACCTAACACTCAGGCTTTGACATTAATGTATATTCTTCAGGTAGTGCGTGCGCATAACATCCTCCTACCATTTGAGATCACCCTTCTACCTTGGTACTGAACAATAAACATTGAGTGTGACATTTTTCCTAACGAAAGACGTTAACTATGTTAATAAAGGAATCCATTTTTAACTAGTTAGGAAAAGACACGTCTTTCGTCACCCGTAGCAGTTACAAAAATGTCACTTTTTATTCCAAAATTAGAAAAATACATTTTCCACTTTTTAACCAACCCCATTATGTACGCCTATGTAACAGCACTCAGAAATTGATTTATTACTCCGTGTCATTTCGTATAGAGGGTATAAATTAACATTGACATTAAAAAATGATCCCTTTTCTGTAGTAACAATTTTTGTAGTCTTTTGAACTATAAATATTATATAAAATACTGTAAGTTTAATTTATTTCTAGTCTTTTTGAAGAGCTAATTTGGTTGTCGTATGTTTTTTTATGTTCCAGTCGATACATAGAAATGTGCGCTCAAACGTCCACGTCAGCGGGTCGATCTTGGACCTTGCGATTTTCGGGCATCCCGTTCTAAACGAAGAGATAAACGACACCGTCAAAAATCGTTTAGGAATAGTTACAATCACAAAACAACTAAAGGATATGATTAGAATAATGATAAATGCTCGACGGAGTATAGTCAGTGCTGCCAAGAAGGTCGTGGATAATTTAAAGTTGAACGACATCCAAAACGAAGACAGCGCTTTGAGTATTTATGAAAAAATCAATGAGAGCTTGGACGATTTGGTAGATGTGGCCGTTTGCCACTCGAAAACCAGTGCCGTTTCGGTGTTTTTCCAAGTAATCGCCATGAACATCATGCTGGAAGGAAAAACAGGTGGGGTGGAAAAATTTCCAGTGTTTTCTTGGAGAAAAAAAAAATTAATTTCACAATGACGTTTCTATAATATAATTTGTAATACAAAAGTTTCATTTCTATCGTGTGTCTTTACAACACCTTGTTTTTTTATTTCACTGTTCATTTTCAGAATTATCAACAGAGCACCTGTCGGATTTCGCGTCCATTCTTTCTTCGTGCGAAGACGTCATATCCGCCGAGGTACCGCAATATTTGGAAAACATTGCCAGGATAATAAAAGGGAAAAATGTCGACGAACAATTTTTCGAAGTGGATCCCAGCGATGGGGTTGCCTTTCTGGAAAAGCAATGCCCCGCAGCGTACGATCTTTTCGAAAAATTCATGGATAAACACGGACACAGGAGCCAACACGAGGTAGACAGAAACACAACTTTTCCACTTCTTTTGTGCCGACGTGTACAATATTAATTTTTAAATATTCTCTGATACTTACTTAACTGTGATTTTTTTTTATTCTTCTTCTTCTTGGTGCCTTGTCCGCTCAGCGAACGTTGGCAATCATCATTACTATAGTTACTCTGTTCACTGCTGCCCGAAAAAGTTCAGTCGATGTTTTGCCAAACCATTGTCTCAGATTCTTGAGCCAAGATGTGCGCCTTCTGCCAGGTCCTCTTTTTCCTTCTATCTTGCCTTGGATTATTAGTTGTAATATGTTATATTTTTCGTTCCGCATTATGTGTCCAAGGTAAGAGAGCTTCCGTATTTTAACGGTTCCAAGTATTTCAGTGGTCCGTATCTTAATTCTTCTCAGAACCTCTGCGTTGCATACATGATCTACCCAGCTAATTTTCAAAATCCGACGGTACGACCACATCTCAAATGCCTCGATTCGTTTGCTTGTGGCCTCTGTCACTGTCCACGCCTCTACACCATACAGCAAAACCGAGAACACATAACAGTTGAGAAGCCTTTTCCTGAGTTTCAAGCTCAAGTTGTTATTACAGAACACACTTCTCATTCTTAGGAAGGTGGCTCTCGCTTTTTCTATACGTTGGCGGATTTCTCTTGAGTGGTCCCATTCTTCGTTTATCAGGCAGCCCAGATAGGAAATATGGTCAACTTTTTTTTATACTGTAGATAAAGAAGCATTTTTTTCAGTGTAGAAAAAAAATTAACATTTTTTTCAGTGTAGATGATGAATCAACATTTTTGTTTTCAGTTTGAATTAAGTGAACCATCGTGGAAAGAAAATCCCACGCTAATAATTTCCATGATAAAGGCAAACGTAAAAAATCAGCGAAACGCAAATAAAGAGACAAAAAGTGTGGACGAAATTGTGCAAAATTTGAAATCCATACGAAAAAATTCAACCAGGTATTCATTTTTTTTTATTTCGTAAAAAATAAATATAAAAAAGTGCGTGAATGTCTTGGAACACTCGGTTGGAGCAAAGTTCCTTTCGTAGTATATTATTATTGATGAACGTATTATATTTTCTCTCACTTTTGTTTTTGCATTGTTCGGCGTTGTCAATTTGTCAACTAATTGGATATAAAAAAATTAAGAGAGTGGTAATATAAAAAAATTTTAGGTTAAAAATAAATTATTCGCATATTGTTACACTTTAACTCTGACACTTACCTAGCGTCATTGTTATTATCTTCCAAGCCACTATCACAATCCTTTATTGATGTATATTAACCAATAACAAGAGTTATTATCAACCAACAAAAGTATTTACAAACAATTCGCGAAGAGGTTACGCAGTACGTATTTTTTTGAAAATAAACATAAGTATAAGTACACAAGTATAAGAGTGTAGACGGTTATCCATAGCACGTATGCTATTGGCTGTGCCCAGTCATAGGTGCGCGCTTATTGGTTACTTACTTACCTTTCGAGTCCAATACACCAATGTTTACATTTAGACTCTTCCGTTCCAATAGTTGGCAGCATTTATCGCTTTGTCATTTGCCACGATTAGGTCCTTCATCGTAAATGCTTCTCCCATATTGGGACATCTGAGAAGGTGGCTGTCGTTCTGAAACTCCCCGCAATCGCACAGCTCGTCGTCCACAGGCATTCTCCATCTTATCATATTTGATTTGTAGTGCGTCACTCCTGTCCTTAGTCTGTTTTCCATGGGGCGTATGGTAGAAGTTTTCCCGGTGGCAGCTCTTCCCTGGGTACGGTCCAGAGATTTGGGTGTTGTTCTTTCCACAGTTCTATGTGGCGTTGTTGTGGGCATGTCTGCAGTTGTTGTGTGTATTGGAGAAAGCTTTTCCTTGATTTGAGTCGTCGCCTTTCTGGTTGTTGGACGTGTAGAGCATGCCGCCTATCTCCGACCTGCTTCTGCCGCTCTGCTTTAGATGCAACTTTGCGTCTGACACGTGCTGGGGCGATTTCAGATAGAGGGTACAGATTCTCGACAGGTGTCGATCTCAGGCAGTCAGTTATAATCCTGCACGTCTCGTTTAAGGTCACGTCAGCATGCCTTGCGTGAACCGAGTTATTCCATACTGGTGCCGCGTATTCGGCAGCGGAGAAGCAGAGAGCAAGAGCCGACGTACGTAGTACCCGTTGCTCTTCCACCCACCCAGACACTTTAGTCTGTATGCAGTGTTCCTGGCCCGATCTTTTAATAGGAGATCCAGGGGTGGTAGGTTGAGGGCTATTTCTAGTCCCTCTGTAGGAGCGGTGCTCATTTCCCCCGTTGCAGCCCGGAAGAATTTTCCTTGCAGGCTTCTCAACAGGTTTACAGCCCCGGCTCCTTCCACCCTTGGCCACCAGACTACTGCTGCGTACGTTAGTGATGGTAATAATACCGCCTGATATAACCACTGGCTTACCCTCGGTTTTAGACCCCAGGTTTTTCACGGCTGTGGTCTTTGACGGGTTTACCGTAAGCCCAACTTCCGTGCACAAATTTTTGTGTGATTCTCAGTGCCATCATCATGATGCTCCTGAGAGTTGACAGATGCTTTCCCCTTTGCTATCTGGTTATGTCACCAGCTTAACCATATACGAGGAGTACAGCTTCT
Source organism: Agelastica alni (assembly GCA_950111635.1). Taxonomy (NCBI): domain Eukaryota; kingdom Metazoa; phylum Arthropoda; class Insecta; order Coleoptera; family Chrysomelidae; genus Agelastica; species Agelastica alni. The sequence goes on from OX467717.1 coordinate 30,709,901, forward strand.
TTTAATCTAACTAATAGTTCGTCCACCACTAGGCATCACAAGAAAGGCGATAATATGCCCCCCTAAGGACATCCACCAGTGGGGCTGCCTTTTAGTTGGTATTCTTTGTTACCGACGGTCAGTACTCTACCTTTCAGCATATTTTCCGTCCAATTAATAAGGTTTGCTTCCACCCTTTTGTTGGTCATTGCTCTCCTTATAGACTTGTTTAAAGTGCTGTCAAAAGCTCCAGCAATGTTCATAAAAACTCCCAGTGCTCCATTTGCGCGTCAACTCTCTCCACCAGATGGTGGATTGCATGCTCCATGGACCTGCCTCCCGTTACGCGTATTGGTGTTCGGCCAGGGGGCGCATGGGTCTCTTGTAAAGGGAAAGAATTAATTGTAATATGTGCAAGCCACACTTGTTATTTTAATAAGAATAATTGGTTGGGATAAGTTTCTGTGAATATTTTTTTATTGGTTAGTTTCTTGAAATTTTTCTTCGCGTCTACATTCAGAGAGTTCGTCTCAGTAAAATAAAACTTTCGTTACTTTCAAGTCAAAGTATTTATTAATATTAATAAAATATATTTTCGTTGTATAAATAATCTTTTGGGAATGTAATTTTTTGCAGAATCATCATAAAGTTTCTGATGAAGAGAATTCGAATAGCTGTTGCTTACAGAGAACATACCAAATCGGAGATGATTAGAAGCTACGACAAATTGCGACAATCTTTCCGACGATTAGGACAGCAAATGGTCCGAGAAGGTCTGATACCGTCGAAGCAATTGATCTACCACCTCACCAACCAAGAATTGGGCTCGATATTACAAAAACCAAACCCGTTGTTGATCACAAAGTACGTTTTATGTTCGTACGTTATTTAACCGATCATAGCAATAAAAATATAGCAGCTCCTGCAGCGCCGGTTCCACCATAAACGATCAAAGCTTAAGGTGTCGCATAAATTCAATGGAAAAAAATTAGCGAGCATAGCACATTTAAAAATATGAGAAACGAAATATGTATGGCAGATTTGGTTTCTTTTTATTTTGAACAAGAGGGTGGAATATTTAAACCTTTCATTCAATAAATTTGCTTTATGTTACGTTTTGGTTTAGTCTATAGGGAAAAATCACGGATTGGGCGACATCCATTATTGATCGTATGAACTTCTCGAGGTGTGAACAACAAACCAACCTCCATTTGTTTATATGGGTGAAAAACGTACTTTATATATTATTTTGAGCAGTTTAAGCATGGAAAGTGTTATATTTCAACGATATTTTGTAAAGAATTGGTGTTAATAAACCATAAAACTCGAAATTGCAAAGGATTAAAAAAGGGGATATAAAGACAAAATCGCGAAAAATATGCTCTGTCCCACAATGCTCTACATGTGGCAATTCAATTATAATTTTTGCATAAACTTACTTTAAATCGCCAGGCAGCTCAAAACTGGATCTCATGCAGAAAGTTATGATGACTTTTTCATTGAGACCGTCAGTTTCACATAAAATGATGTGGTCAGCCTTAAAAACCGCTTCACCTTCCTTAATTGGTCAAATACTTTCACCCACATAATAAAATATGTCCGAAATTGATATTTCGACTTTCATAGACATTGCAACAAGAATTCCAGTGGCAACAGAACAGAAAATCTTCGAAAACAAACCAAAATTAATACCTGGACTCACCTGGTCTTTACTGGCATTTAACAAGAATCCAGCGACAATAAAACTGAAAAGTCGAAAACAAACCTTAAATCCAGCTTTAATTTAATAGTTTAACAAACAAAATCAACTCAAATCTCCGAGATCACAAAAAAACTTTGGTTTGGTGATTAAATGACAGAATATTTGTTGTTCACACCTCGATCTGATATTTTGTCATTGTCAGCGCCATCTCGCGTTACGTGATTTCTTATTCAAATTTCATTTTTTTCGTGAATACATCTCTTACTTTTCATTACAGTTATGGCTGAAAAAAGATTCAAAATAATAATTTTAGGCTGTTAAAAAATACCTGTTATTAACAAATCTACAGTGTCTGTAAATCTTGGCTATTAAAATATTTAACGATTACAACAATAGGGACAGCAAATGAAAATTTTCATGCCGTCTAGTGACCACATTTTAAACTTTATTGGTTCATATATGTCATCTGTCAAATAGTAATTATTCAAAATGTCTTCATCAAAAGTAACTGTTGTTTTGAAGGCTGTTTTGTATCTACAAAGTTTATTACATATCTCGATTTAAATAATTTTTGTCATCTTGTATCATTTTGACCTTGAATTAAAAAATACAACAAAATCCAGAATAAATTATTTTGTGCTATGTTTTTTTATTAATTGCACTACTTCCATCACAATGATTTGTCAACTTAACAGAGAGCTACAGTTTACGCGCGATCTCTATTCTCACTATGCCAACTGTATTCTCGCTGTGAGAGCTCACTATACAGATGGTGAGAAAAACAATGTCGTACTCGGTGTTCAAGATGCGTTGTAGTTTTCGACCTTCCAGTTGTTTTTCAGAGCAGTGAGACGGCAAAAACTGTACCCGTCATGGAAAAACCTGGAGTTTCCTGAAATCATGCCCCAGGTACCGAAAGCCGAAGATTGCGAGCCAAACATCTCGATGGATTCCTTGACGGGATTGTGCAAAGGCACTCCGGTGTGCGCAGGAATCGTTCGAGCCAAAGCGTGTGTTATTAAAAGTCTAGATGAGATAAATCAGCTGGAAACAGGTACGTTTACAATATGACGTCACAATTGTAGAGAAAGATACAACATACAAACATTTAAATAAGTAGGTTATTATTCTGATAACTGGAAGTAATGATATATCTCCTTGACATTAAGCTCGCAACATTGCGCGCATCTAATTAATCGGCAACGTTGCAAAATTTGATACTGAAAACATCGGTTCATTCGTTTGTAATTGTAATTAGTAAAAATGTTTGGGATTTTTTTCAATTAATTAAATTTGACAACGTCGCAGATCTACGTATAACGAGAATAATATAGCTTGATCCAGCGGTTTAAACTAGACAGATATGATAGGAGACTAAATAGTCCGAGTTTGGTAACATTGTAAATGTGAGGTAATATTTTTCATTGAAAATACGAAGATAGTTCACGAATTGTTGCCCCTAACATAGAAGCAAACACAAGAGAAGAATGAAACTAATTTTTAACATAGTCAACTGCAACGTTTATACACTTGGTATATCGGTGTTGAAGTGTTTCCATCCCTTTTGAAAAAAATTCAGAACTTTGAGTCGTCAGCCATTCGTCTAACGCCGACATCACTTCGTAATCATCGGCAAAGCGGATTCCACGAACATGTTCTTTTAACTTTGGAAATAGATAGTAGTCGCTGGGGGCCAAATCTGGAGAATAAGGGGGTTGTTCAAACATTTTAAATCCCGCATTGTGAATGGCAGCCATTGCAACACACATTTTGTGTGCCGGAGCGTTGTCTTGGTGGAAGAGCACACCTCGACTCAATTTTCCTCTTCTCTTTTTTCTGATCGCTTCGCGTAATTTTGGTATTAAATTCGCATAATATTCAACTATTATGGTGCGCCGACGCGGTAAATAATCCACAAAAATAACACCTGCAAAATCCCAATAAACTGTAGCCATGATCTTACCAGCTGATGGGACAATACGAAATTTTCGAGGGGAAGGGGAACCACTATGCCCCCATTCCATGTTTTGTTTTTCTGGATTCTGGATCAAAGTGATGAACCCATGTTTCGACGACCGTAAAAAATTTTCGCTTAAATTTATCGGGATTCCTGTTAATGATCTCCAAATTTGTCTCCGCTTCAACCTGGCGAACACGCTTCTGGTTTGCTGTCAGCATTCGTGGAACCCAACGAGCAGAGAGTTTTTTAAAACCCAATTCCTGATGTAAAATTTTTTCGACGCTTCCAACAGAAAACCTACATGTCTCTGCTATAGCCTTGACTGAAATTCTTCTGTCATCTAATACCATTTCAAGGACTAAATTCACATTTTCTTTGGTCACCACAGTTTTGGGTGCTCCTGCACCTGGTGCATGGTGACAGAACTCTCTTCCAAGTTGGAAATCTTGTGACCAGTTGGAGTTATCGCGAATGAACGGCATCGTCCAAATTTTCTAATTAAAGAAAAACGATTTAATTATATTAAATCAACATTGTATAATTGATAACTTCCAGCACTTTACTCAATGAAATAAATGAAAAAAGACGTTCTGTTTTAATAGGGGATAGAAAGATAGTTTTGGCCATTCGATGAAGAAACCACATTTTCAATATTTTCAGTAAAAAATTATGATGGCTCTAGCGATCGCCATCCAATGCTTTTAGCACAGGTTTTGATTGACGTAACAAATTTATGTAGCATGTATGAGAGCACTGATGAAAGTAGAAGAAGCAAAAGATGTGTGTAAGGACCGTAGCAGAAGTGGTTTCTGCCTACCCCTTCTGGAAAAAAGCGTGAATATATGTATGTATGTCTAACAAAGCACGAGTTGCTTTATAGTAAAAGTTATAAATAGTGGTACAAACTTAAATTCAACAAAAAATTCAGTAGAAAAAAGTTGAAAATTTAAAGGTCAACTTTAAACTAAGCATATTTTGTGAAACAAACGCTGATGTAATATTCGATTGTGATTTCAGGTGACATTTTGATAACGTACAGTACAGACATCGGTTGGTCTCCTTATTTTCCGATGTTAAGAGGAATCGTAACAGAACTGGGAGGATTAGTTTCACACGGTAAGATCGAAAAACCATTAAATAAAAAAACCTGACAGTGTTTTTTTTGGATTTTCAAATTAATTATTGTAGTATTAAAAATTTAAATTTTATAATTTGTTAATTAATATCATTGAATAATAATAAACTGATGAAAGTGGGTTGTCAGTTCGAAGCCACTTCTTGACAGACACATAGACGAAGAAACTATGACGTCACCTTTGCTTCTGAACCCTTTGATTACGTATAAAGTTCCATGTGTGTACATTGTGCATTGTTTAAATGGTGTTTCAGTTTAATTATTATTATAATTGTTTAATTGTAGGATCACTGAGCAGTACATCGAAAACACTCATCTGTCGGTGACGCGAAACCATAAGTGTTCCTCCTACAATAAATAATAGTTTAAAAAACACGCTTTATAAGAAAACCGAACTAAAAAATAAAAAATAATTTTACAATCAAAAGCGTGGTGTACTTTTTATGATGTTTACGTTTTCTTTTTGGAGACTTTACTTTTAAAGATATCTGTTTATTATCAAATATATTAATTGATATAGCGCACCCCACGCTTTTGATTGTAAATTTTTTTTTTATTAATCAAATATTATTGTTATTTTTTTTTGTTCAGTTTTTTTAATATCCTGATGATCCTGACCAGGATCTTTGAAAAAAATTTATGAAATTATTGTATTGTCATCGGTCCTTTAGAAGTATAAAAAGTTTCAAATCGATGCGATGTTTTTAAGTAGCTGAAAATCGTGTCCAAAGATTCCGTTACATAGATAGATAGATACGAGTCAAGCTAATATAAAGCGTGTAAAAATTGCTCGACGCGCCTAAAGAAGTTTTCACTTTAAAAAATCCTAAAAACGTACAAGATTTTAACAATTATTTCAAATACTTACTGATTTCTGCCTTTGCTGAACATAATTTTGTTTCCAGGAGCCGTCGTAGCACGAGAATATGGTTTACCTTGCATCGTAGGAGTTCAAAATGTGACAAAATATTTTAAAACCGGCGATACCGTTCAACTCGATGGAAGCAAAGGCGAATTAGGAAAAATATGATCACATAATGTAGTCATTTAAAAATATTTTTAATTGTATTTATTTTAATGTACACCTAAATAAAAAAAAGAATAAATTTATGTTGATTAAGATAGAAACAAATTATTACCGTGAACATAATTCGATCGCTGTCGATGCACTAAAAGATTATACGAAATATGTTCCCTTGTACGATAAACTATAAAGTGTTTATTATTAATAATAACATCAGTATAAACATGCTACAACAATATACATGCGCTGTACGGATTCTAAATAAATAATAAAAACGATCTAGGAAGCCGGCAACTCCTCTAACTATTCTCTTTTTGCTTCTTCGCCAATCTCAAAACGTGCAAGATGACTTCTTCTACTGTCTGATTGTTTAATAGCTCTTTCACAGCCTCATCATCTATAACAGCAGTGAACAGAAGCTTCGCGTTTTCTCTGATTTTACCTATGTAATCGAAGTCCTCCTCAGAGGCGGGTTGGTGTCCACATCGTTTGATGACGCAATCCAGGACTCTGTCGACGGGAGCGTCGGGATAACCGAACTCCAACAAACACTCGTTATCCACAAGTAAAGTCAACAATTCTTTTATCGATTCGGTGAGCGTGAGTTCGTTCCAAACGAGGTTCTCCGATAAATTTTCGGCAGACGATTCGCTTATAGCGGTCAGCAATTGTTGTTGGAGACGCTTCTTTTCGGCATTGGCCAAAATGTCTTCGAGTACGTCTCTGTGACGAGCCCGAATGTGTCTCATGAGGCAATCGCGGCGGATGAAGGCTCTACCGCAGGTCTCGCAGCTGCAAGGCGACTCCGTTTGGTGGATGTTCATGTGAATCTTGAGAGAGGATTTCACGGCAAAGCCTTTTTTGCATATATCGCACACGAAGGCTGCAAAAGAAGAAAGAACGTTTTAAAAAACTCGACAATTAGGCAACACAGCAAAAAAGACTACTTATTTCGGCATGAGCAAATGCAGTAGTTTTTTTGCTGCATGTGTTTTGGTCTGATAACAATTTTTAAATTATTTTTCAAACAAATCTGAATTCTGAACGCAATCTTATTTTTTGACATTAATTTGTCATGTAATCACGTTAAATTTTGACAAATATATTTAAAATGATTCTATAAATTTTAATCGAGCCAAATAGTTACGGGGCTGCCCGAAGTTTTCGTGTTACGGCATTGCGGCAACGACAGTTGTTGTTACTCCCAAAGCGCGGCATTACATCAAAAACATCAAATACTTTGATCCAAATTTACTGAAACTTACACCAATTTTGGCTAAACTTTACCTAAGTGTGACAAAAGGCTATTCCTCAGGGATCAAATGTAATTTTATGAGCTAAAAAGTGATTGCCCTCTATCGGCTTCACACCAAATTTAATACGTACGTCTCTCTCCGCTATGTGACAACATGTGCCTGGCTACGTCCTCCTTTCTGAAGAAAGTTTTGTCACATTTGGAACAGGGCAGCGGATCCGCCCCCTCGTGCATGAACTTAATGTGAGTCGTCAGTCTCAATTTTCTGTTGAAGGCTCTGCCGCAATATTTGCAAGTGTAAGCATTCTCGCCTGTGTGGTGGAAGATGTGCGCTCGCAGCTGCGAAGGTTGTATGAAGGATTTGCCGCAGAATTTGCACTGGTGAGGCTTCTCCCCTGTGTGGGTACGTTTGTGGCGATTCAGTGTCTCTTTAGCCGCGAACGTTCTGGAACACTTTTAAACATACGATTGTTAAAACCAGAATAATATCAACCGACAAGCCGCGAAAAATTTCAAATACCTGATATATTTAATAAAATAAATAAATCAAAGGAATAAATGAAACAACTAAGTAATAAACCATAGCAAATCACTTACTTGTTCGCATTGGTACGGTTTTTCGCCAGTGTGCATTCTTCTGTGTTTTTTCATGGCTCCTGTAGATGGAAACCGCTTAGGACACAAATCACATGGGTAGGGTTTTTCACCTGTGTGAGTGCGTAAATGAATGTTCAGCAAAGTGAATCCCTGAAATTCTTTTTGACAAAATTCGCATCTAAACTTCTTCCTCTTTTTTACGTGACCAGCATGGTTCCATAAATGTTCTGACAAGTTATCTTTTCGCGTAAAACACTTTTTGCAAACCTACCAACAAAAAAGCACAGTTTTCAGACACATCTCTAACTAAATTTGCTTTGGTAACGAGAATCATACAACAGAGTAGTTCAGAGTAGTGCAACAGAAAATCATCTAAAACTTGTACCAGAATAGTTCAAATGAAAAAAGTAAAACACTTTTTAAAACCTATTAACAACAACAAAAAAACAGTTTTATAGTTGTTTATAGTTTCACTAATTTTGTCCTAGTTGTTTGAAAATAGTCAACATATTACAAATTGATTAGGAAGAAAATCATCAACAATTTGTACAAGAATTATACACCAGATTAGTTGAAATGAACAAATTACAACACCTTCTCTTACCCTGCATTCAAACACTTTCCTAGGTTGTCCCATGCATCCAGTTTGTCCAATGTGCCTTTCCAGATGGTACTTTCTAGTAAATACTCTGTTACAATCCAGACACTTAAGCATCTTTGCTGGATGTATTTTCATGTGATTAATCAATTCTGCCTTTTTAGCAAATTCCTTTTGGCACTCTGCACATATAAACATACTGGTTTTAGAATGCTCTATACTCATGTGACGTTGCAGAAAGTTTGCTTGAATGAAGAGCTTGTCACATAATTCACACTTGTAATCACCACTCTGCAACAAATAAGTAAATTTTATGCTGTAAAAAAATGTATGACTGGAACCCTTTAAAAACACTTACAAGATGAGCAGAATCCCATGGTTCCGCACAACATGGACATAATTGTAAACTTAATGGATCATCTCCTTCTGGTTCGTCTCGTTTTTCATGGTTCATTGTAATATGTCGTTTTAATCTCTTAAAAAAAAAATAATAGATATGCAAGTGATTTCATGAAATGAATATTCTTACAGCCACTGACTTGAAGACCTTTTCACACAAATCACATTCCACCCACTCTTCTTTAACGTCACTAGGCGCCCTTTCGTCTTTCACCTGCATTATTTCTTGGTGGCTTTTTACATGTTCTTCCACTGCTACATCTGGATCATCCACTTGTTCCTCTTCTTCAATTTCCTCTTCCATGCTATACTCATCATGCTCAAGAGTCACCACTTTAGTTCCATTGGTGCCGTCTTCCTGTTCGTCAGTATTGTCCACTTCTTCATTGGTCAAATTGAAATCATACTCATTTGCTATTTCTACTTGAGTATATTCCACTTCTGTAGTAGATTCAATATCTTCATAATCTCCTTCTTCTATGATGTATTCTATGGAATTGTCATCTTCATTGATTTCTTCATAGATAACTGTGCTGCTATCTACTTCTTCAAAATCTGTATTACTAAATTAAACAAAATTGTTAAAAAGAAGTTATATTTAAAAACTAAATGAGCAATGACTTACTTTATAATGTATGTGTGTATAACACTTTCTTCTTGTGTGTTAACTTGGAGATTTCCATCAGAATTATTTTGAGAAATAATTTTTCCTATAATAGCTAATTGATCATTTCCACTTTCTTGAATTTGAATGTTTTGAAGAACGACCGTATGGACTTCTCCGTTTTCTTCGTTTCTTTTTATTTCTATAACATTTGTGTGAGGATTTTCTACTTCTACTGCTTTCACAAAATCATCTATAGATTCTGATTTTACTTCGAATTTTACTCCACCACTAACCGAAGGCGGTTTCTCCATGTTCTGTTAAAATTTAAAACATATATGTAATTGCTTATTATAGATATCACACCATTTTTTAGTCTATCTTTAAAATCATTTTAACAGCAAAGTTGTGTTAATTCAAAGATAAACCTGCTCCCTACTAGATATGCAACCCTTTGTTCGTATTAAAAATATAATCAGTTCACCCTTATTTACGCACACTTAACTTTAATTTGTGTAATAATTTTTAACCTTTATAATTTATAAAAACATTGCACGAAAATAGATAAGGAAACCGTTAATCTATGAATTAATTTTTTTAAAACTATGTTAGGTTAGATTTTTCATTTGCATATTATTATAACTATTTTGGTATTGTTATCATTCTAAATATTGTTTAAATTTAAAAATACTCTAAAATGCTCATTTTGGATTTAGTTAACATGTTTTTTTAACATGACCACAGAGAAAGTTCACTAACCATCTTGTTGCGTTAGTCATCAGTCCATTAACAATAATTACACGATATCTCAAGATATTTAATAATTCAAATCTTCATCCGAATTACCTAAAACACATATCAAATTAATAAGTTAACAAAACAAAAATGTTGAGTGTAAAAATACAAAATAAATATTAAACTTACGCCCCTGAAAATCCGACAACCGTTGTACCACAGGAGCACTCAAAATGGAGGCTGGCTACTTTCTAGGCGCGTCTTCTGCAACTGCGCATGACATTAAAACGTCAGCAGAGGTGGATGAGGAATGTTTTGAAATCTAAAAGGGCTAAATTTTATCAAATAATTTTTAATTTACTTAAAAGGAGTTTAAAATTAACCTAACTCTCTTGAAATATCTCCGAAAATAATTGAATAATTGACCGCGGATTCGTGGTCAGCAAACCAAAATGCATTTTTGGTTGGAAAATTACTGAAAATTCTTGCCACCCCCAAATGACGCCTTTGAAAGCACTAGGACATCGAGAAGTATGTGGTAAGAGAGAGGCAAACAGAATTACAACTGATTGTCACAGAGCCAGTGAGTAAACTAAAAGCTGGTTATGAAACAACCAACGCAAATATTGCACTTATGGATGGGACAGTCGAAATCTCTTATCTGGGAGCCATCTAGGAAACGACATGAAAAATCGTGCATTTTGGGCGAAAGAAAATAATGTATATAACAGAACACTACTGCATGAATAAACACCTACACACATACTAGTGCCTGCAGAAAGCGAGCCTTGTAGGTTCCGAGATGAGGAGGATGCCACTGCGAAGAACTCTTTAGGGCACCTAAACACCTCCATTGTCGACACCCTGAAATTGTTAAAAAATACAGGACTGATCACAGTCAAATTAAGATCAAGCAGTAAGTGTTGCTGACATGTCATTTCTTCGAGTATTGACGTATCTTACTTTTACTACTTCCAAAGAGAACGAGTTTTTATTAGCTTCTTTACGAGTTGTGCAGCTTTAGATGTGTAGCTTCCTCTTTGAATCAACCACAATACCAGCCCAAGCGAAAAAAACATCAAACACTAATCAAAATTATATTTTAGGGTAAATTATTCCTGCTGCAATCTAGAGCGATTACCACCCTGAACGCTTGGTCAGATTTCGAGATGTCTCACGAAATGGACACTCCTCTGAGGACCAAAGCGACTTACTTCAATACCGCCAACATAAGAGAAGTCATACCCAAAGCGACGACGGTATTATCGAATTCTACCACCGTTCAATGCACAGATTGGGCCATTGTTGGATGTCATAATTGTGAGTTATTTTTAAATTTTAACGGTCGGTACTGTCTCAATTCGCACTCGACACTCTGTCAATAAGCTTTCAAGATTTTAAGTGCTATTGATTCTTTGCAAATGTGCTTTGGATCCTCTTTTTATTCCATCTTGATACTCTGTCCATGTACTCTCGATACTCTGTAAATTTACTTTAGAGTCTCTTTTGATACTCTGTCAATGAGCTAATAAAGTGGTCAAATTTTAATGATTTCTAAATGGTCTGGAACAGCTGTTATAGTATGGATTATTATATTTTACTTGAGCCATCCTGTTTTTATTTGGAAGCCTGCCGCAAACAAAAGATTTTATCAGCAATAGGGTCATTTCCTACCAGGAGTGGTGTAACTATGGGTATGACCATATAAATTTAAGAATAATAATATTTTAATTTAAAATGCTTGTCAAACTTACTACAAAAAGTAGTTAGACGTCTGTAAAGTGTCCAAATAATAAATATTTCTATTCTCACTTCGAAACTGTTTTTTCTGTCTTAAATGATGTCTCCTCCATCAAATAGTTTTATCTTTTTCGATTAAGAACGAGATCCTATTTTGTTTTTCCCAGTTTTCCACAATTTGTTTCTACCATAGACCTATAATCAGAGGAGACGGAACTATTTACTTTTAAACACGATCATACATCCCCACTTTCTGGTCGATTGTATTGTCTTGATACGGCCCACTGGAATGTGTTTTGCTGTGATGTTGCCTGCTCTCCAGTTATGGCAAGAGATTTGTGATTGTTATTGAATCGTCCATAGTTTTTGTTGATTATATTTGCAACAATATTGTGACTATTTCATGAATTATAACACCCTGAATAATACAACCCATTTTATGGAATATTGAACCATTAAACTATTTCATTCCGTTAGATTATAGAAATCTGTTGCTCAATAAGCGACAACGCCGCACGGCTTGTATGAATGGCTCCACGTGCAGAGATCCGTGCGTACTACGAAATCGGCTATTATTAGTAGCGCTTCTGTCGAAGGTGTTGCAACGAGATTTTGGAGTATTATCGCTGATTTTCAGTATATTATTGGTAAAATTCAGTCAAATTTAGTGGAAGAAATGATTCGTCATTGCCAAGTGTTTCAAAAACCTGACTATTTAAGCCGCAGTGTTTATTTTCAAATCTAATTGTTTACTATATTTTCATTCAGTGGTGTAGCGATTTCCCTGTTATTCAGCAACACTTATTCAGTGGTATCATCCTTCTTTCGTTGTTATTTGAAGAACTATATACCTGCCTGATCCATTTTATAGTAGTATTTCACGGAACCCTGAGTATAATATTTTAATCTTTTCCTTTAGGTTACTTAGCTGTTATTAAATAGTTTGAACATTAAAATTAAAATTTAAAATACATTACGTTTTATTTGTACAATTAATATTAATGATAACTATTTAAGATTTTTTTTCATTTCAGTTAGGTAAAGTTATTTAAAATTCTTTTTCAGTACTTTAATTTGATAAAATAATTTAGTTTAACGGGTATTAGTAAAACTGTTCGCTACACAGTTAGCAGCCCTTGAGTTGAAATAATTTAGTTTTATAAAAGTAACTTATAACATTACACACAATTGGCTTTAGAAACTTTAACGTAACACAAAATTGTCGCCCAACATTTGGGGAATTAGTAAGTTTTTTAAAGTTACACAATATTGGCACCCCATTTTTGTAACTTTAAATAAACAGTTTAGTTTGGCGCCCAACTTTTGGGGTTTAGAAAAATACTTTTAGTAGGCTACATCACTTCAATTTGATAAAAAAACCTATTCATAAATATATTCCCATAAAAAACTAAATATTACCCGATAGATATATTCTCATTTTGAACAAACAGCACGCCACTGATTACAAGCGTAGCCATAAGTCGACAATAATGTTACAGCGTTGCCAGCACGAGGACGGGACAAAGAGAATCGATTGTGTTCTTTGTCATACTCATGGCCTCTCTCGCGTAATAATTGCGACAAAACAAACAGAGTTTTATGAATGGAATGTTGCGTCTCCTCTGGATAATAGGTCTATGGTTTCTGCTTATCGTTGGAGACATATTTTGGTCTTTTTTCAAGGCTCCTAGAATTTAGTCCAGGGTTGGTATTTGTTTCTTGAAATAAAGCAATGCACTGTTCCAATTCCAAATTTATAGTCTTCATCGATATGCAAAGTTTTTCTTTCTGGGGATGGTATAGGTGGTTGCGGAGCCCCACTTTTTCCTTCACTCCTTAATTTATATATTGATGATTTTGAAACTCCCGTCATTTGCGAACACATATCCACCACAGTATCAACACCATACAGCGGATTTTGGTGTTGGGGGGCGTCATGTACATTAAGAATAATATTTTCGTTAACGGACAATGGACATTTTCTCACTCGTTACACTGGAACGAAAACAGAAGTAGCCATTTTATTTGAGTCACTAGGTATACCTAACACTCAGGCTTTGACATTAATGTATATTCTTCAGGTAGTGCGTGCGTGCGCATCACATCCTCCTACCATTTGAGATCACCCTTCCACCTTGGTACTGAACAATAAACATTGAGTGTGACATTTTTCCTAACGAAAGACGTTAACTATGTTAATAAAGGAATCCATTTTTAACTAGTTAGGAAAAGACACGTCTTTCGTCACCCGTAGCAGTTACAAAAATGTCACTTTTTATTCCAAAATTAGAAAAATACATTTTCCACTTTTTAACCAACCCCATTATGTACGCCTATGTAACAGCACTCAAAAATTGATTTATTACTCCGTGCCATTTCGTATAGAGTGTATAAGTTAACATTGACATTAAAAAATGATCCCTTTTCTGTAGTAACAATTTTTGTAGTCTTTTGAACTATAAATATTATATAAAATACTGTAAGTTTAATTTATTTCTAGTCTTTTTGAAGAGCTAATTTGGTTGTCGTATGTTTTTTTATGTTCCAGTCGATACATAGAAATGTGCGCTCAAACGTCCACGTCAGCGGGTCGATCTTGGACCTTGCGATTTTCGGGCATCCCGTTCTAAACGAAGAGATAAACGACACCGTCAAAAAGCGTTTAGGAATAGTTACAATCACAAAAAAACTAAAGGATATGATTAGAATAATGATAAATGCTCGCCGGAGTATAGTCAGTGCTGCCAAGAAGGTCGTGGATAATTTAAAGTTGAACGACATCCAAAACGAAGACAGCGCTTTGAGTATTTATAAAAAAATCAATGAGAGCTTGGACGATTTGGTAGATGTGGCCGTTTGCCACTCGAAAACCAGTGCCGTTTCGGTGTTTTTCCAAGTAATCGCTATGAACATCATGCTGGAAGGAAAAACAGGTGGGGTGGAAAAATTTCCAGTGTTTTCTTGGAGAAAAAAAAAATTAATTTCACAATGACGTTTCTATAATATAATTTGTAATACAAAAGTTTCATTTCTATCGTGTGTCTTTACAACACCTTGTTTTTTTATTTCACTGTTCATTTTCAGAATTATCAACAGAGCACCTGTCGGATTTCGCGTCCATTCTTTCTTCGTGCGATGACGTTTCTATAAGTAAATATCACTGACTTTGGAGGATAACAGTATTTATAAAATTATATATTACCATGTAAAAAGTACTAACATACCCTTGTGAGTAGCGGTGCTACCCAGCAAAAAAAATTATATATATATATATATATATATATATATATATATATATATATATATAAAAAGGAATAACACCTTAATATTTTATCAATTATTTAGTCAGAAAAATACTAACACCTTAATAATTTAATATAAATGTGAATATTACCTAGTTATGAGTGATAAAACAATAGTGCAAAATATCTGGCCTTTTGGCTCTGTCAGCGCCATTAGGTTAGGTATCATGTGAGTGGAGCGTGGTCGCCCCTCCACCACGACCCTTAGTAGGTCTATTGTGGCTCGCCAGCGCCATTAAATTGGGAAGAAAAAAAAGAATAAATATCTAATTTTCGTAACCTCCACATAAATGTTAAATCAACTAATTAATTAATTCTTACTGAATTTTAATATATCTGCTATTTTATAGGTAAATAAATGAATGATAAACACAATCTATGCTATAGGGATAAATCACGGAGTGGGCGACATCTATTATTGATCGTATGAACTTCTAGAGGTGTGAACAACAAACTAACCTTCATTTGTTTATATGGGTAAAAAGTGAATTTTATATAATATTTTGAGCAATTTAATCATTGCAAGTGATATATTTGAACAATATTTTGTGAAGAATTGGTGTTAATAAACCACAAAATCTGAAAGTGCGAAAGTTTAAAAAAGCTGATATGTAGATAAAATCGCGAAATATATGCTCTGTTCCATAATGCTCTACATATGGCAATTCGATTATATCTTTTTGATAAGTTTGATATTGTTGTCCATTGATCTATCATTGTATTTGTGATTATTCATAGTGACTTCAACAATACAGAGAAAGCGAAGAAAATGATTTTTATGATTTTTTCATTGATACCGTCAGTTCCATATAAAATGATGTGGCCAGCTTTAAAAACCTCTTCACCTTCCTTAATTGGTCGAACACGTTCACCCACACAATACAATATGTCCGAAATTGATATTTCGACTTTCAAAGGCATTGCAACAAGAATTCCAGTGATAACAGAACAGAAAAACTTCGAAAACAAACTAAAATTGTTACCTGGAGTTTACTGGCATTTAACGAGAATCCAGCGACAATAAAACTGAAACGTTAAAAACAAACCTTAAATCCAGCTTCAATCCAATAGTTTAAAACAAAAAATCAACTCAAATCACTGACATAACTAAAATTCCCTCCAATAAAAACTTTGGTTTTACAAGTCATTAAATGACAGAATATTTGTTGTTCGCACACCTCGATCCAACATTTTGTCATTTACAGCGCCATCTCGCGTTACGTGATTTTTCCCTAATCAAAAGTGATTGATGAATAATTAAAATGTTTCCCTGTAATACAAAAGTTTCATTTCTATCGTGTGTCTTTACAACACCTTGTTTTTTTATTTCACTGTTCATTTTCAGAATTATCAACAGAGCACCTGTCGGATTTCGCGTCCATTCTTTCTTCGTGCGAAGACGTCATATCCGCCGAGGTACCGCAATATTTGGAAAACATTGCCAGGATAATAAAAGGGAAAAATGTCGACGAACAATTTTTCGAAGTGGATCCCAGCGATGGGGTTGCCTTTCTGGAAAAGCAATGCCCCGCAGCGTACGATCTTTTCGAAAAATTCATGGATAAACACGGACACAGGAGCCAACACGAGGTAGACAGAAACACAACTTTTCCACTTCTTTTGTATTGACGTGTACAATATTAATTTTTAAATATTCTCTGATACTTACTTAACTGTGATTTTTTTTATACTGTAGATAAAGAAGCATTTTTTTCAGTGTAGAAAAAAAATTAACATTTTTTTCAGTGTAGACGATGAATCAACATTTTTGTTTTCAGTTTGAATTAAGTGAACCATCGTGGAAAGAAAATCCCACGCTAATAATTTCCATGATAAAGGCAAACGTAAAAAATCAGCGAAACGCAAATAAAGAGACAAAAAGTGTGGACGAAATTGTGCAAAATTTGAAATCCATACGAAAAAATTCAACCAGGTATTCATTTTTTTTTTATTTCGTTAAAAATAAATATAAAAAAGTGCGTGAATGTCTTGGAACACTCGGTTGGAGCGAAGTTCCTTTCGTAGTATATTATTATTGATGAACGTATTATATTTTCTCTCACTTTTGTTTTTGCATTGTTCGGCGTTGTCAATTTGTCAACTAATTGAATATAAAAAAATTAAGAGAGTGGTAATATAAAAAAATTTTAGGTTAAAAATAAATTATTCACTTATTGTAACACTTTAACTCTGGCACTTACCTAGCGTCATTGTTATTATCTTCTAAGCCACTATCACAATCCTTTATTGATGTATATTAACCAATAACAAGAGTTATTATCAACCAACAAAAGTATTTACAAACAATTCGCGAAGAGGTTACGCAGTACGTATTTTTTTGAAAATAAACATAAGTATAAGTACACAAGTATAAGAGTGTAGACGGTTATCCATAGCACGTATGCTATTGGCTGTGCCCAGTCATAGGTGCGCGCTTATTGGTTACTTACTTACCTTTCGAGTCCAATACACCAATGTTTACATTTAGACTCTTCCGTTCCAATAGTTGGCAGCATTTATCGCTTTGTCATTTGCCACGATTAGGTCCTTCATCGTAAATGCTTCTCCCATAATGAGACATCTGAGAAGGTGGCTGTCGTTCTGAAACTCCCCGCAATCGCACAGCTCGTCGTCCACAGGCATTCTCCATCTTATCATATTTGATTTGTAATGCGTCACTCCTGTCCTTAGTCTGTTTTCCATGGGGCGTATGTTAGAAGTTTTCCCGGTGGCAGCTCTTCCCTGGGTACGGTCCAGAGATTTGGGTGTTGTTCTTTCCACAGTGCTATGTGGCGTTGTTGTGGGCATGTCTGCAGTTGTTGTGTGTATTGGAGAAAGCTTTTCCTTGATTTGAGTCGTCGCCTTTCTGGTTGTTGGACGTGTAGAGCATGCCGCCTATCTCCGACCTGCTTCTGCCGCTCTGCTTTAGATGCAACTTTGCGTCTGACACGTGCTGGGGCGATTTCAGATAGAGGGTACAGATTCTCGACAGGTGTCGGTCTCAGACAGTCAGTTATAATCCTGCACGTCTCGTTTAAGGTCACGTCAGCATGCCTTGCGTGAACCGAGTTATTCCATACTGGTGCCGCGTATTCGGCAGCGGAGAAGCAGAGAGCAAGAGCCGACGTACGTAGTACCCGTTGCTCTTCCACCCACCCAGACACTTTAGTCTGTATGCAGTGTTCCTGGCCCGATCTTTTAATAGGAGATCCAGGGGTGGTAGGTTGAGGGCTATTTCTAGTCCCTCTGTAGGAGCGGTGCTCATTTCCCCCGTTGCAGCCCGGAAGAATTTTCCTTGCAGGCTTCTCAACAGGTTTACAGCCCCGGCTCCTTCCACCCTTGGCCACCAGACTACTGCTGCGTACGTTAGTGATGGTAATAATACCGCCTGATATAACCACTGGCTTACCCTCGGTTTTAGACCCCAGGTTTTTCACGGCTGTGGTCTTTGACGGGTTTACCGTAAGCCCAACTACCGTGCACAAATTTTTGTGTGATTCTCAGTGCCATCATCATGATGCTCCTGAGAGTTGACAGATGCTTTCCCCTTTGCTATCTGGTTATGTCACCAGCTTAACCATATACGAGGAGTACAGCTTCTTTTAATCTAACTAATAGTTCGTCCACCACTAGGCATCACAAGAAAGGCGATAATATGCCCCCCTAAGGACATCCACCAGTGGGGCTGCCTTTTAGTTGGTATTCTTTGTTACCGACGGTCAGTACTCTACCTTTCAGCATATTTTCCGTCCAATTAATAAGGTTTGCTTCCACCCTTTTGTTGGTCATTGCTCTCCTTATAGACTTGTTTAAAGTGCTGTCAAAAGCTCCAGCAATGTTCATAAAAACTCCCAGTGCTCCATTTGCGCGTCAACTCTCTCCACCAGATGGTGGATTGCTAGCTCCATGGACCTGCCTCCCGTTACGCGTATTGGTGTTCGGCCAGGGGGCGCATGGGTCTCTTGTAAAGGGAAAGAATTAATTGTAATATGTGCAAGCCACACTTGTTATTTTAATAAGAATAATTGGTTGGGATAAGTTTCTGTGAATATTTTTTTATTGGTTAGTTTCTTGAAATTTTTCTTCGCGTCTACATTCAGAGAGTTCGTCTCAGTAAAATAAAACTTTCGTTACTTTCAAGTCAAAGTATTTATTAATATTAATAAAATATATTTTCGTTGTATAAATAATCTTTTGGAAATGTAATTTTTTGCAGAATCATCATAAAGTTTCTGATGAAGAGAATTCGAATAGCTGTTGCTTACAGAGAACATACCAAATCGGAGATGATTAGAAGCTACGACAAATTGCGACAATCTTTCCGACGATTAGGACAGCAAATGGTCCGAGAAGGTCTGATACCGTCGAAGCAATTGATCTACCACCTCACCAACCAAGAATTGGGCTCGATATTACAAAAACCAAACCCGTTGTTGATCACAAAGTACGTTTTATGTTCAAACGTTATTTAACCGATCATAGCAATAAAAATATAGCAGCTCCTGCAGCGCCGGTTCCACCATAAACGATCAAAGCTTAAGGTGTCGCATAAATTCAATGGAAAAAAATTAGCGAGCATAGCACATTTAAAAATATGAGAAACGAAATATGTATGGCAGATTTGGTTTCTTTTTATTTTAATCAAGAGGGTGGAATATTTAAACCTTTCATTCAATAAATTTGCTTTATGTTACGTTTTGGTTTAGTCTATAGGGAAAAATCACGGATTGGGCGACATCCATTATTGATCGTATGAACTTCTCGAGGTGTGAACAACAAACCAACCTCCATTTGTTTATATGGGTGAAAAACGTACTTTATATATTATTTTGAGCAGTTTAAGCATGGAAAGTGTTATATTTCAACGATATTTTGTAAAGAATTGGTGTTAATAAACCATAAAACTCGAAATTGCAAAGGATTAAAAAAGGGGATATAAAGACAAAATCGCGAAAAATATGCTCTGTCCCACAATGCTCTACATGTGGCAATTCAATTATAATTTTTGCATAAACTTACTTTAAATCGTCAGGCAGCTCAAAACTGGATCTCATGCAGAAAGTTATGATGACTTTTTCATTGAGACCGTCAGTTTCACATAAAATGATGTGGTCAGCCTTAAAAACCGCTTCACCTTCCTTAATTGGTCAAATACCTTCACCCACATAATAAAATATGTCCGAAATTAATATTTCGACTTTCATAGACATTGCAACAAGAATTCCAGTGGCAACAGAACAGAAAATCTTCGAAAACAAACCAAAATTAATACCTGGACTCACCTGGTCTTTACTGGCATTTAACAAGAATCCAGCGACAATAAAACTGAAACGTCGAAAACAAACCTTAAATCCAGCTTTAATTTAATAGTTTAACAAACAAAATCAACTCAAATCTCCGAGATCACAAAAAAACTTTGGTTTGGTGATTAAATGACAGAATATTTGTTGTTCACACCTCGATCTGATATTTTGTCATTGTCAGCGCCATCTCGCGTTACGTGATTTCTTATTCAAATTTCATTTTTTTCGTGAATACATCTCTTACTTTTCATTACAGTTATGGCTGAAAAAAGATTCAAAATAATAATTTTAGGCTGTTAAAAAATACCTGTTATTAACAAATCTACAGTGTCTGTAAATCTTGGCTATTAAAATATTTAACGATTACAACAATAGGGACAGCAAATGAAAATTTTCATGCCATCTAGTGACCACATTTTAAACTTTATTGGTTCATATATGTCATCTGTCAAATAGTAATTATTCAAAATGTCTTCATCAAAAGTAACTGTTGTTTTGAAGGCTGTTTTGTATCTACAAAGTTTATTACATATCTCGATTTAAATAATTTTTGTCATCTTGTATCATTTTGACCTTGAATTAAAAAATACAACAAAATCCAGAATAAATTATTTTGTGCTATGTTTTTTTATTAATTGCACTACTTCCATCACAATGATTTGTCAACTTAACAGAGAGCTACAGTTTACGCGCGATCTCTATTCTCACTATGCCAACTGTATTCTCGCTGTGAGAGCTCACTATACAGATGGTGAGAAAAATTATGTCGTACTCGGTGTTCAAGATGCGTTGTAGTTTTCGACCTTCCAGTTGTTTTTCAGAGCAGTGAGACGGCAAAAACTGTACCCGTCATGGAAAAACCTGGAGTTTCCTGAAATCATGCCCCAGGTACCGAAAGCCGAAGATTGCGAGCCAAACATCTCGAGCCAAAGCGTGTGTTATTAAAAGTCTAGATGAGATAAATCAGCTGGAAACAGGTACGTTTACAATATGACGTCACAATTGTAGAGAAAGATACAACATACAAACATTTAAATAAGTAGGTTATTATTCTGATAACTGGAAGTAATGATATATCTCCTTGACATTAAGCTCGCAACATTGCGCGCATCTAATTAATCGGCAACGTTGCAAAATTTGATACTGAAAACATCGGTTCATTCGTTTGTAATTGTAATTAGTAAAAATGTTTGGGATTTTTTTCAATTAATTAAATTTGACAACGTCGCAGATCTACGTATAACGAGAATAATATAGCTTGATCCAGCGGTTTAAACTAGACAGATATGATAGGAGACTAAATAGTCCGAGTTTGGTAACATTGTAAATGTGAGGTAATATTTTTCATTGAAAATACGAAGATAGTTCACGAATTGTTGCCCCTAACATAGAAGCAAACACAAGAGAAGAATGAAACTAATTTTTAACATAGTCAACTGCAACGTTTATACACTTGGTATATCGGTGTTGAAGTGTTTCAATCCCTTTTGAAAAAAATTCAGAACTTTGAGTCGTCAGCCATTCGTCTAACGCCGACATCACTTCGTAATCATCGGCAAAGCGGATTCCACGAACATGTTCTTTTAACTTTGGAAATAGATAGTAGTCGCTGGGGGCCAAATCTGGAGAATAAGGGGGTTGTTCAAACATTTTAAATCCCGCATTGTGAATGGCAGCCATTGCAACACACATTTTGTGTGCCGGAGCGTTGTCTTGGTGGAAGAGCACACCTCGACTCAATTTTCCTCTTCTCTTTTTTCTGATCGCTTCGCGTAATTTTGGTATTAAATTCGCATAATATTCAACTATTATGGTGCGCCGACGCGGTAAATAATCCACAAAAATAACACCTGCAAAATCCCAATAAACTGTAGCCATGATCTTACCAGCTGATGGGACAATACGAAATTTTCGAGGGGAAGGGGAACCACTATGCCCCCATTCCATGTTTTGTTTTTCTGGATTCTGGATCAAAGTGATGAACCCATGTTTCGACGACCGTAAAAAATTTTCGCTTAAATTTATCGGGATTTCTGTTAATGATCTCCAAATTTGTCTCCGCTTCAACCTGGCGAACACGCTTCTGGTTTGCTGTCAGCATTCGTGGAACCCAACGAGCAGAGAGTTTTTTAAAACCCAATTCCTGATGTAAAATTTTTTCGACGCTTCCAACAGAAAACCTACATGTCTCTGCTATAGCCTTGACTGAAATTCTTCTGTCATCTAATACCATTTCATGGACTAAATTCACATTTTCTTTGGTCACCACAGTTTTGGGTGCTCCTGCACCTGGTGCATGGTGACAGAACTCTCTTCCAAGTTGGAAATCATGTGACCAGTTGGAGTTATCGCGAATGAACGGCATCGTCCAAATTTTCTAATTAAAGAAAAACGATTTAATTATATTAAATCAACATTGTATAATTGATAACTTCCAGCACTTTACTCAATGAAATAAATGAAAAAAGACGTTCTGTTTTAATAGGGGATAGAAAGATAGTTTTGGCCATTCGATGAAGAAACCACATTTTCAATATTTTCAGTAAAAAATTATGATGGCTCTAGCGATCGCCATCCAATGCTTTTAGCACAGGTTTTGATTGACGTAACAAATTTATGTAGCATGTATGAGAGCACTGATGAAAGTAGAAGAAGCAAAAGATGTGTGTAAGGACCGTAGCAGAAGTGGTTTCTGCCTACCCCTACTGGAAAAAAGCGTGAATATATGTATGTATGTCTAACAAAGCACGAGTTGCTTTATAGTAAAAGTTATAAATAGTGGTACAAACTCAAATTCAACAAAAAATTCAGTAGAAAAAAGTTGAAAATTTAAAGGTCAACTTTAAACTAAGCATATTTTGTGAAACAAACGCTGATGTAATATTCGATTGTGATTTCAGGTGACATTTTGATAACGTACAGTACAGACATCGGTTGGTCTCCTTATTTTCCGATGTTAAGAGGAATCGTAACAGAACTGGGAGGATTAGTTTCACACGGTAAGATCGAAAAACCATTAAATAAAAAAACCTGACAGTGTTTTTTTTGGATTTTCAAATTAATTATTGTAGTATTAAAAATTTAAATTTTATAATTTGTTAATTAATATCATTGAATAATAATAAACTGATGAAAGTGGGTTGTCAGTTCGAAGCCACTTCTTGACAGACACATAGACGAAGAAACTATGACGTCACCTTTGCTTCTGAACCCTTTGATTACGTATAAAGTTCCATGTGTGTACATTGTGCATTGTTTAAATGGTGTTTCAGTTTAATTATTATTATAATTGTTTAATTGTAGGATCACTGAGCAGTACATCGAAAACACTCATCTGTCGGTGACGCGAAACCATAAGTGTTCCTCCTACAATAAATAATAGTTTAAAAAACACGCTTTATAAGAAAACCGAACTAAAAAATAAAAAATAATTTTACAATCAAAAGCGTGGTGTACTTTTTATGATGTTAACGTTTTCTTTTTGGAGACTTTACTTTTAAAGATATCTGTTTATTATCAAATATATTAATTGATATAGCGCACCCCACGCTTTTGATTGTAAATTTTTTTTTTATTAATCAAATATTATTGTTATTTTTTTTTGTTCACTTTTTTTAATATCCTGATGATCCTGACCAGGATCTTTGAAAAAAATTTATGAAATTATTGTATTGTCATCGGTCCTTTGGAAGTATAAAAAGTTTCAAATCGATGCGATGTTTTTAAGTAGCTGAAAATCGTGTCCAAAGATTCCGTTACATAGATATAGATACAAGTCAAGCTAATATAAAGCGTGTAAAAATTGCTCGACGCGTCTAAAGAAGTTTTTACTTTAAAAAATCCTAAAAACGTACAAGATTTTAACAATTATTTCAAATACTTACTGATTTCTGCCTTTGCTGAACATAATTTTGTTTCCAGGAGCCGTCGTAGCACGAGAATATGGTTTACCTTGCATCGTAGGAGTTCAAAATGTGACAAAATATTTTAAAACCGGCGATACCGTTCAACTCGATGGAAGCAAAGGCGAATTAGGAAAAATATGATCACATAATGTAGTCATTTAAAAATATTTTTAATTGTATTTATTTTAATGTACACCTAAATAAAAAAAAGAATAAATTTATGTTGATTAAGATAGAAACAAATTATTACCGTGAACATAATTCGATCGCTGTCGATGCACTAAAAGATTATACGAAATATGTTCCCTTGTACGATAAACTATAAAGTGTTTATTATTAATAATAACATCAGTATAAACATGCTACAACAATATACATGCGCTGTACGGATTCTAAATAAATAATAAAAACGATCTAGGAAGCCGGCAACTCCTCTAACTATTCTCTTTTTGCTTCTTCGCCAGTCTCAAAACGTGCAAGATGACTTCGTCTACTGTCTGATTGTTTAATAGCTCTTTCACAGCCGCATCATCTATAACAGCAGTGAATAGGAGCTTCGCGTTTTCTCTGATTCTACCGATGTAATCGAAGTCCTCCTCAGAGGCGGGTTGGTGTCCACATCGTTTGATGACGCAATCCAGGACTCTGTCGACGGGAGCGTCGGGATAACCGAACTCCAACAAACACTCGTTATCCACAAGTAAAGTCAACAATTCTTTTATCGATTCGGTGAGCGTGAGTTCGTTCCAAACGAAGTTCTCCGATAAATTTTCGGTAGACGATTCGCTTATAGCGGTCAGCAATTGTTGTTGGAGACGCTTCTTTTCGGCATTGGCCAAAATGTCTTCGAGTACGTCTCTGTGACGAGCCCGAATGTGTCTCATGAGGCAATCGCGGCGGATGAAGGCTCTACCGCAGGTCTCGCAGCTGCAAGGCGACTCCGTTTGGTGGATGTTCATGTGAATCTTGAGAGAGGATTTCACGGCAAAGCCTTTTTTGCATATATCGCACACGAAGGCTGCAAAAGAAGAAAGAACGTTTTAAAAAACTCGACAATTAGGCAACACAGCAAACAAGACTACTTATTTCGGCATGAGCAAATGCAGTAGTTTTTTTGCTGCATGTGTTTTGGTCTGATAACAATTTTTAAATTATTTTTCAAACAAATCTGAATTCTGAACGCAATCTTATTTTTTGACATTAATTTGTCATGTAATCACGTTAAATTTTGACAAATATATTTAAAATGATTCTATAAATTTTAATCGAGCCAAATAGTTACGGGGCTGCCCGAAGTTTTCGTGTTACGGCATTGCGGCAACGACAGTTGTTGTTACTCCCAAAGCGCGGCATTACATCAAAAACATCAAATACTTTGATCCAAATTTACTGAAACTTACACCAATTTTGGCTAAACTTTACCTAAGTCTGACAAAAGGCTATTCCTCAGGGATCAAATGTAATTTTATGAGCTAAAAAGTGATTGCCCTCTATCGGCTTCACACCAAATTTAATACGTACGTCTCTCTCCGCTATGTGACAACATGTGCCTGGCTACGTCCTCCTTTCTGAAGAAAGTTTTGTCACATTTGGAACAGGGCAGCGGATCCGCCCCCTCGTGCATGAACTTAATGTGAGTCGTCAGTCTCAATTTTCTGTTGAAGGCTCTGCCGCAATATTTGCAAGTGTAAGCATTCTCGCCTGTGTGGTGGAAGATGTGCGCTCGCAGCTGCGAAGGTTGTATGAAGGATTTGCCGCAGAATTTGCACTGGTGAGGCTTCTCCCCTGTGTGGGTACGTTTGTGGCGATTCAGTGTCTCTTTAGCCGCGAACGTTCTGGAACACTTTTAAACATACGATTGTTAAAACCAGAATAATATCAACCGACAAGCCGCGAAAAATTTCAAATACCTGATATATTTAATAAAATAAATAAATCAAAGGAATAAATGAAACAACTAAGTAATAAACCATAGCAAATCACTTACTTGTTCGCATTGGTACGGTTTTTCTCCAGTGTGCATTCTTCTGTGTTTTTTCATGGCTCCTGTAGATGGAAACCGTTTAGGACACAAATCACATGGGTAGGGTTTTTCACCTGTGTGACTGCGTAAATGAATGTTCAGCAAAGTGAATCCCTGAAATTCTTTTTGACAAAATTCGCATCTAAACTTCTTCCTCTTTTTTACGTGACCAGCATGGTTCCATAAATGTTCTGACAAGTTATCTTTTCGCGCAAAACACTTTTTGCAAACCTACCAACAAAAAAGCACAGTTTTCAGACACATCTCTAACTAAATTTGCTTTGGTAACAAGAATCATACAACAGAGTAGTTCAAATGAATACAGTAAACACTTTTTGCAAAGCTATCAACAACAAACAAAGCAGTTTCATAGTTGTTTTTTGTCCTAGTGGTTTGAAAATAGTCAATATATCACAAAAGAACTTCATAAAAGCATCTAAAAGATTAAAAAAATAGTGCAGCAGTTATCTAAAATGTGTACAAAAGTCTTACACTAGAGCAGTTCAAACGAACAAAGTGAAACTTTTTTGTAAGTCAACAGAAAAACCAGTTATAGTTTCACCAACTTTGGACTAGTTGTTTAAAAAACATACTACAAAGGAAATTTATGAAACAAACTAAACATTTAAAAAATTAGTGCAACAGAAAATCATCTAAAACTTGTACAAGAGTTATTCACCAGAGTAGTTCAAATGAAAAAAGTAAAACACTTTTTACAAGCCTATCGACAACAAAAAAACCAGTTTCATAGTTTTATCAACTAGCTAAAAATAGTCAACAAAAAATTAGTAGTAGGTAAGAAAATCATCTAAAACTTGTACCAGAGTAGTTCAAATGAAAAAAGTAAAACACTTTTTAAAACCTATTAACAACAACAAAAAACAGTTTTATAGTTGTTTATAGTTTCACTAATTTTGTCCTAGTTGTTTGAAAATAGTCAACATATTACAAATTGATTAGGAAGAAAATCATCAACAATTTGTACAAGAATTTGTCACCAGATTAGTTCAAATGAACAAATTACAACACCTTCTCTTACCCTGCATTCAAACACTTTCCTAGGTTGTCCCATGCATCCAGTTTGTTCAATGTGCCTTTCCAGATGGTACTTTCTAGTAAATACTTTGTTACAATCCAGACACTTAACCATCTTTGCTGGATGTATTTTCATGTGATTAATCAATTCTGCCTTTTTAGCAAATTCCTTTTTGCACTCTGCACATATAAACATACTGGTTTTAGAATGCTCTATACTCATGTGACGTTGCAGAAAGTTTGCTTGAATGAAGAGCTTGTCACATAATTCACACTTGTAATCACCACTCTGCAACAAATAAGTAAATTTTATGCTGTAAAAAAATGTATGACTGGAACCCTTTAAAAACACTTACAAGATGAGCAGAATCCCATGGTTCCGCACAACATGGACATAATTGTAAACTTAATGGATCATCTCCTTCTGGTTCGTCTCGTTTTTCATGGTTCATTGTAATATGTCGTTTTAATCTCTTAAAAAAAAAATAATAGATATGCAAGTGATTTCATGAAATGAATATTCTTACAGCCG
The DNA here is from genome assembly GCA_950111635.1 of Agelastica alni. Lineage (NCBI taxonomy): Eukaryota > Metazoa > Arthropoda > Insecta > Coleoptera > Chrysomelidae > Agelastica > Agelastica alni. Next base: position 30,737,729 of record OX467717.1, read on the forward strand.
CCGACTTGAAGACCTTTTCACACAAATCACATTCCACCCACTCTTCTTTAACGTCACTAGGCGCCCTTTCATCTTTCACCTGCATTATTTCTTGGAGGCTTTTTACATGTTCTTCCACTACTACATCTGGATCATCCACTTGTTCCTCTTCTTCAATTTCCTCTTCCATGCTATACTCATCATGCTCAAGAGTCACCATTTTAGTTCCATTGGTGCCGTCTTCCTGTTCGTCAGTATTGTCCACTTCTTCATTGGTCAAATTGAAATCATACTCATTTGCTATTTCTACTTGAGTATATTCCACTTCTGTAGTAGATTCAATATCTTCATAATCTCCTTCTTCTATGATGTATTCTATGGAATTGTCATCTTCATTGATTTCTTCATAGATAACTGTGCTGCTATCTACTTCTTCAAAATCTGTATTACTAAATTAAACAAAATTGTTAAAAAGAAGTTATATTTAAAAACTAAATGAACAATGACTTACTTTATAATGTATGTGTGTATAACACTTTCTTCTTGTGTGTTAACTTGGAGATTTCCATCAGAATTATTTTGAGAAATAATTTTTCCTATAATAGCTAATTGATCATTTCCACTTTCTTGAATTTGAATGTTTTGAAGAACGACCGTATGGACTTCTCCGTTTTCTTCGTTTCTTTTTATTTCTATAACATTTGTGTGAGGATTTTCTACTTCTACTGCTTTCACAAAATCATCTATAGATTCTGATTTTACTTCGAATTTTACTCCACCACTAACCGAAGGCGGTTTCTCCATGTTCTGTTAAAATTTAAAACATATATGTAATTGCTTATTATAGATATCACACCATTTTTTAGTCTATCTTTAAAATCATTTTAACAGCAAAGTTGTGTTAATTCAAAGATAAACCTGCTCCCTACTAGATATGCAACCCTTTGTTCGTATTAAAAATATAATCAGTTCACCCTTATATACGCACACTTAACTTTAATTTGTGTAATAATTTTTAACCTTTATAATTTATAAAAACATTGCACGAAAATAGATAAGGAAACCGTTAATCTATGAATTAATTTTTTTAAAACTATGTTAGGTTAGATTTTTCATTTGCATATTATTATAACTATTTTGGTATTGTTATCATTCTAAATATTGTTTAAATTTAAAAATACTCTAAAATGCTCATTTTGGATTTAGTTAACATGTTTTTTTAACATGACCACAGAGAAAGTTCACTAACCATCTTGTTGCGTTAGTCATCAGTCCATTAACAATAATTACACGATATCTCAAGATATTTAATAATTCAAATCTTCATCCGAATTACTTAAAACACATATCAAATTAATAAGTTAACAAAACAAAAATGTTGAGTGTAAAAATACAAAATAAATATTAAACTTACGCCCCTGAAAAGTCGACAACCGTTGTACCACAGGAGCACTCAAAATGGAGGCTGGCTACTTTCTAGGCGCGTCTTCTGCAACTGCGCATGACATTAAAACGTCATGTATTAAAACGTCAGCAGAGTTGGATGAGGAATGTTTTAAAATCTAAAAGGGCTAAATTTTATCAAATAATTTTTAATTTACTTAAAACTTATGATTTATATTTTTAAATAAATATTTAGATTTATTTATTATTTAATTTACAGCTTGTAAATCCCCAAATAAAAATGATTTTTAAAATAGTTGACGGTTATGAGCTTACATTTTTGACCCACAGATGACGTGTTATGCCATCCCGTATCCATGGCAACGATACCATCTAATGTCAACACTCGGCAAGAGGTTACCTATTTTAAATATTTCGAAAATGTGAAATGATACTGTTGTGATTTATTAATTTAAGTAAAAAACTGAAATGACGGAAGAAATAAGTGCAGAAGTCATCAAAAAAACACAAAAAGTTTTAGGCAAATATGTGAAAAAACCGTTATTAACGGATAAATTATTAAAAAAACCACCGTTTAGGTTTTTACATGACGTTATATCCACAATTATAAAAGAAACTGGTTTTTTAAGAGGATTGTTTTCGGATGTAGAAATGGTTTCGGAAAATGTAAAAGATAAGGATGCCAAAGTGGCTTTTTTAAATAAACTTATAGAAGCAGTCAGTAAGTAATCCTTATTTTTACACAATCAATATTTTCTCTATAAGAATCTATCTTCTTAAAAAAAAAGTTTTATAGAAATTAAATTTATATCTTATGACACCTAAATTGTACAGAATGACATTAAAAAATTAAACTTTAGAAGAAAAATTCCTCCGTTTATCAAAATTACATAAAAAACATTTTTAAACGGCAATAGTAATAAAGTTATGTTGCAGACATTTTAGTATGTTATGTACTTCAATGTTGTTTTGAATTATTTTGATAAAAACACAATTGAGTTCAATATTAAAACATACCCAGCTCAAAATAAAATAAAACACTTTATTTTTCATTAGAAACTCTTAGCCAATTCAATCTACCAGTAAAAGCAAGTAAAATAGTGGCAGGTTTGGAGCCCACAAACACGAATCTTTTGCTCCAAGCCATAGCAAATTCACTGGACTCGAAAGTTGACAGTACTCAATATGTATCTAGCATCAAATCAGAGAACAAAATTAAAAAAACCAGTTTAAAATCAGAAAAATCTAAGGGAACCTCTAAAACACACAAAGAAGATAAAGGTAGTGATAAGACAACTGTCAAATCTACTGAAAAAAAGTTGGACACTCCCAAAAGGAACAGAACTATGAATTCATTCAGAAAAGAAGAGGATAACAACAAAGGCAAGCAATTATTTATAATAATTTTTTTTATTTACGTAATATTTTTAGGAAAGCAAAAGAAAGGCTATAAACAAGAGGAAAAACTAAGTAAAGAACAGAGCAACAATAAAGAATCCCCTAAAACAGACTCCATGAAAAAAGATAATAAAAAAGAAAAAGTTAAAGACGAATCAGCACGGAAGGAGAGCCACAAAATAAAAGAATCTGCAAGGAAGGAAAATACAGAACATGATTCAGCTAGAAATGATAATATCAAACAGTCCACAAAAAACGAAAATGATTCTTCAAGTAGAAGGAACAGCATTAAAATAGAACCATCAGAAATCACAAAAATAGCAGATGGTACATCGAAAAAAGATCTGATTTCACAAACAGAGGAAAATCTGAAAGATGAAGAACATTTTGAAACACATAAGTTGAATGAAGAAAATACCAATAAGAATTTGATTAGACCAAAATCGGCTAGATCTAAAAGTGGAGATATGGATAAATTTAAAAATGTTCCCAAAAAAGTAACAGATAAACCAGATGAAGGTCCCAAAGTTTTGGAACTAGCAGGTGAATATTTCACTTCCCAAAATTTTATGAAAAAAAGAAACTCATTTTGAAGTTAAATTATTTTAGTTTTTAGTAAAAGTATGTAGTTTTGATGTAAAACATTTTAATTTTTAAAGAAAGCTACTCTTTTAATATGTAGATCTGGCAGTTTCGAAGCCCCACCTCCCATCTCGACCAAAGAGTTCTCTGCGCCCTCCGAGCGTCCGGCCATCTAGCGCTAGACCTGGAGCTCCACGCCTGAGACCCGATTCAGCGTTTCCTATGCAGGAAGCTGTTCCCATGGGCACCATCAACGTCATCGTGGAAAACGTCGATACTTTGGCAGCGGATGAGGAGGAGACCGTGGTAATTGAAACGGCACCTGCAGAGCCTGAACCGGTTGCCGAACCCCTGAAGGTCGAATTGGATAATAAAGGGCATTTGGTCGAGCAGATTTTAGAACAGATCGAAGGAGAAGCTGGCGGGAACAGGAGGAAGGCTGAAATCGATTGGGAAAATATTGGTATGGAGAGTTTTGATTTTCGCCGTCATTGGGACAGTTTAAATTTATAACGTATTTTTGTTGTTGTTAGCGGTTAGGAATAAAGAGGGCGCTACGAAGGACATGACGCAACTTGCCGGTCAAATTCAAAATCTAACAAAAACAGCAAACCCTTTGGGGAAACTAATCAATTTTTTGCATGAAGACATCGAAGCCATGCACGGAGAGATTCAGTTGTGGATCAACACTAAGAAACAGCTGTACGCGGAAATAAGAAAACAGAAAAAGTAAGAGCAAAATGATAATAAATTTGGAACGATTGTGTTCATCAAAATACTAAATAAAACACTTCTTTCATGCCTATTTGTTGGCTTAATTCCCCCAAACGACTGCCACTATTACACCATATCTTTTTCAATGATTGTTTCAGGCAGAAATTTCAGAGCTGCAAACATTAAGAAAACTAATATTTGTTCTCCGATTTTGGAGTTAGTAAAGAATTGAGAGAAAGTTATTCTTAGCTAAGTAGGAATTAAAGGTGTACCTTTTAAATTCAATCCGGTTCGCAAAAGCCATTTGTTGCAGAAACTTAGCTTAGCCTAATTGCTGTAGACTTTTGAAAAACGTGAAGTCGTCAAAACTATTGTAATAGTTTGCTTAATTATAGACTTGTTTTGGAATTCCGTGAATTAATACATTCAAATTATTAAGATCGTCTTCATCGACAATAATACATACATACATACATATAGTCACGCCTTTTTCCCGTAGGGGTAGGCAGAGACAACTTCCTTCCCCTTGACACTCGACAATAATAGCTGGTAAAAAATCCATTTCATTCACCCGTCCTCGATCAACAACTAATAATTTATAACACCAAATAGTGTGGTTAAAGCTGCTCAAGAAAACCTTAAGCCGAGAAATTCTGCAGTCTATCTAAACTTTGATTTAAATTATGTGTCGATTGACTAACTACATACTTTTTTCCGTAGGGGTAGGCAGATATCACTTCCTTCCACTTGCTACGGTTCTTACACACACATATTTCGCTTTTTCTACTTTCATCAGTACTCTCATACATGCTCGTCGGTTGTTGGTACTCTTGACCTGTCCTTTCTTCAAAACAATGTTGATCTGATCATGATATGTTCGCCGAGGTCGATCTCTACCGACTTTCGTCCATTCACACTCGCCTTAAAAATTTATTTCTTCAATCTTCCTTTATCCATCCTTTCTACGTGTCCAAACCATCTAAGCATTCCTTTATCTATCTTTTAACCACATCTTCTTCTACACCACAGCGTTTTCTTATCTTACTATCCTTCACTTTATCCAACCGAGTCACTCCGGCTATACGTCTCAGCCATGGCGAAGCCACACATCCCAGTCTCGCACCTTTTTCGATGTTAAACCAGTCCTTGTAAGCTTCGTTTATCCTGACACAAGCAGTGGAATCCTCGTTAAGTGATTTCAGTGCTCGAATTAAACTACAGCTCGCCCCATACATAGACAATGTCGACCACAATTCACTCCTCATAGGCCTTTTCCAAGTCCATAAAAGCGCAGTAGACCTTCCGACTTCTAGCCAAGAATTTTTCGACTATACCTCGTAATGAAAAGACCTGATCCATATATCTCCTTCCTTTTCTAAGTCCTGCTTGCACATCCCATATCGTCTTCTCTTTTAACTCTTTTAATCAATATCTTTGCATACAATTTGCCGACTATACTGAGTAAACTAATACCTCGGTAGTTCTTACAGTCCTGCTGCGAACCTTTTCCCTTGTAAAGCGGCACAATAACGGCCTTGCACCAATCGTCTTGACTAACTGTGCTACGGAAAATATAAATCACTTAAGGTTCCCTAAACTTCTATCAGAGAGATATCGCAAGCGCTAACGGTAGTACCGTATAACGACGTAAATAGTGGTTACGGACCATTTTAACACAAGCACACAAGAGAGTTATCGCAAAAGTAAAATCGACCACCTTAATTCTGACAAGTAAAGTTTGTTGGTAAATGTAATCTAGAAATTCTCACTGTCTATGTTTACTGTTTTGTTGTGATTAATATATTATTAAGCATTCTTGTGTTGTTTGCTATTTTCGATTGTTGAAAAAAATGGATTTGGAAATTGATGCTGCAATAATAGCAGGTGCAGATGACAATGAAATCGAAGATTTAATTTTCGTTAATATATTGGGAGGAGAAGAAGATATTGAGCACGTTCAAGTAAATTTTAATTTTGACAATTTAACCAAAAGCCAATACAAAGATTTCTTTCGCTTCAACTCGGACGATATTGAAATAAAAATATAACCACAGGTAGGTACATCCGCAAAAAAGACAATAAAAAACTTCTTCGTATATATAAGATTCACTATTTTTCAAAGATAATATATATATATATATATATATATATATATATATCTGAAATATTCCGTTATATATACTTTTTCCATGCTAATTTTACTTTCAAAAATTTCTGTTCTATGATTTATATATATATATATATATATGTTCCATCCCAAATGTCAAAATATCGTTAATACCTTCCCTTATGTCAACCCAAATAGCGGAAGCCCTTATCCACTATTATCGAAGAATTCAATTTGCGCTTGCGATATCTCTCTATTAAGAAGAGTGTGCAAACGGCACAAAACAAGAAAGTGACGTTGATGTGTATATAGTGGTTTATTTGCGATCACGTGTATGACGTCACTAAATAGCGTAAAATATGGACATGACATGCCACTAAATTTACACACGGCGGGAGTTTTTAAATGCATACAATCTTGTAAAGAATCAAACAGATGAACGGAAAGAAAAGGTTGTCAGGCAAACTGGCCCGAAAAAGGCATAGCGTAGTAATGATTAAATTGTTTAGATATCCGAATGTTGTAGGTCCAGCATGGAATCCAATAAACCGTTGTTGTCTCACCTCGAGCAACTGAATCAAGAAACCAAGAAGATTCAGCTAGAAATCACAAACATACATTGTAACATACTGAAAAACGATGCCAGAATCAAGGATTTGTTGTGTAAATAATAAAGTGAATTTGGAATGGTTTCATTGACACAAAAATTTGCTCTAGGGACTAAAAGTAAAAAATAATGTTTGATATTTTTTCCTAACCTGCATTAGCATAAGCACCTAATGTTTTTATTAAATATTTGCGTAAATAAAAAGACAAAATTGCATAGAAGAAAATATTGTTTTTAATTGTAATCATAATATATTATTTCCGTATTTTACATAACAAAATATTCCTTATGTACAAACAGTCGCATTAGTTGCTCCACCAAAAAAATCAGACTGTACACACTTATTACTTATTACATATATAACACAAATCTCTTATTGGTAGAAATTCGTCTGGCGTGGAACCCCATTAAAAATATACCGCATTGCATTGCGTCGCTGAATACTGTTTTTCAGGCTTTTTCTACACCGAACAATTAATATCGCAGAAAAATAAAATAGTATATCAGTACAAGAGCAGTAGATTTGTAGTTATTTAAAAAAAAACTAAATTCGACAAATGTTCTTGGGTTGTACACTACAAATTACTCAGCCCTTATCATCGTTATAGATGACGACGCACCGCGTGGCAATTTCTTGATATCGGACAAAAGGGTGATGTACATGTGACGTCCCTGCTTGAGATGGGTAACGTTCACGTTCTAAAACAAATGACATATCTTTCATAAGATTATGTGTGTTTGGTTAGCGATTTTGGTTTTTTGAGTTTAGAGTGAGCTATTTGACAATAATTTGGGTTTAAGAAACAATATTGTGGTGTTATAAGTTATTTCTATAGACTTAACTTTAAAGTTTAAGTGTCAAAAAGTAGGGTTTATGTTACCCGTAGCCGAGGCCACTTTTTATAAGAAAAAAGATATATAAATATTTACATTGAGAAAGAAAAAGTCCAAATATTTGCTTGTTATAAACAAAATAACAAAAATAATCGTGCATTATAAAGATCATACATAGAGGGTGTTGTATCTAAATCGTCCAACACCATTAGAAAATACATTTCCTATGCAACTATAAATATGAGAAAACGTTATCAATTATGCATTAACGATAATCAAACATCTTTTTTAAGTTATTTTTTATTTATATTAAATTTCTTAAATAAATCTTCGTTACCTATTTGGTATAAACATTTGAACTTTTTTTCCCTCACTGTAAATCATTTTGGTTATTTCATTAAAGAAACGTCACTTGTCAAACACAATAACAGCCATTTTCATAGCTTACTTTAATGTTAACTTTTACATATTTACAGTGCAACTATTTTAAATAAGATATTGGAAGTTTAATAAGGAGCATAGGAAGTAACAAAGTAATAAAGATGATAAGGGGTGGGTAATTTATAAGCCTGTACCTGTGAAAACAAATTACATTGCACATAACATAGGTAAAAATAGATATAAAATAAATTCGAATGCACGTCAACACTGACGTAGATGTGACGTAGTGATACCACCTATTGAAACATTAAATTTGGCCAATGTCCATCGTTGTGCGCAAATTTTTTTAGAATAAATTTAAAGATACGCAGTTGGCGACACTGTCTCTTGAATCAGTGTTTTTTTATTTCACAAGCTATTTGTTTCATATTCAACTTTTAATTTGTGTATTATTCATAAAAGCTATTCTGTCGAGATTTTCAAATGAAAATATAACTTTAAAGCAATACTGACAACTTGGCAAAGGTGTGTAGCCGTAATGCTACCAAATTGTGTGACGTGCATTGGATTTTGTTTTGTATTAACCATAACTTTGTTTTCTAATCTCGTGCACGATGTTTTTTTTTTTTAAATAATTTTCTCGCTGTACCTGCTTAGAGATCATCAAATAAATAAACACGAGGAATATCTCGCAACCGATACATATTACCAAATATCTATACAAAAGCTGCTGTTTTAAAATGAAAGAAACGTTATTTCCCCCAAAATACCAATTACACCAGAACGAATTTAGACAAAAAAAATTATGCTAGAGTTCAAACAGTTCATCCTGTTGCTTCTCGTGCTGCCTCAGGGACGTTCTGGCTATTTTTCCTTGTTGCACGACAACTGTGTGTGGTGGATGGAATTTATTTAGTTGATCCGCAGAAATGTTGCTGGTATTGTTATTTACCATCTGCTTCATTCTTGATACTGCTGGTTGTCGTCTGCTAATTTGATCGAAACCCACTGCGAATCTACGAAAAATGTACTGTCTTGCTACTAATATACATAAAACTGCATCGTTATTAAACAATACAGAAATTATTTATCTTTGTTTCTCTGCAAAGCTGCGCCGGACATAAACTACCGACTATAAGTCACTTACTCACTATTTCTGGTGGTTTTTTCCACGCCCTCTTTACTTGTAGCAATAGCCGCATCAATTTTGTTCAAGAATCCATCGATGTCTTCCTCGTCGAAACTTGAACTGCTCGGAGATGTTATGCTTGACAAAGAATGAGGCCTTTGGGGTACATCTGTGGAACTAGAAGAAGATTCCTCACTGGGAATCAACAGATACTCTCTTAAAAACAAACTATCTGACGTCCATAATTTGTTTGCTCTGCGAATCTGTTCAATCTAAAATAATTTGCATCAATAGCAATAAAGATTAGGATCATTCAATACTTAATTTTACCAAATTAATAGTTTAAAGAAGGTTATTGTCATAGTAAAACTATAATATTTTATTACATACATACATAAAGTCACACCTTTTTTCCGTAGGGGTAGGCAGAGACCACTTCTATTCACTTGCTGCAGTTCTTAATGCTTACATTAACAAAAACTAATCAAAAGTTTTAAATGGAAGCATTAAAATTATTATTTTTATTAAAATACCACCAAGTTTTTTGTCTTAAAATATAATGCTAATATAACGCTAATAAAATATTACATCATCATAAATGCCTACATCAAATGAGTATTACTTTAATCCTAATTGTATATTTGTTTTACTTGTTAATATTTAATATTTCATTTTACTAACAATTTGTTAAAATTTTTGAATAATAAAAGATATGTGTACATTTAGACCTTGAAACTTTAACTTTTAAATTTCTTTTATAATCAGACCGAAACAATAATTTTATATGAAATATCAACCATAGAAATTTGTCAATATGAGAAGAAAATAGAGATATTTATTTCATCTTAATGAATCTGAACTTTGACATGCGTATCTACAGTTTGTAAATTGAAAACTTTCACATTTTGTGGTCATATCAGAGAGGATTTGTAATCATTTCAATACAATAGTTTTTTTATTAAAATGGTATGTAATAACAAAAACAAAAATGTTTATGCAGACTAATAATATGGAAATGATACAAGGTTAAAATAATAAAATCATTTTTATTTACATGGTGGTTTTATTAACATGTTACTGTTACTGTAAATCAACTTAAAATGATCTTGTAATGTCAAGTAGTAGAGCAGTAAATATAAATTTAAATCTAGAACAGTAGTTTTGATGTTTCCTTATTTATAAAGTTGTAAAGTTGTCAATTTTATTTATTATTTTACAACTTTTAAAGCAACGCAATTGAGTTTAATGGTTAATAACAGCTAAAAACACAGCTTTTAATTGTAATAGATCCTAAGGAACTTTTACAACCATATGTACAAACGTTTTAAGACTCATTACAAATAAAAGACACAAGAAGTTTCTTAAAATATACATAATAAAATTTAGTAATTAAAAAAATTACTTACTGTAACGTTATATTTTAATGCGATACCTTGTAGGGTATCAGTGTTGGCTACAAAATGTTTAACATAACTGTCATTCCTAGTAACGTGTTTACTAGTGCTGCCATATTTCTTTAAAGATTGTGCAGATTCTCTAATACTTAATCTCTCATAGGATCCTCTATCCATATTTAGAAAGGGGAAAACTTTAGATAAGAACTTTCACTTATGATCACTATTCTAAGCACTTTAAAGTTTGTTTTAGAAATTTAATTTTTACATCATACTATAACATAATAACATAAATCTTGATACTGACTTGCGATTCAGCAGAAAGTTTTAAAAAAAATACCATTTCTTAGTTCCATGTTTGGCAATCCTCCCTTAAACAGCTGATATTTTTGATAAATGAATTTATAAACGTCATTGTTTGTTGACAAATGTCATTTCTTCTTTTTATACCAATTCATAACCAAAATTTATTTAAAATTATAATAAACTAATTAATCCGACCAATTAATGCTAATAATGTTTATTAATTAAAAAAAAAACTAAATTTGTAACTTAAAAAACTTTTCTTTGTAAATAGAGTTTTCTTGCCCGTGAACCACATTGTACAACACGTGATAGAAGAAGAAATTAAAGAAAAATAGGTTATGGTAAATCAACTTCCTAATAAATAAAAAAATACAAAATGAATTTAGCAATAAATTTTATAAAGACAAGTATTCTAGAACCTCCTACAACATATCAAAGTATAATCCGATTCGCCAGTAAAAAGGCCAGTGGCAGTAGCAGAAATTCTAGTCCCAAAGTTAGACCAAAACACAGAGGTGTAAAGGTATTTAAAAAACGTTCTAGTTTATTAAATTGTAAAAACTCAATTTTTTTTTAGATTCAAGATGGTCATTACGCACATGCTGGCAGTATTTTGGTCCTTCAACGTAATTTAAGGTTTCATCCTGGTTTAAATGTTGGTCTAGGAAGAAACGGCACATTATTCGCTATACTACCTGGCAGAGTATCAGTAACTTGTGAAAAAGTTGATCTTAATTGGGAGCATACTTGGGTCCAGAGGTGTCACGGACACAGAAAGGGAATGGAGTTTTATAAGAAGTACTTCAATATAATACCAGAGCAACAACATCAAAACTTCAAACTCATTGATGAAATATAACTTGTATATTGTTATGTAGATTAATATATGTAATTTTATCGAAAACTGTTCTTTTTATTTATCAACCAATTATATAATCAACTAATGAATTAGTTTTTATACTTAAAAAATAAAAACAGATTTAACTCTAGAATCAAAGCATTAAGAATTCAATGGGAATTAAAAATCAGCCATAATATTACTTCATCAATCCATAATTTGTCATAGCAACAGAAAATATTTATCAGTTTGTTGTTATGGTAGCAACCAATTTCATAATAAAACAGAAACACTTCAAAAAAATGACATACTATCCTGACAATTTGTGTTGAAAGTTGGGAAAACTAGAAAGAAAAAAAAATGGGGACCGATTTTAGAAGGGAATGGGTGAAAAATCGAGTGACGACTTTCTTCGGACTGGATTCCGAGGAATATTTCGAAGAAATGATGGCCGTCAACGAAGATTTCGAAGACAAATTTACCTCGTTCTTAGACGATGATATCGAAAACAACGAGAGGAAGGAGTTTTTCTATGTTTACAAAACTTCCTACGAGAAGTTGATCGATGAGGAGATTTTGGTGCCGCAAAAAGGTTTTATTAAATTTTAAATTACAATTTTATAACACCACACTATAATGTTTACACTGATCCAATCGGGGATGACTTAAGAAATATATAATAGTAAAATACTTTTCATACGTTTATTAATTATTTTCAATATTAATTCATCTAAAAAACTATTTACTTATAGATTCTATTTGATGGTCCATTTGTTTTTTGTTTCAACACCACTAAAAACTTACACTGAAATTTTCACGCAGGCGCATTCATGCAAATGTGTTTCAACAGAAAATTGTTATCAAATGTCAGCAGTGCAAAATACCAAGGACAATCTTAATTCTCTCCGCTCTGTAACATAGAGAGAGGGACCGCTTAAGGGTCATTTGCATCAGCTATTTTGGGGATGTGCTGCGAGCTGTTTGTTGTGTAAACATAACCTTAAACTTTCGCAGCCTCCCAAGCACTCGCAAGGTTTCAAATGCCTTCCAACACTTCCACTAACACTGAAAAAGGTTCAGCCAGTGTCTAATGTGTTGTTATTACAAACCTCTAATATTTCAAATATGAACTCTATCTATCCATCGTATATCACATTGCAGTAATAAAAGAGCCTCCACCAGAGCCGCCACCAGAACCGAAGAAAAAAGGAAAAAAGGGAAAAAAGGGCAAAGATAAGAAAAAGAAAAAGAGTAAAGACCTATCTACTACACCCGTAACGCCAGTATCAGGTGAAGGTAAATACTTAGCAGTGGATAAAGCAATTTACCATTTTACTAAATAGTTTTTTACGTGTTGTGTTATAGAAACGGAAGGTGGGGCTCCCGTATCGAAAGAAAACGCTGAACAGGTTGGTAATACCGAAGTAGAGAACGCCGACACGAAAATCGTTCCTGAAAACGGTCAAAACAATGTCGAAACGTCGCCGACAATCACTGGGACCGAGCCTCCTTTGACGGAAACGGAAGCTTCCACTTTACAAACTCCAGATATCACAGATGCAGAAACAACGGACGTTGATGGTCAAGTTCTTTTTTTATGCTTCGCAAAATAGCGAATTATCGTTTTTTCTTTCGTAGATATTCCAACCGATACCGAAGACACGAATAAAAAGGGGAAAAAAGGGAAGAAAAAAGACAAAAAGGGAAAGGGAAAGAAAAAGAAAAAAGGTAAGACAAACTTTAGATTCTTCACGTCAAATGGGGAAAAAGGAATTTATTATTTACGATGGAAATTTCGTTTTAGAACCAGAACCTGAACCGGAACCTGAAGAAGATGAGTATATAATGGTTCCTGTAAGTTTTACTCTACAAAATAAATATAGGAAAATCTTTATAATTAACGAAGTTTTACTAGTCCAGTTTAAAAAAATCCTGTACTCTTATTGCAAACATCTTTCCTGATTATTTTACAGCAAATAATTCAAAAAACCGTGGTCGACTACATCCTTCACGGTAGCTTCATGAAAATAGGGCACGAAATTTTTGACGGAGAGCCCTACAGAATCATCTATCTATACAGGAAAAGCGACGAGGGCATTCCGAATTTCGATCAAGCGTCACAAGCCGACATCGAAATGCCCAATTATTTTTTGATCGGCTCCAGTACCGGCAATTTCCTGCATTCCGTCACTGGTTTGTGCAGGCAGGTGAGCAAACTTTATATCTTCTCCTCAATATGCCCACATTTGTCCTAACAGAATTGTCCTTACTGGTAGTGTTGATGTGTACAACATTCTATTATTACCCACATTACACGGTTGTGTACAATGAAAACAACTCGGAGAAGGCAGGTATTCGATAATCAGCTTCTCTCCATAGATTTGGCATAAAAGTTGGGCTTTCTGCATAGACTTGGCATGGATGTTGTCTTCCCTTTATGAGTTAGCATGAGGGCTGAAGCCTCTCCATAGACTTGGCACGGGTGTTGGGCCTTCTCCATAAACTTGGTATGAACGCTGGGCCTTTTACATAGACTTGACATTGAGGCTAGCCTCTCGTGGACTTAATATAGGGTGTTGGTCTATCTTTATCAGTTAACATGAGGACTGGCTCATCTCCATGGACTTGACATGAAGGCTGGCCACTCTTCACAGTCTTGGCATGGGTCTTTCTTCATGACTTATCATGGGTGCTGGCTTCTCTCCGTATACTTAGCATAGAAGCTGGGCACTCTCCATAGACTAAGCTCAGTAAAAGTGATGTGGGAGTGAAAAAGAGTCCACTCCTCCCTTAAATCGTAACAAAAGTCCACCAGATTCTTTGTCCAAATGATGCGCAGCAAAAGAAGCTCAACGACTCAATGATTGTTAACAGAGTGTTTTTATTATCGTTTCAGATGTTCGCGCCGTTAATAAATAATTGTTTTTTGGAGCCTGCAATGAAAACGACCAAGAAATCACGTAGAGAATCCAAAGATTCCGAAACCTTAAAGAGCAGTAGTTTGAACGAATTTCGAAGACCCTCCGAGTATCGTCGCATGACGTTGAGTACAAGTAAAATGAGTATAAAATCCAGCCAACACGACAAAGTCGATGACGATAGCAATGGCGATAGTACTCCTATCAAAGATGAACTTTTTCGAGAAGTTTCAAATCTCGTGCAATCGTTCGATTGGTAAGAGAAATTCCTAATTAGGTTTATTGTTGTAATATTATTCGTTTCAAGGGTGTCTGAGCACGTAGAAGATGAGCTCGATTTACCGATGGTTGACTTGAGCGATATAATTCACACGGATCTGAACGATGTCGAATTGGCTAATTCTCCAAAGATCGTCGTTCTGTTAGAAGAAGCCGTCGAAGGTTGGGAAAAGCACATCATGAAAGTATTGGAAGCTTACTTGATCAAGGTGCACAATTATTTTAGGCTGTTAGCAAATATCGGTTATTGACAAACTTTTCCAATAGCCAAAATTATTACAAACAATAGTTTTTTTGTTTGTAAAAGTTCTACAAGTACTTTATACATACAAACATACAGTCACGCCTTTTTCCGAAGGGGTAGGCAGAGATCACTTCCTTCAAAACAATGTCGATCTGATCGACATATGTTCGCCGAGGTCGACCTCTACTGACTTCCGTCCATTCACACTCGCCTTATAAATTTGTTTCGTCAATATTCTTTCATCCATTCTTTCTACGTGTGCTCCCATGCTTCCATTATGTTGAACCCAACATTCACTACCATACATAAGTACTCCTCATAAAGTTGAATCCGAGTATACAATTTCAACAACTTGTTCCACTCTTTCTCCTTTAAAGATCACCTCGCAGTTTGTCATGCTTTCTTCTTTTACTTTCGTCTTGCTTGCATTTACTTTTCATTTTTTTTATTTTTAAGGCATCATGCATTATATCAACCGTCGGCTGCAACTCCTCTTCAGATAATGCTAATATGACCTAAACATTGGCGTAAAGAAGACATTTGACGATCAAATTATTCATTCTCAATGCACTCTCTTTCAAATATTTTAACTAACCGTCTATGTATAAGTTAAACAGCCATGGCGAAGCCACACATCCCTGTCTAACACCTTTTTCGATGTTAAACCAGTCCGCATAAGCTCCGTTTATTCTAACACAAGCAATGGTCACCCCATACATAGACATTGTCGACCACAATTCATTCCTCACCACTCTGTCATAGGCCATTTGCAAGTCTACGAAAGCGCAGTAGACCTTGTCTCGCAAAGAAAAGACTTTCAAAACGTTGAAGAATCCATTTGCTTAGATATAGTGGTCTTCCCCATTTCTATGGTCGTACTCTTTATGGTAGTGTATTGTATCGTTTGCATAATTAATTTGTTTTTTGCCAGACTCCAACAGGAAAAGGCCCATTGCCCGAATACGAATACTGGCACGACAGAGAGGCGGCCTTGAGTTCTATCGTGGAACAGTTGAAAAAGCCACTTCTAGTGAGAATATGCAACATCCTAGATATGGCGAAATCTATGGTAGTCGAAAGTTTTATCAGATACCAAATAGATCTAAGACGACATTACAGTACAGCAAAGGATAATGTTAAATTCTTATCGACGATACTAAGATTTCTCAAGGTAATTTCTATTTTTACTGTATTATCCTTTAATTATTGGGCGAGAGAGAAATAGTGGACTGTCTAAATGATTATATTTAATTGAAAATAATTACGTTTGATGGGAGATTCCTAAAAAAAAATTGTCACTCACCCGTTGTCTTTGAGAAGCTTTCCTAGTGGCCGTCTCAAGGAACCTTCAAAGGGTGACTTGCACCGCGAGCAATTTCTTTATATCGGACAAAAATGGGTAACGTGCACGATGTACAACAAATGACATATCTTACATAAGGTTATGTGTGTGTTTGGTTAACGATTTTGGCTTTCTGAGCGTTTCAAGTTTAGAGTGAGCTATTTGACAATTATTTAAGTTTAAGGAACAATATTGTTGTGTTTTTAGTGATTTTTAAAGACTGAACAATTACTTAGGAACGCTTATTAGTAAAAACAATGACTATAGCGTGGAAATGAAAACCAGAATTGAAAAGGCTCGTACCAACTTTATAAAAAAGACTGAACATAAATACTTATTCCAGTGTTTAAAAGTAGGATTTATGTTACCTGTAGCAGAGGCCACTTTTTTAAAAGAAAAAAGAATCAAACTATGACGTCACATGTACGTCACTCTTTTGTCCGTTTTCAAGTCGAAACGACACGTCCTTAATCTATTTAAAAAAAAAAAATTATAAGAAAAACTTAAAAATTTCAATTTTTTTTTAATTATTATATTCCGCGTGGAATTTAGTTTTATCTTACCATACGTTTTAATAATGAACCGTGACATCTAGTGAAGTTTTGAGGGACTAAATTTTAAGATAATGCCAGTCAGGTGAATTGTTGTAAAAAGGAGTGTATGCTTTTCTGGACCATCTGCTCCCGGTCATAAGATTTTGCACACTTATAGATCTATAAAAAAGAAACATTTTCTCAAAAATTTTGCTTCCAAATCATTCCGGAACATCTTCAAATAAGCTCTTCTTCAGCAAAATTTTTGGAGGCAATAAAATAGACCCAAATTTTCCTATCAAAAGTTTACCCTCTTTTCTAAAAATAAACAGCGCCATCTATTGATTTTTTAAGAAACTAAACTATAACACTAAATAAAATCTTACCGAATTTATTTTGTGTTTTTTTTATTTTGAACGTTGTTGTCCGTTCGTGTTGTAATGTCTATAACACTTCGACGATAGCATTTATTATTTGCCTTTTAACTTCTTTAAATAGGAATAACTTTTATTCCATTTAAATGACCCATTATTGACCCGTGACAACCGGATTAAAATTCGTTCGGTAGTTTCAAAAATGTAACCGGACAAACATGCACACAGGCAGACAAAAAATAAAAAAATGCGTGTTTATGTTTTGGTAACGTGCGAATAATCATTAGAGCTTGGAAAAATTGATTTTTTTAAATCACAGACAGACAGACACAATTTTATTTACGTGTATAAGTAAAACAAATTTGTAAGTGGTGTGCCCTTTTCGATTATTTCTAACAGCTCTAGAGGGTGTTTCAAAAAAGGTGACACCGTTTCTAGGATAGGTAGAAAAGTGAAAAATAATTGGGATTTGCTTAGTTAAAAATTTTCGTATCCGTATTCAAGATAAAGGGAGGTCGAAGAAAAAAAATTTGGTTATTACTTTATAATTTTCAAATCAAAATATTTCGAAAACGGTACACAGTATCGAGTTTTACCAAGAGTGCCTTTTTGGTGAAAAATTTAATGATGTTTAAGTTTACTTGAAATTTTGTATAATAAATCTAACCTTAAAAAAGTCATATTCAATACTACTTGGTACGAACCATGTAACTAGCGCCCTCTATGAGAGTTAGGACGTATCAGCTTCTAAAACATATTCGTATAAAATTTCATTACAATGTTTCCAGTAGTTTCGGCAAAATCGTAATAAATGTGTATACATTTTTTTCTTCAAAGCCCTTTATCTTGAATACGAATGGCGTTACGAAAATTTTTTACAAAGCAAATCCCAATTATTTTTTAGTTTTCTACCTATCCTAGAGACGGGGTGACCTTTTTTTGAAACACCCTGTATATCGTCTTTGCATGGATAGATTGGTGGTTTTAAAAATTCCTGCTAACTCTTAAAACTCTTCGTTGAAGCATGTCTCATACATGTTCCAATGGATTTAAATCGGGTGATTACGCAAGCCAAGGCGACAATACTTTGATATAGACTGTCATTTTAATTAGAGCTCCCATAATGCATTCTGGTGTTAAAATTAGTCCCAGTTGACAGATTTCGAAATACCTTCACAATGTTCAATTATTTTTAGCTGATAACGCACAGCCACGATTTTAGAAAAATAACCGATTGCATTCCACCTCTTATGGAGGGCATCCAGTTGATTTGGGTGCTATCCGGTTATTACAACACCGACGAAGTGATGGTACCGTTCATGGAGAGAATCGTTTGGTGTCTCTTGGAGAAAGTCAGGCATTTTTTGAACAACGAAATTCTGTTTAGGTAGGCAGCACGTATTACATTTAATAAACGAGAAAGATTCATTCGTGGGGAATATTTTGTTGCTAAAAGAGGGTGGCGTGATTAGTTTACTAAAAACTTTCCTATCGAATTAGAAATCCCATCGAAATAGTGAAATTGTTGACCAACGAAGGTAAGGAGATGTTGGGGATGTGGCAATCGGCTTATTTAGAAACTAGACAACGCATAGAAGAATCGGGAAAAGGCCAACGTTGGGAATTCGACAAAAAGAAACTTTTCGGCGCTTCCAATCACATGTCCAGAGTGTGTAAAGATTTAAACGAAGTTGCTACGGTAAGATTTACATTTATTTACATTTACATTTATCACAAATCGCTGGATATGCATTAGGATTGTTAATGATTGATCTAACGTATGAAACATCCTTTTTGTTCCTAGATAATTTACCAGTTTAAGAATATATTCGGTCCAGAATTGAGGTCGATCGTGAGCGATCCACAAAGCATTGATAACGTGGCAAAAAGAGTGGACAGATTGGTGGGATCCATAGAAAATACGGATTTCGATATATTCGACGTTAACAGCACAGAAAATTGGGAAGCGATCATGATGCAATTCAACAAAGAGGTGAAGCATCTCGAATTGGAAGGCGTCAGTTTTATAGATCAAAGTTTCAAGATGATCAGGTAAGTTGTGGACTAGAAGCTTCTTTACAGCCACCTTTCGGGATATATTGTTGCACCCGCGTTGAAGTCCTTCAGTGGGAATTTTGTCGTGGGTCCCAGAGATTAAATCTTGGACCTTGATTACTCTTCCTGGACGTAACTCGTTGCTAGAGAAGCCCATTTCTACTACAGCAACCTTAGCTGAGGCAAGAGTATCTTCGAAAAAAACACCATCCTGCTATTTTATCAGTCTCTCCCGTGCTTTTTTTAGCCTCACGCCATCTTTGCAACCTAACACTTCCTTACCGGTGGGTAGTTTTACTACTAGGAAAATTACATGAACCTTAACCTAACCTAATCTTCAATCTCGAGTAGTCTTCCTGGACCATTTCTGCTACAGCAATCTCGGCTGCGGTACGGGTATCTTTGAAAGAAACACATTCCTGCTTTGATTTCTTCCTCAGCTGATCGAAATGTCGTGGAGTACTGTTACGGGATTGTGTTGCAGTAGTTGCTATTTTATCAGTCTCTCCCGTGCTTTTTTTCCGCCTCATACCCCCAAACGTTCTCTTTGCAACATGTCACTTTTATACCGGTGAGTAGTTTTTCTTCTAGGTCAACTTCCACATCCCACAATGTAATATAAGATTATTAATGGACAAGTCAATTTTAGGTTTAAATGTGACGTGTGTACAATAACTGAATATCATGATTGGGGTTTCAGTGCCATCTAGCGCTCTGGATATTAACTATGTCAATGGAAATTTAAATAAAAACGATTAATACACTACGTTCAATTTTCTAGAACGTCTGAAAGTGCTTTGGAAATGCTTTTGAAGTTCAAATTCATAGAAACCAGAGATGTAATCATGAATAAATTGATGTCTAAGTTCGATGTTATTTTAGATCAGTACATCAAAGAAATTTTGACCGTCGATGACAATTTTACAGTAAGTAAATTTGTTCAAAATGTATGTTTGTTTGTATGTATGTGTGTGTTCGAATTGAAGCGTTGAATTTTTAGAGGTACAAAAGACATCCGATACTGTACAAGAACATGCCAGCCAGAGGTAGCGCTATCTATTGGGCGCGACTTTTATACTACAAGCTGAAAAGGCCCATCCTGAAGTTCCAACGTGTTCCAGAAATCGTCAATTCCTCGATGAAAGCCAGCACGTTCAACCATTATTTAAAATTCGCCAAAGAATTAAAATTCTACGAGCAAAGTATGACGTTTTCTTCGTTGTCGAGTAGTTTTTAATAAAGGCAAATTTCCCTCAGGTAAATTCGACGATTGGGTGAAAAAATTCAGCGTCGTTATGGAAAAATCTCTGCAAATGGACGTGCTGAAGTTGTCGACTGTCAACAAGAAGAGCACCTTCTACAAACCCGCAAAGAGCGGCGCTGGTGGCGGAAGCCAACAACCCCAATCGAAACCCATACAAATGAACGCGAGAAGCAGCCTAACTAAAGGTATTGTTATGAATTTTAGTTCTTCCGTGGGTTCCGGCACAAAAAGAATGCTTCGGCCGGGAATCGAACCCAGGCCGTCCGCGTGGCAGGCGAGCATTCTACTACTGAATCACCGATGCATTTCGTTACGTGACGATTTATACTAAATCGCACTACTCGTAAGCCGCGTTAAGGAACTTCGTTCCAAAAAAATTATTATTATTCTGCAATCCTCGTATTTTGTAGACGTTCAACCTCACTTTGTTGAATTTAGCCACGTGCGGTCCCTTTCAATAGTAATTTATTCCTAATTATTTTTTTAGCACAATTCGGAAAGGGTTCTTCGAGTCGCAGAAATTCGAGCAAGAGTAGCAGCCGTTCTGTTCAGGACATAATGGAGAGAATCCACTCTCAAAGAAATCTAACGTGGCACGAAATTATGGGCGCTTACGTCGTGGCAGATTTGGGTAAATTCCACGTACAGGGGTCGACCCAAAAGTAATGGTCGAAAACCATGGATTTATAGGCCTCCAAAGTTGGAATTTTTAAAATAGTTTTGTAATATCAAGAGTATTTTTGTTTGTTTGTCAGTTCGAAAAAAAAAGCAAAAAAACCATTTGGAAATTTCAGTTTCGAAGGCCTCCCGATTGGAAATCCAAATCTCTTAGCACCAGCATTATTTTCACCGAAGTTACGTTTCTATCATTACTCTAGGGACACTCTGTATATTAATACCACTAAAAAATAAACGTTTTGTTGACTTAGAGCTAACACTTGTCTATCACGTCAACTTTTTAAGCTGTAGGTTACCTTCTATTTCGTTCATCCTCTTTATCACAGCAAGATGGCTGTACAGAAAAGCACTTTGATAAAGATGTTGCGACCAAATGTTTTGAAGTTCTTCAAGAGTTGCTGAAAAATTTTGGCGTTTGGTGCTTCAAGAAAAGGCTTTGACAAGTTGTTCAAACGCCAACCAACCACTCTCTCGAAGTGGTGTCATTGTTTGGATGAAATGCTTATCTTTATGGTGCTGCTCATGTTGCATTTAAGCATTTCACAGCTCTTTGAGAGTTGCCGGACAATTTCTGTGTAATTATGTGCACCAAGAAAACCTTTTTGAATGCTTACCAAACATTCTATTACAGGTATGTAATTGTTCATGTTTATTTTTATGAGAATGCTTGTGTTGTATTCAAGCATTTCGAAGCTTTTCAAAAGTTGCTGTACACTTTGGATCTGATTCTGTACTTCAAGAAAGCCTTTAATAAGGTTTGTGAATGCAAACCAAACATTATCTTGCAGTCATGTAATTGTTTCGATTAAAGGGTCATTTTTATGATAATACTTATGGTGTATTCCAGCATTTCGAAGCTTTTCAAGAGTTACTAGTTTGGATGTAATTTTGTACTCCAAGAAAATCTTTGACAAATGCCAACCAAACATTCTTTTGCAATTATGTCATTATTCTGATGTAATGTTCATCTTCAACTGAATCTGTGGACTGACTCTATCTTTACATAAGATAGGCTAGGAAATGCTGAAATGAGATACTCGAAGCAGACTATTTGGCAAAGCTTTAACAAATGAACACTTTTTATTTGCAGGCGTGAAAATATAATGTCCTTTTGGTCGTAAAGTGGCTGACTTGGAACGTTTGAATTACCAACAGTTTTAATGTGACACCTTGCTGGCCACTTCGATTGCAACAAGTGCTATTTACGAGGTATACCTACTTGACGTGATGAATGAATATTAACACTACAATTTTACAATCAGCAATCTCGTTTAATTTTAAAATTACTGATAAAAAATGATACTCAACAGAAATTTCGTTGTTATTTAGGACTCCAATTCGAGATAAACTTCGACGACGAATTGTGGTCGTGTTTCAAGAGCGTGGAACTTTTGGAAATCATGAAGTTCATGCTGCCAGAAAACTTGAGAATGATCGCCATTAAGAAGGAAAAGACGCAAATCAACGTCAACGCAGTAACGATGATGGTGAATCGTTACAACGACATCGTGTTCAAACTAACCGATTCTCAGGTAAAAACTTCCCATTTTCCAGAGAAGTGCTTTGCTTCGATGCGTAATTTTTTTTTGATAGACGCATCTTTTGAAAGAAAAAATGCGCGAAATCGAATTGAACATCCAACCAGGATTGATGAGGATCAAATGGTCGTCCTTGGGAATAACGGAGTATACCAACGAAAACTTATGTCTGATCAATAACTTTAAGACGCTGTACCTTCAAGTCGAACACGTCGAAAATGATTTGTTAAAGAGACTAAAAATGTTGGCCAACACGAATCTCTTCGACTTCGAACCTGTAAATATATATATATATTTAGTTGAAACGTACAAAAAGGCGAACGAAAAGTTAACTTGATACTGTTACTCACTATTTTTATTAACAAAAACAACAATAACAGTTACTGCTACTATAAGAATTACTGCTACCGCCTTCCAGATTAATCTGAACCATTATTGTCGATGATGATTCGCCATGGAGCTTCTTCATCCTGCAATAAAACTTTGCTGATCATTCCAGAAGTGGTCACTATCGCATCTTCATTTTAGATTAATCTGAAGTATTCCGAAGGATCGTGATTTGTTGTGGAGCTTCTTCATTCCGCAGAAGAACCACGCTTATCATTCTCTAAGTTGCCTCTATTACTACTTCCTTTCAGATTAATCTACACTATGAAAGTAAATAATCATTTGTCATGGAGTTTCTTTATCCTCCAGTAAAACCTCATTGATTATACTATAGGTTGCATCTATCGCTACTTCTACCAGATTAATCTAAACCTTTATTATGGATGATTATTCGCCATGGAGCCTCTTCATCCTGCTGCAAAACTTTGCTAATCACTCCAGAAGTTGTCACTATCGCTATTTCATTTTAGATTAATCTGAAGTATTTCAAAGGATCGTGATTTGTTATGGAGCTTTTTCAACCCGAAGAAGAACCACGCTAATCATTCTCTAAGTTGCCCCTATTTCTACTTCCTTCCAGATTAATCTTAACTAGCAAAGTAAATAATGATTTGTCATGGAGTTTCTTTATCCTGCAGTAAAACCTCATTGATCATACTATAGGTTGCATCTATCGCTACTTCTACCAGATTAATCTGAACCATTATTGTGAATGATAATTCGCCATGGAGCCTCTTCATCCTGCTGCAAAACTTTGCTAATCACTCCAGAAGTTGTCACTATCGCTATTTCATTTTAGATTACTCTGAAGTATTCCAAATGATCGTGTTTTGTTATGGAGCTTCTTTATACCGCAGAACTACGCTAATCATTTTCTAAGTTGTCCCTATTTCTACTTCCTTCCAGATTGATCTAAACTGTCAAAGTAAACCATTATTGTGGATGATGATTCGCCATGGAGCTTCTTCATCCTGCAATCAAACCTTGCTGATTATTCTATAAGTTACCCCTATCCATAACTTTCTTTATTATTGCAAGAATCACATGAATTACATTACAATTACTGTTGATTATATTCTGACTATTTCTTGGTACATTCACCTCATTTCGTTTAAATCCCCAATATGACTGCACAACGTCAGGGTAGCTAGTAATGTTTAAAAACTCAGAAATTCGAAAACAAACAATGTTTTTAAAGTTCCAACTTTGGAGGACTGTTGTTTTGAATCTGAATCCCAAAAAAGGGGGATGGTGGCAGACACAAAATACCTCTTGTACACTTTCCTGTAGGAAGACTAAACTATTGTTCCAAATATGTTGTGGTATTGCCTTGGAGAATCTTCCTTAGATCAGCCAGAGTTAGGATAGCATCAAGTTAACTTTCCAACGCCTTGCAAAATAAATTTCAATATTGACCAAAAAATACCACCCATTTCTAGCAACAGCCGACCGTCGATAGATTGTCGTGCAAGGATTTCTTTATCATCATGTACGACAATCGCACCGAAAAGATGTCCAAACTGATGAAAATATACGATTCCTTTGCGCCCATTTTGATAAAGTTAGAGGCTATGGTTTTAAGTACGAATACAGGACGTTCTCCCGCCATGTTTCCTTATTATTCGGCCTGGGAGGAGGAGCTTTACAAGACACTGATCACGATGACGTTGAGAAATCTGGACAATTTCAATGCCAAATTGGAAACCAAAGACGTTAGTATCGATTCCAGCAATATTAAAGCACATTTATGTTATTCATCGAAAAAAATTTATAGCCCATGTTTCACGTGGACGCGGTAGTGGTTACCCCAGAAATTCTACTGAGACCTACGGCGACGGAAATCTACAACATCCTGGTAAAGAATTCCAAGGATTTCATGGAAAGATTGAAGTTGATACCGCGATGGCAGAACAATTCTTGCATCAACTGCGAGCCGCTGAAAGTGTCCCAGACTGAGGAATATCTGTACAGCTTCTATGACGAAATTATTAAAGTCCAAGACGTCAGCGAGTCTATTGGAAAACAAGCGGATACTGCTCACAAGGTATGCCGTCGATCTTTCACATATTTACTTTCCAGAAAGTTTTACAAGTCGGAAGACCATGGCAAAAATCGTATTTAAACTTAATAATAAACTGTTTTATTATTTTCGAAATGTCTCTCTTCTCGAAATTTTAGGTAATTTTAGCGGTGAACAAACACCTCCAAAAATGGAAGAGATACAAGAACCTTTGGTCGTACGACAAGGTCTCGACGTGCGAAAAATTGATCCAAAAAACTACCAAACTGTCCGATTTCGACGAAAAATTCATGTTTTACCTCGAAATCATCAAAAACATACAGATATTCAATCCGCTGATAAACGTCGACAGCATACAATTAAATTTGAAACCGCTTTTGGATACGATCGTCGAACATTGCTTGGAATGGAAAACCATTCTCGGTCGATTGATAGACGAGGACACGGACGCTAAAATGATGGAAATGAAAGAAAAAATTAACGAGCTCAAAGTGCTCGTTAGGCTTAACATTAAGGTCAGTCGATTCTTTAGGTTCTCATGTGAATTTTGATTTTAAACTTATCAAAGTATAACTAATTCAAGCTTTATACTTTCCATAACTGGAGTCCATCTCAAGGTCCATGTTAGAGATATTTTGTACATATTCTTCCATGGAGCTGTTTTCTATAATTCTTTTTCTGGCTTTGTCAATATATACCACAAAGGGTTCACACCAAGCCACAACTGGATCCCTTCCTAACGTCCTTATTAGCTATCTTTTTAGAGATTCTTTGGAAAAGCTATCTCCTATTATTCTTTTTCTGGTTTTATAAATTTAGACTACAAAAAGCACTGCGAACTTGCAGTTGCGACAACTGGAACCCCTTTCTAAGGTCCATAGTATCCATCTATTTACAGATTCTTCGAAAAAGTTGTCTTCTATTATCCTTTTTCTGGTTTTATCAATATGGACTACAAAAGGCACTTCCTAAGATCTCTAGTAGCCATCTATTTTCAGATTATTCGAAAAAGCTGTCTTCTATTACTCTTTTCCTCGTTTTATACACAAGCACTGCAAACTTGAAGTTGCGACAACTGGATTCCTTTCCAAGGTTCATAGTAGCCATCTATTTACAGACTCTTCAAAAAAGCTGTCTTCTATTATTGTTTTCGCGGTTTTATCAATATAGACTACAAAAGGCACTGCGAACTTGGAGTTGCGACGACTGGATCCACTCCTAAGGTAGTAGCCATCTACTTACAAATTCTTCAAATAAGCTGTCTTCTTGGTTTCATTAATAATGGCTACAAAGAGCAACACGAACTTGAACTGAATCCCTTCCTAAGGTCCCTAGTAGCCATATATTTAAAAATTCTTTGAATAAGCTGACTTCTATTATTCTTTTCTTCGTTTTATCAATATGAATCACAAAAAGCTCTACCATAGCGAGCCTATAGTTACAACAACTGAATTCCTTTAAAAGTCTATAGTACCTGGCTGATAAAAAGAGCTCCAATACTCCAGGATGTATGACCCAGCCAGCAACATTAAAACATTCTTTGATTGTCCTTTTCGTATTCGAAGGGATTGGAAAAATTCAAGAATGTTCTTCAAGCCATCTCTACCGTATCGAAGAGCAACATATCCGCCGAATTAGCATTCTACACTTTCCAAGAAACTTACAGAATGCTGACCCAACACGAGATACAATTTTCTCCAGAACACGAAGTACTGGCGTACGCTTTGGAAAAGGAATGGAAAGAACTGATGCTGTCGGCAATTTACAGGGAACAGACATTGGAATCGACCAAAGAACGGTTTGCTCTACTAACGCAAGGTCAGATCAACGATTTCTTGGACGTTTTGAACCAATTTTTGGCCAAATACGAGGCCGAAGGACCTGGATCTGTGGGCGAAAATCTAGACTTAGGTAAAGATTCATTCTTTTCAACGGTGTTTTGTCGCTTCTTCAATATTTTTGTTATGTTCTTAAAGGTGTGAAACTAATGGATGAATACAGGGTTCAGTTCGAGGAGTTGGAAACGCGCAGATTGGATCTCGTGAACGCTGAAATGTTATTTGACATCCCTTTGGCGGATTATTCGACCTACCTTGCGGCCAAGACCGATTTCGAAGGCATGGAAGTACTCTACAAACTGTATAAATCTTTGAAGCACGCCAGAGAGGTAAATATTTTTGAAAGTGATTTTATTTTACCAATTATTTTTAATTCGGTTGCGGTAGATGTGGGGAAAAACCCTTTGGGCAAACTTGAATCCTCAAGCATTGGTAGACGGCATCGACGGTTTCCTGAAGACTTTCAGAAAATTAACCAAAGATATCAGAACCCAAGCTGTTGGATTGACATTGGAAAATCAGATGAAAGAGTTCAGAAATTCCGTTCCACTTATGGTGGCTTTGAAAAACGAGGCTCTGCGAGAAAGGCATTGGAAAATGTTGATGGAAGATACTGGCATTGAATTTGACATGTCCCCCGATAGGTAAGCTATCTTCAGTGCATTTCCGATCTTAATGGTATCTCTTTGAGGTCAATTACCCACATGCTCCATGCTTCTCTAACTCTCATCAAAAATGGTTATATTTTAGATTTACTTTGGACAACATGTTCGCCATGGAGCTTCACCGTTACCAGGACATTGCCGAAGAAATCATAAATAACGCTATTAAAGAATTGAGTATTGAAAAGGGCGTTAAAGAAATAGCAGACACTTGGACCAGTATAGTATTTATTGTTTTCAAGCACCTTAAAGGTACTGAAGATCGTGGATATATACTAGGTACGTTTTTTTAATTCGTATTATGTGTCAGCTAATAGATGGATTCGATCTCAAAAAAGGTTGCAAGCTGTTGGTTCGTTTCGTTAAGTTAGGTTAGTTGCTGGACTTTCGTTGACGGTATTGTTCTGTTTGAATAGGTAGCACTGAGGAAATAATGCAAGTTTTAGAAGACAATTCCATGAATCTTCAAAGTATGGCGGGCTCTCAATTCGTGGGTCCGTTTCTGCGTCAAGTACAAAAATGGGAAAAAGCACTGGCTACCATCGGTGAAGTCACTGACGAGTGGCTTTCCGTGCAGAGAAAATGGCTGTACCTGGAAGGCATCTTCGTCGGTAAGTAGTTTTGTATAAAGCTTTTTTCGATTTTTTTTTAATGTCGTTATGTCTTAGGCGGCGATATAAGGGGGCAGTTGCCAGAGGAAGCTAGAAAATTTGACGACATAGATAAAGTTTTCAGAAGAATCATGGTCGAAACTGCGAAAAGACCGAACGTTCTGGATTGTTGTAGTGCCTCTGGACGATTGGACGAGTTTTTAAGTTAGTCGAACTTTAAAAGCGATTTTTTTGAAAATTACCAACTGGCTTCCTATTATTCTTGTAGGTTTGGGCGACGGTTTGGATCGTTGTCAAAAATCGCTGAACGATTATTTGGACTCGAAGAGAAGAAGATTCCCGAGATTTTACTTTATATCCACCGAAGAACTGTTGTCGATCTTAGGTAGCAGCGAACATACGTGCGTCCAAGATCACATGATCAAAATGTTCGACAACATCAAATCCTTAAGGTTGGTACTCGTATACGAATAGACTTGTTATTAAGTCTTAAAAAAAAATTAATTCCAATATTATAGAGAAATCTTCTTCTTATGGTGCCGTCTCCACACGGAGCTTGGCTATCATTATGACTATTTTTACTTTCGACGCCGTGACTCTGAAAAGCTGGAGGGATGTGCATCCAAACTATTCTTAGATTTGTTAGCCAGGATATACGTCTTCTTTCCACCGATCTCTTTTCTGCAATCTTTCCCTCCATTATCAGTCGTAGTATACTGTATCTCTCTACACGCATAATGTGACCGAGATATTCCAGTTTTCTGGCTGTAATCAAGTTCTCCAATTCTCTTTCTCTTTCTACTCGGCGTAGAACCTCCTCATTGGTAATCTTTTTTATCCACGATATTCTTAGTACACTCCGGAAGATCCACATTTCAAATCCCTGGAGCTTTTTCATTGTGGCTTTGTTGATCGTCCATGATTCTAGTCCATATAAAAGCACTGGGATTACATAACATTTAACCATTCTCGGACGTAGTTGAAGGTTTAAGTGTGGGTTAGTAAATAGTTGTTTCATTTTAAAGAAAACATTTCTAGCCTTTTTGATTCTGACTTTGATTTCTTGAGTCTGATCATGCCTATCGTTGCTCCACGTGCCAAGATACTGATATTGCTTTACTCTCTCGACCAACACTGAATTGGTATTGATATTAGGTTGGTTTAATGGGGTTTTACTTATGACCATGTATTTAGTTTTTTTATAGTTCATTTTTAAACCGTACTCCCTGCTGACCCGATCGATCTCTTGAAGTAATACTTGAAGATCATGTATGTTGTCGGTTATGATCAAGGTGTCATCAGCGTAACGTATGTTGTTGATAATCTTTCCATTTATATTTATCCCCTCATTCCCGTTCATGAGAGCTTCTTTGAATACAGCCTCTGAATAATAATTTAACAGAAGCGGTGACAAGACACATCCCTGTCTTACCCCTCGTTGTTTTTTGATATATTCTGATGTTTTTCCTTCAGAGCTGATCACAGCGACTTGATTACAATAGAGGTTCTTTATTATTCTGACATCTTGCTCATCAAGCTGACTTTCTCGTAAAAGGTTAATCATCTTTTCGTGCCTCACCCTGTCAAACGCCTTCTCTTAGTCAATAAATCCCATATAATCTCGTACAGAGAAATTTTGAAGCTAATTTACTTTTAAAGTACCCGAATACGTTTTTTCTAACCTTTAATATCCATAAAAAATTATTAAAATTAATTAATTATAGCATATTGTATGACTTATTAATATGTTGTTGCGTTAATTTTATTAAGTTGATACAGGTCGCTACGTGAGTTGATTTGACATGAAATATCTAATCGTATCACAAAAACTATTTGCTGATTCCGTAAGAGGAAACACGTTACGGTTAAACGTAAACAATTCAGCAATAATACGAATGTTTATACAAATGTACATTTTATATTTTCAAAAGTATTTGGTTTGTCAGCAAGATGTTCATTCATATGAAACTAGAAATCGAAATGATTTTTATATTTTAAGGGTAATCAGGAGGAGTACAATGAATTAATTATTTTTTAGAGGATTTCAGGAATTCAACAAATTACCTGCATCCTTCAGAAAAATAGTCTACCTACTTGTAAAATTCAAACACAGCTTGAAAAATTTCATGAGAAATGTTTGAATATTATTCTTCTTTTGTTGTTTTTTTTTTCCCAATCCGGTTATTGTTATCATCAAATTTAAAATGGATCAGCTAGTGCAGCGATTCCCAAACTGCGTTCCGTAGAATAGTCATTAGGGTTCCGCCAAAATTATTTATTATTAGCTATTAAATAATACCACGGTTACAAATAGTAGTAGAAAGTCCTTGACCACAATCCTAATTTTAAACTGACTTCTAACGTTAACGTATGTGGATTTACCAACCTAATTGCAAGCGTGATTCTTCTTCTTCTTCTTAACCAACGATGAGGTTACCGTTTCAGATTTTCGAGCGACAGCAACGAGAGAATCATCGCCATTGCGATGGTATCTGGAGAAGGAGAAGTGATGGACTTTCGAAATCCGGTGTACATTGAAGGAAAGGTGGAAGAATGGATGAACGATGTGCTGAAAGAAATGCGAAAATCCAACAGATTTATTACGAAAAGCGGTATCTTCTACTACGGGAAAATTAGAAGACCGAGGGCCGAATGGATGTTGGAGTATCAAGGGATGATTACACTAGCTGGAAGTCAAGTAAACGATTAGATCTCTTTCATTTTTAGATATTAGCGTCTGTAACACTGCTGACCAGCAACAGTCTCAGTAATTGTTCTAATATTCTCACGCTGCGCTTAAATAATCCAAAACAACAATTTAAAAAATTGCTCGTGTTTCCACGATCGATCGTTTCTGCTTTAAGTATATACTCCTGCCCTTTCGGATGTAACATGAAGTCGATTGTAATGTCTTTCGTTTTAATATCTTTGCGAACACGGGAATATAGTAAACACAAATGTAATTTAACAATCATACAGCGGTTCAACAACTTAACGAAGATTGGACTGATACACAATAAGCGTACAGCGGTTTAACAAAGTAGTTGGAAAGATGGTACTTCTTAATTCATTCTAATGATTTTAAAAATGTACGTCGAATAAAAGTTTTTTCAAATAATTCAGTCCATCTGCATAAGTCAATTAGAAGTAAACAGGGTGCACCGTTACTCCAAAATAACTTATTAACATAATTTTTTAAATAGTACACCCTGTATATATTTCCAGTTTTTGCATAATCTATTAAATTACAAATACAACTGTCAAGACCGCATAATTATAACCTTATTTATTCTACAGTTATTGAGAAAAATCATTTACGAGAACGTTTTCATTACCAAAATAATTAACAGGAACAAATAACTTATTCTTATTTAATAAGATGTTCAATTTACGAGAAATGGAAAGTATGACAGTGACATTGAGCGAAGGGTGTTGGCAGGAAAACAAATGAATGGGGCACTGTATATATATATATATATATATATACATTTTTTTTTCGTTAAACCAATAGAAAATAAAATATTAATAAGTTATTTTATGTTCACACTGTACAAGTGGTGATACTGTACTGCCTAGCGTAATTTTTTCCAGGTCATCCAGGATCAACCATTTGTCTAGCAGTATAGATTCTTCGACGCCAGAAGCAAGGCTTAGACTCTCAACCAGCATATTGTTCTTTGTTGGGTGGTAATACTTCCTAGGGGAATTTTTTTTCAGGTCATCCAGGATCAACCATTTGTCTAGAAGTATAGATTCTCTGATGCCAGAAGCAAGGCTTAGACTCTCAACCAGCATATTGTTCTTTAATGGATGGTGATACTTCCTAGGGGAATTTTTTCCAGGTCATCCACGATCAACCATTTGTCTAGCAGTATAGATTCTCTAATGCCAGAAGCAGGGCTTACACGCTCAACTAGCATATTGTTCTTTAATGGGTGGTGATACTTCCTAGGGGAATTTTTTCCAGGTCATCCACGATCAACCATTTGTCTGGAAGTATAGATTCTCTAATGCCAGAAGCAAGGCTTAGACTCTCAACCAGAATATTGTTCTGTAATGGGTAGTGATACTTCCTGCGGGAATTTTTTTCAGATCATCCAGGATCAACCATCCTTCTAACAGTGTAGATCCTCTGACACCAGAAGCAAGGTGTTTCACTTAGTTTTATGTTATGAAGACATCTCCTTGGACAACGCCAAATAGATATATGCTAGGGAGATTGAGGTTCGGTTTGGCAGATTCTTATAATAGTTCCATTTCGTTTGATGCAGGTTTGGTGGACGGCCGAGGTAGAAGACGTATTTGCAAAATTTCAAAAGGGCAACAAAAGAGCGATGAAGGAATATTTGGATCAACTGAATAGACAGTTGGATGAAATAGTTCTAACCGTCAGAGCGGAACTCACAGCGAACGATCGAACGAAATTCAAGACCATCGCAATTATTGAAGTACATTCAAGGTATGCTATCGAAACGATACACTTTCCATTTTCCAAACGAGGAATTTAGCATTCCAACGAGCATATAAATACTCGTGATCGTTTTTAAAATAACTTAATACGGTAAGTAGAAATCGGGGGAACTATAAGTTTGAATCAA
Organism: Agelastica alni; assembly: GCA_950111635.1. Lineage (NCBI taxonomy): Eukaryota > Metazoa > Arthropoda > Insecta > Coleoptera > Chrysomelidae > Agelastica > Agelastica alni. Next base: position 30,770,743 of record OX467717.1, read on the forward strand.
AATCGACAGAGAGTAAAAAATTTGACAGCTTAGCTTGGTATACTCTCTGCTAGATGTCGCTATCACCTACAGACGTTATTACTTGGGTACTGACTCGTTTCAGAGACATCGTCGAAGGTTTTGTCAGAGACAGCGTCACGGACATCACGGAATTCGAATGGGAGAGTCAGTTGAGGTTTTATTGGATTAATCAATTGGACAATCTGTGGGTAACGCAATGTACTGGATCATTCGAATACGGGTAAGAGTAAACTACGTTTATGGATTATTGAATTAGAATAAAACGCAGGAGTAGTTTTAACCCTTTTATTATATTACTGTAACTAATTCTTCACTTGATACATCTTTTTAACGACATGTTTACTTAGAGATATGTACACTAAAGCCTCGAATTCACTAGGGGACAAGTCGTGAGACACATGTGCCAGAACATCTACGTGCGTGTTCTCGGAACATGTTGGCAACATGTCGCGAGACATTTTCCTTGTCCACACCAGTCAGTCGCCGCAGATATGTTGCCCGAGAAAGTTGTGGTAGCTAGTGTTGCGTGCATATATATATATATATATATATATATATATATATATATATATATATATATATATATTCTATTGAGTAGTTTACCGAAACTTTATAAAAAGAAAAAGGTAGTGGGTGCGAAACTACTTATCGCAAAGAGAAAGCAGAGTTAATATTCTACGTGATCTTCGAATGTTTGATGGATCATTTGTAAATTTCACTCGTATGACATCGCGTGATTTTGAAGTTTTATTAGAAATGTTTGGGCCTGCCATGGCTAAACAAAACACAATATTACGGAATGATGTTGGTTCTGACAGCAGACTTTGCTTCTATATATTTCATAGATATTTGAAGGCCATTAGCTGACCCCTCCCAAGCATAATTTTTATTTATTTTATTTTTGTAGTCACGGTTATTCGTGTCCATAAACATCCATTGCTGTCGTAAAGCTCGATAAGTTTTAACACTAACTGATTGCTTCACTCTACAGGCATGTTGATAGAACAACTCACGTATGCGTCTACACTCGCCGACATCTGTCGCGGGACTGATGTCTCAGAAAGTTCTGGCTCGCGAGCCAAAACACGAAACATGTTCTGCGACACGTAGAAACAGTGTTTTTAGACACGTTCTGCGACAATTTGTCCCCCAGTGAATACGAGGCTTAAGCATAACTGATTTACAACTGAACATAACCTTTTACAATGAGATAACATTACGACATTTATAAATATAGCAGATAACTGATTAACATTTGATGAACAACTAAACTCTTTTGTAATTTGTCGAGGTGTATATGTTTGGATATTAACTGAATTCTCTGACCTGCATTTAATCAAAGTCCAGGTTGTGTTATTGGTTAATTTGATGATACTCAAACGTTTAATGTCTGATTTTAAGCTTACTCGATAAATTCCTTATTCGTTACTTTCTATTTTACCAACATGTTCACAGCTACGAGTACATGGGTTTGAACGGTAGATTGGTGATCACTCCGTTGACCGATCGCATCTATTTGACCATCACTCAAGCGTTAATAATGCACATGGGCGGTGCTCCTGCAGGACCGGCGGGAACTGGGAAAACTGAGACGACTAAAGATCTAGCCAAAGCCATGGCCTTGCTGTGCGTCGTCACCAACTGTGGAGAAGGTATGGACTTTAAGGCCATCGGTACCACTTTGGCGGGATTGTCTCAGTGCGGCGCATGGGGATGTTTCGACGAATTCAATAGAATCGACATTTCGGTGAGAGTTCGACGGTTTTTCTCGCGTTATTTGTGTCTCGAATTTGATATTATTTCAGGTGCTCTCCGTTATATCCACACAATTGCAAACGATTCGCAGCGCGTTAATGATGAAACTGGAGAAATTCACTTTCGAAGGGGTCGAAATTTCGCTGGATTCGAAGGTGGGCATTTTCATAACGATGAATCCTGGTTACGCGGGCAGAACGGAGCTACCGGAATCAGTAAAAGCCCTATTTAGACCGGTCGTCTGTATCGTTCCCGATCTGGAAATGATATGCATGATTTCCCTCTTTTCCGATGGGTTTTTGGAGTCGAAAGTATTGGCCAAGAAGATGACGGTACTATATAAACTAGCAAGAGAACAGCTGTCCAAACAGGTTCGTCTTCAACACCACATTTAACGACATTTTCCAACATGAATTTAAAAATTGTAGTTCCACTACGATTGGGGCTTGAGAGCATTGAACTCAGTCCTACGAATGGCAGGAGTGCTGAAACGTGCCTCTCCAGACCTTAAAGAGGCCTTGGTGTTGATGAGAGCACTAAGAGATATGAATCATCCCAAATTCGTATTCGAAGACGTACCGCTGTTTCTAGGACTAATCAAGGATCTCTTTCCCGGCATGGATTGCCCCAGAGTTGGATATCCTGACTTCAACGCTGCCGTTGAATATGTAAGTACTACAGATAGACGGCGCTAATTATCACGGAAACATCGAAAGCATTCGGCGAAAATCGGCTGGCGGGAATTTTTATTGTTTTTGTTCGTGTCAAAAATGCGAAACGATCAAAACTCAAATTTGGTTCGTTTTTATTATGTTTTTAGATTATGTTTGTGTATTTGGTTCTGTTAAAGCTGAAATTGTCCTAAGCGTTGAACAGTATGAAATTGGGTTAAGCTGCTGGGTACGACAGGATAACATTTGAAATGCTGAAGGCTGGACAAAACGTGGTAGCTAGTCTGCTGTACCGCCTTTTTAACATTTGTTGGAGGAGTGGTAGCGTACCAGACGACTGTTGCAAGGCCGTTATCGTGCCGCTTTACAAGGGACAAGGTTCGCAGCAGGACTGTACGAATTACCGGGGAATAAGCTTACTCAGCATAGTCGGCAAACTGTATGCAAAGATATTGATTAAAAGAATGAAACTGAGAAGATGATATAGGATGTGCTAGCAGGATTTAAAAGAGGAAGGAGATGTATGGATCAGGTCTTTTTATTACGAGGTATAGCCGAAAAATTCTTTGCTTGAAGTCAGAAGGTCTATTGCGCTTTAATAGACATAGAAAAGGCCTAGACAGAGTGGTGAGGAGTGAATTGTGGTCGAAATTGTCTATGCATGGGTTGAGCGGTAGTTTAATACGAGCAGTGAAATCACTTTACAAGGATTCCACTGCTTGTGTCAGGATAAACGAAGCTTACACGGACTGGTTTAACATCGAAAAAGGTGTGAGACAGAGATGTGTGGCTTCGCCTTGGCTGTTTAACTTATACATAGACGATTGTTTAAAATATTTAAAAGATAGTGCGTATGGATTGAAAATAAATTATTTGATCATTAAATGCCTTCTTTACGCAGATGATCAAGTCATATTAGCGTCATCTGAAGAGGAGTTGCAGGCGATGGTTAATGTTATGCGTGATGCCCTAAAAATCAAAGGGATGAAAATAAATGTAAGCAAAACGAAAGTAATGGTTTTTAAAAGAAAAGAAAGCATGACAAACTGTGAAGTTTCGATTGAGGGAGAAAGAGTGAAACAAGTAAATGAATTTGTGTACTTGGGTTCAGAGTTTACGAGAGATGGAAAGTATGACAGTAAGATTGAGCGAAAGGTGGTGAAAGGAAAACAAATGAATGGGGCACTGCATAGCTTTATGAACAGCCTGAAAGTGTCAAAAAAGGTACGTCTGGCTGTGCATAGCGGTGTGTTGGTTCCTACACTTATGTATAGTAGTGAATGTTGGGTTTGGCAGAAGAAGCATGAAAATAGGATTAATGTTGCGGAGATGAGTAGTCTGAGAAGTATAGCCGGAGTGACTCGGTTGGATAAGGTAAAGAATAGTGAGTTAATAGAACGCTGTGGTGTAAAAGAAGATGTGGTTACAAAGATAGATAAAGGAATGCTTAGATGGTTTGGACACGTTGAAAGGATGGATGAAGGAAGATGGACGAAACAAATTTATAAAGCGAGTGTGAATGGACAAGTCGGTAGAGGTCGACCTCGGAGAACATATCTCGATCAGATTAACATTGTTTCGAAGAAAGGCCAGGTCAAGAGTACCAACAACCGAAGAGCATGTATGAGAGCACTGATGAAAGTAGAGGAAGCAAAAGATGTGTGTAAGAACCGTAGCGGAAGTGGAAGGAAGTGGTCTCTGCCTACCCCTATGGGAAAAAGGCGTGACTTTATGTATGGTATGTATTTTTGACAACGAAAACAATCAAAATTCTCGCCAAATCTGGCCGATTGCCTCCGAGATGTCCATGATAATTAGTGTCGTCTACTTCTTATACCGCCATAAGCTGCGTGTTTAATAATCCCGGAATGGAATTAGGTGCTGAAGCAGGACGATTACATAGTCCTGCCTTACCAAGTCGATAAAGTTGTTCAGATGTACGAAACGATGATGACCAGGCATTCCACGATGATGGTGGGACCCACCGGAGGCGGTAAAACCGTCGTGATAAACGCACTGGCGAAAGCTCAAACTTATATGGGTCTGGTGACGAAGATACACACTTTAAATCCGAAAGCCTGTTCTGTCATCGAACTCTATGGCATCCTGGATCCGGTCAGTCGAGATTGGACCGACGGTTTGTTGTCTTGCATATTTAGAGAGTTGAATAAGCCGACGGAAAAACAGGAAAGAAGGTGAGAGATTAGCACCGAACGATTATTTATTTTTCCTCGAGATACTTTCACCAGGTTCATCCTGTTCGATGGAGACGTGGACGCCTTGTGGATAGAAAACATGAATTCCGTTATGGACGACAACAAGCTGTTGACATTGGCTAACGGAGAGAGGATTCGTTTGCAGACTCCGGTTTGTGCGCTGCTCTTCGAGGTAGGCGATTTACAATACGCATCTCCCGCCACCGTATCCAGAGCTGGAATGGTGTACGTGGATCCGAAGAATTTGGGATATCAACCGTTTTGGGATAAATGGCTCAAGACGCGCAGATGGGAGGCCGAAAGGGACGCTCTTCAGGAATTGTATTTGAAATTTATTCCCGACCTTTTGGCATACGTGCTCGAAGGTATTTTGGGCACGAGACAGGTAAGGTGGTTGAGAAAATGCCTTTTTTTTAGTAGTATACACAGGGTGTGGCGCGAAAACTTTTGATTAAAAGTACTGGCGGATACAGTTATATTAAAATCCAAAATTACGAAGCTGTAGGTTTTGAATGACGCTAAATTTAAATATAATGTTGTCATAAATGTGGCACTTCCGGTTCAAACCGGAAGTAGACGTCAACTTTGTTATTTTAAATAGAACCTAATATTTTTTATTTTATTTTCGAATTCTACATGAAATTTTAGATCAAATTTGTGCACAATCAATAAAACGCTCGATGGGACGGTTTAATACCAGGACCGGCTTTGAAAAAATTGTTAATAAAAATAGGAGGAAAAATTCCCGTTAGACATGTGTGCAGATTATACGCGACCTTTCTCTCTATCTTATACTCTTTGGATAACACTAAATTCCAAGCGGACGAAGTCACGGGCATTAGATAGTAAAATATAAATTAATATCCTTTTGTTATTTTACATGTAAAAATTTAATCGTGTATCAAATCGATCCATTATTTTCTTCCTTAGGTGAACCCGCTGAAGACAGTGATTCCCCAAACAGGTTTGAACATGATCACTCAGATGTGTTTCCTGATGGACTCGATATATCCCCAAAAAATTGAAGAAATACCGACCGATCCCGATGCGGTACGTCTCTCTTGTATTAGAAATTTTTTTTTAAGTGAAACTTTTTTATGGAAAATACAAAAAACTGAACCGCTAAACATAATTCGGATTAAAAATGGTCGCTGTCACATAGACAAACTAACTAATTTGACTGTGGACTCTTCAAAGCCCACTTAAAAGAAGAGGTTCAACGCTGAGAAACAGATGAAATGAAATCTCACTGGCATAAAGTGCCAGGACAAAGACAAGCGAAAAGGCTAGTAAGCCTTTCGCCAAGGAAAGCTAAACAGCTTCTCGAGTTGGACAAGAAAAACTTAAAACTGGTGACGGGACTCCTCACTGGACACTGCCCTCTGTGGTATCACCTTAAAAAGATGGGCAAAACAGAGAGTGATAGTTGCCGCTACTGCGAGAACTTCGCTAAAACTGCAGAACATTTGCTTTGCGAATGACCAGCGCTTCTTTGCAAGAGGCTCAAATTTCTGGAAGGGGCCTTCTTAAAGCCCTCCGATGTCAGTAACTTAGCCACCAGGACACTGATAAACTAGATTAGATTAGGGGTTATGCACAAAAGATCTGATAAGTCAGAGTGCTTGCGAGGTAGCATAGCCATCATGACCCCCCTAAAATCTGCAATCTCCTCTTCAAAAACAAGTGGCTATTCCAAGAGCGTTGAAAAAAGTTTCGATCAAGTTTGAATTTATTTATTTAATAATTATGACTGAAGAAGTTTCGCTTGTGAACGAGGCACACCCAAATAAAATGCTGGTCTTGCAGGAGGCTGACGTCGATCTTTGGAGCGCCATCTTTGTAACGTGCATCTACAATTCCGTCGGGGCTTCTCTGGTCGATGCCTCCAGAATGGACTTCGACGAGTACATGAAATCTCAAGTTTCACTTCTAGGCGTCGACGACAATCCCGAACAAATGTGCGATTTTAGGTAAATGAATAAATAAATCAATAAAATATTGCAAAATATTCATTAAAATTATGATTAAGTAGCAAAAAAGTATGCATAATTGTATATTATTAATAAAAATATACAGTATTGCCGTAGCAAAACTAACTTTTCCAAACCGAGGGCTCTTTTCTATTTAACCTTCGGTTCGAAAAAATAAAAAAAAAATACCTGAAAGTATCATCGCCCTAGCTCTCCTTCTGAAGTTATCGTGCGAAAAGTACAAAATGCGGTAAATTTGAGGATCACCTTGTACGGCAGCTACCTGAAGTAATGTACCGTTATCTTCGTACTCGGTTTTATCCTTCGGGCAAAATTTCTACCCTGTAAGTTTTAGTGACCTATCGCCTCTCTGTCTCAAGATATCATGCTCAGAGTTTCCAGCACACATACACACACACGCACACACACGCACGCACACACACGCACTTGCACACGCACGCACTTGCACACGCACGCGCACACACACACACACGCACACACGCACACGCACTCGCACACACACACACACGCACACACACGCACACGCACAAGCACACGCACACGCACGCAATCGCACACACACAGAAAGTATTGGTTTAGTATTATTTGTTGCTGATAAATCGATAAACATATCTTAAAATTTTTGAGGTGTTTATTGTTCTTAATTGTACTTTTTTGCCACTTAATCACAATTTTAATACACATTTTGCTCTCTACTACAGTTTGTAAGTATTTATCTCTTCGTCCAAATCATTATTTTTTGTTTTCCCTGTATTCCAGCCAATATTTTAAAAATGTCGTATCTGATTATGGATCTACAAGTCATACAGAGCTTTTACCAAGAATATTGATCTAATAAATTAATATTATGAAAAGTTTTATAATTTTTATTTTAATTAATTTTTTGTGTGAATTTTTGGTGAAGGGGCCTTTACCCACTTTACCAGACGAGCCGCCGCTGCTATAAATTCTGTCTTAAGTGTAGATGTGTCTAACACAAGATTCAATTTTGTCCTGAATCCTTTATTTTTCCATCTTAATGTATTTTCCGTATTCAATTTTTTCGTAAATTCAAAGCTGCTCAAGCATTTATTATTATGCGCAGTCTTTAAAGTGTTTTAGTAAACAATTTTTCTATGAAGCCACTAGTGGCTTATTGTAAAAAATTTCTTTTACTGGAATAAATAAAGATTTATCTATTTATGTTCATGTGTTTCTACTAACAAAAGCACCTTTAATAACTCCATGAAGAACCAAATTACATAAGTCTAATATACTGCTTTCAACCACGGCAGCTCTCCGACGTAAATAATGAAAGAATTTTGACCGATTTGATATTTTTTTCTGACGCAGACACATACCTACTGCGTTTCCGTCGTACTACGAGTACTATTTGGATGTAAAACAGAGATGCTGGGTGGCATGGGATTGGCTGGTACCAGCCTACGTGCACGATAGATCTAAGAGATATTCCGAAATATTGGTACCGACCATCGATACAGTGCGAGTGACGTATCTGTTGGAATTGATGAACAAAATACGAAGGCCTATCGTGCTGATCGGAGAGACAGGCACATCGAAAACGGCCATCATTCAAGATTTCCTGAGGTGAGGAGCTTAGCCAGTTTAAGTCGTACTTTATTTACACCGGAAGATGTATTCACATTTCAGAAACCTCGATCCGGATATCTTCATCTTGTTAAACATTAACTTTTCATCGAGAACGTCTTCGATGGACGTCCAAATGAATTTGGAGTCTTCGGTGGAGAAGAGAACGAAAGAGATTTACGGTCCACCGATGGGAAAGAAGCTGATATGTTTCATAGACGACATGAACATGCCGCAAGTCGACGAATACGGTACCCAACAACCCATAGCTTTGTTAAAATTGCTTTTCGAAAAGGGCGGCTTCTACGACAGAGGTAAGTCGCGTGAAACGAACGAAAAATTCGAATGGAAAAACAATTTCAATGACACTTTTTAGGTAAGGATTTGAATTGGAAGTCACTCAAAGATATATCCTACTTTGCCGCGATGGGCGTCGCCGGCGGTGGCAGAAACGAAGTGGATCCACGTTTCATGTCAATGTTTACCGTCATGAATTTGGTCTTTCCAACGACAACGACTCTCCATCGCATTTACACGAACATACTGAGCGGCCACCTATCCATTTTCGAAGAAGAAGTTCAAATAGCACCCATTCTCATGACGATAACTTTGAATTTGTACAACGTTTGCATCAACCAATTGCCTCCTACTCCCAGCAAGTTTCACTATATCTTTAACATGAGAGATTTGTCGAGGATTACGGCGGGTAATGTTATTTATTTTTATACTTTTACATCGTATTCTTATCATCATTATTGTTAATACACGGAGTAAGTCGGTCTCGTGACATTGCGAATGCGATTTGTCAGCAAATAGTTGCACATTAAATGTCTTGAATATCAGCAAATAGTAATAGGACACAGCTGGAGTTTGTAAAGTAAGTCGCTGAACTCAAGTAGCAGTATTAGTAATAATGTATTTAACCTTTTCTGCAGAAAATACGCACATGTCCTTGCGTCATTCGTGTAGTATAATATAATATAGTTTAGTTACTAAATAAGTGTTTTACTACAATATTCAAGTATCCAAACACATTATCTCTACAGCCATTCGTAGAGGCTCCGACTCAATAAATAAGCACTAGCTCAAATTTGATGTCAGTATCTCTCCTCTTCAAGATGCTTTAGTGTGGTACACTGATGGATCCAAGAAGAATGAAAGGGTTGTTGGAATGGGCGTTACAGTGCCAAATTTTAGGCTCTCAAAACCACTTGGTAACACCCCAACCATCTTTCAAGCAGAATTACATGCCATAGAGATATGTGCCCAGGAGTGCATCGAAACACTCGAAGGGCAAATATCTACATTTTATAGGATAGCCAACAGCACTAAAAGCTCTGACGTCATACACCTGTGAGTCTAAGCTGACTTGGAACTGTAAACAATCCCTGAGACAACTGACAGCAAACAATCAGGTTACTCTAATGTGGGTTCCAGGTCACAAGGAAGTTAGAGGAAGCAGACTGCCTTGCTAAGGAAGGAGCAAATACACAATTTTACGACTCAGAACCCTTCTGTGTACTCTCCAAAGCCCACTTAAAAGAAGAGGTCCGACGCTGGAAAATGAAATCTCACTGGCATAAAGTGTCAGGACAAAGACAAGCGAAAAGGCTAGTAAGCCTTTCGCCAAGGAAAGCTAATCAGCTTCTCGAGTTGGACAAGAAATACTTGTAACTGGTGACGGGACTCCTCACTGGACATTGCCCTCTGAGGTATCACGTGAAAAAGGTTGGCAAAACAGAGAGTGATAGTTGCCGCTACTGCGAGAACTTCTATGAAACTGCAGAACATTTGCTTTGCGAATGTCCAGCGCTTTTCTGCAAGAGCCTCAAGTTTCTGAAAGTGGCCTTCCTAAAGCACTTCGATATCAAGAAATTAGCTTCCAGGACACTGATAAACCAGATTAGATTGAGGATTATGCACAAAAGATCTGATAAGTCAGAGTGCTTGCGAGGTAGCATAGCCTTCATGACCCCCCCTACAATCTACAATCTGAAATTTCCTCTTCAAAAACAAGGGGCTATACCAAGAGCGTTGCTTCCTTACTCTCAGCGTGAAGCATAATAACCGTGAAGGGGTTTCCCCCTGCAGAGTACGTCTGTTAGGCACAAAGCTCAAATGGAACCATGCTTCAGGCTCGGTTCCATTTGAGCTTTGTGCCTAACAAACTTACTCTGCAGTTTTTCAATTTGAAGCTTGGTATCTCTCCTCTTCTAAGCTTCTAAGAGGGGGCTATCCCAAGTGGAGCATAATAGTCGTAAAGTAAAGTCCTTATTTCTAAGAAAACTTATCGAGTTTGGCCCAAAGGACCAAATAGGACCGAGCCTGGAGCATGGTTTCTATGTTTTGAGCAACGTACCTCTATTATATCTCGAGCTACTAAACTCTATCTATCTGAACGATGTTTAAGAATCTTTCTTCTGCTTTATGTGTATTGCTTCGTCAAATAATTTGCCGATTTTTCAGGTATGTGCATGAGTGTGCCGCATTTCTATACGAAATTACCTTTCATCGTCCGCTTGTGGAGAAATGAATTTTTAAGAGTGATTTGCGACAGACTGATCAACGAGGACGATCAACATTTGATGGCTAGCAATTTAATTTCGGAATTGGAAAGAGCTTTTCCCAAAAAGGAGGAAGTCGCCAAAGAAATCAAAAATATCGACGACGACGATTTCGTTTTTGAACCCGTCGAAGAAACAACAGAAGAAAGCGAGGTATTCACTATTTAAATAATTTTTTAAACTCCAATGGTAAAAAATTTGGTCTATATTTGCAGGAAGACAAAATAGATCCAGTCGAATATTCCCTTAGGGATCCAATATTGTTTGGAGATTTTCGAAACGCCTCAAACGAAACTGATCCCCGTTTCTACGAAGACCTCTTGGACTACGAAGCTATCTATTCCCTATTCCAAGAACTGATTGAAATGTATAACGAGAGAAAAGAAAAAATGAGCATCGTGCTCTTTAACGACGCCCTCGAACATCTGACGAGAATTCACAGGGGATTGCGAATGGAAAGGGGTCACATGATGCTGGTCGGGGTGGGGGGATCGGGCAAACGGAGTTTCACGAGCTTGGCCGCCTTCACCGCCGAGTGCGAGATGTTCGAAATAGTTCTTTGCAGAGGTGAGCGCATTATGTTGAGTCCGGAAAAAAGGACGACTCAATTTGTTCAATATGACAAACGTTGCTCTGCGTCTTAAGGCGAGATTATCTAGATTTCGGTCGTTACAGGTTACAATGAAACAATGTTTAGGGAGGACCTAAAGAAGTTGTACAATCAATTGGGCATCGACAACAAGCCGACTTGCTTCTTCTTCACGGCAGGTCAGATTGTCGAAGAAGGTTTCCTGGAGTTCATCAATAATATCCTGATGATCGGTTACGTTCCGTCCCTTTTCACTGAGGATGACAAGGACCAAATAATAAATTCCTGCAGGAGCGCTGCCGACAAAGCCGGTTACGGTATCGCCAAAGATTCTGTATGGCACTATTTTCTTCACAGATGCCAAGATAACCTGCACGTCGTTCTCTCCATGTCGTCATCGGGAGATATCTTAAGCAAACGGTGCAGAAATTTTCCAGGTATAAAGTTTTTCCAAATTCGCTCGTTTTCGATAAACACTTTTGACGTCCATGTAGGTTTGGTCAACAACAGCACCATAGATTGGATATTTCCCTGGCCCTTGCAAGCTTTGGTGGCTGTAGCTTCGGTGTTTCTGAAGGAAAATCCAAAAATACCAGAGGCGTATCGCGATCACATTATAGATCACGTGGTGCACGTGCATCATTCCGTCAGCGAGTACACCGTGGATTATCTGTTGAAATTGAGAAGGAAAAATTTCGTAACGCCCAAACACTATTTGGACTTTATCAATACCTATTTGAGGTGAGTGTGACAAAAATGCAGCACAACAAGTGAGCCCTGATAAATTCATTTGAACTTTATCAATACCTATTTGTGATGAGTGTGACAAAAATGCAGCACATGTCACTTAGATTAGTTCATTTAGACTTTATCAATACCTTTTTAATGTGAGTGTGACAAAAATGCAGCACATGTCCCTTAGATTAGTTCATTTGTACTTTATCAATAACGGTTTGAGGTGAGTATGACAAAAAATGCAGCAGAACGCGAGTTCGTTATTTTTAGATTGTTGGAGGAGAAAGACAATTACATTAACGCGCAGTGCGAGAGGTTGAAGAGCGGCTTGCTCAAGATCGAAGAAGCCACCCTCGAATTAGACGTGTTGAACAAGCAATTGGCCAAACAAAAAGTCATCGTGGCAAAGGCGACGGCAGAATGCGAGACCATGTTGACAGAAATTAACGCAAGTAAATAGAGTCGACAATAATTCTTAAAATTTTCATTTGATGCGATGCAATTTCTTTAGGCACTGCGACTGCCACCGAAAAGAAGGACGTGGCCTCGTTGAAGAGTCAGGAAATAGAAGAACAAGCAAAAATAATAGTTGTAGAACAAGCAGACGCCGAAGAGGCGTTGGCTGAAGCTTTGCCAGCCCTGGAGGTGGCGAGATTGGCTTTGTCTGATTTGGACAAATCAGATATTACTGAAATCAGATCGTTTGCTACGCCACCAGAGCCTGTACAGACGATTTGCGAATGCGTTCTCATACTTAGAGGTGAGTTCGATGTAAAATTTTAAGTCTGAGGGTATTTTCTTAACATAAGCTCATAGTTTAGTGAAGAAGTGGAACAATTATTATCAAGCATCTTTTATCAATACATTGTTCAAAATAATCCAAGATATCGCTTTCGATATTGCTTCCAAAACACAGTCATGTCTTTAAAAAAACAAAAGCACCTTCGATTTTTAAAATAACCCAATGGAGAACTATATTAGTCCAATGCATTGCTTCCAAAACACAGTCACGACACATAATCATCTCCAATTTTCAAAATACCTTAATAGAGAACCAACTTAGTCCAATATTTTGCTTTGAAAACATAGTTATGTCTTTCTACCTACGAAAGCACCTCCATATTTTAAATAACCAAGTTAGTTCAATGGATAGCTTCTAATACAAAGCCATGTCTTCAAACTGCTGGATTTTCTTCATGTCTAACTAAGAGTCTGCTAAAGCACTTACTATCAACATTTATTATTGGAAATATATATATATATATATATATATATATATATATATATATATATATATATATATATATATATGATTATTTGCTTAACACAAAATGCGAAAAAATAGTATAAACAAATCTCGTAAAAAAAGCACTTTGCTTTTCTAAACTTGTTGTTTAATATACTATTAAAATATGCGACTAGGTTATAAGGAAATCAACTGGAAATCAGCAAAAGGTATGATGGCAGACGGAAATTTTTTACGCTCACTGCAAGAGATGAACGTCGACGCCATCACACAAAATCAACAGAAGGCAGTGAAAGCTCACATGAAAAATTCCAAAAAATTGGGAGAAATGCAGAGCATCAGCAAAGCCGGTTACGGTCTACTGAAATTCGTCCAAGCCGTTTTGGGTTATTGCGAAGTCTTCAAGGTACGCACGCTTTTACTTCTCATTTTTAAATCGTCCACTAACGAAAAATCTTCATCCAGGAAGTGAAGCCCAAAAAGGAGAGAGTGGAACAACTACAGGCCGACTACAATGCGGCTAAAAGTTTCTTGGACAAATTGAACAAGGAAATACAAAAGTTGGAGGAGAAATTGAATCAACTGAACGAAAAATACGGCGAAGCAATGCGTCGTCGCATGGAATTGCAAGAAGAAACAGACATAATGATGAGGAGATTAGAAGCGGCCGATAAACTCATCAACGGTCTCAGCTCCGAACAGGCCAGGTGAGAAAAATATAAAAAAAAAATTAAAAACAAATAGAATAGTAAAAATCATTTTTATTCAGATGGAAGATCGATCTTGAGGAACTGTACAAATCCAAAGATAGACTGGTAGGCGATTGTTTGTTGTGTTCTGAATTTTTGGCTTATTGTGGACCGTTCACCTACGAATTTAGAAGAACCATGATTTACGAAGATTGGCAACAGGACATTATTAATAGAGAAATACCACTGACCCAACCATATAGGTAAAGCATTTTATTTTGCACCTTTCTAGCTGTTTGACCTAACTTACTACTAAAAATCTTAAAACTAAGGGTCTTACTCATTAGAAGTCCTTAGGTTCTAAATCGGATCTACATTAATACGAATGTGTACTACCGCACTTTGCTCTGCTTTTACTCTGGCACTTTATTTAATAGCTCGTAAGGCTTCGTCCTCTTGAGTCTTCTTGTCTGGATTGTGTTGTCGAGGAGCTGGATGGCCTCGACGTGCACATGGTCTAGAAGTCATTGTTCATGACTCTTGGCGTATTAACTGATAGTCTGTTCTACTGTGTCCATTTTAAGGTCCTTATGTAGATCACTGTTGCGGAAATACCAGTTTTGTTTTGGAATCTCTGTATGATTTGAATATTACTCTTGCTAGCACATCCCCAGAATTGGATGCCATACGTCCATACAGGTTTCAGGATTTGCTTGTAGAGGAGCAATTTGTTGTAAATTGACAGCTTGGAATTTCCTCCAAGGAGCCAATACATTTTTTTGTATTTTATGCCTTATTCTTCTCTTTTTCTTTAAGTGGACTTTCCAGCGTAGTCTCGCGTCTAAGTTCATTCCCAGGTACTTCGCTACGTCAGCATGGGATATCTGGGCGTCATTGATTCTGTTGAGTCTACGTGTACAGACTTACTTTCGTTTAACTTGATACGCCAAGTTTTAGTCCAGGTGTTAATTCTATTTCTAGATGTTCCTTTTCTTCTTGGACATGCTATTAATTTCACTCTGTTTCATCGATGTATTATTGGCTACCAACATTTTGGAATCTTTCAGTCCAACTACATTTTTTAAAACCTCCAGACTTATTTTAGTGATGGTGTGTAAATAGAGGTGCTCTACTCTTTCTAGCTGTTCCCTTTCTTCTAGAATATGCTATTTATTTCACTCTCTTTCATCGACTTATCATTGGCTTTTAAAATTTTAGAATCTTTCAGTCCAACTGCATTTTTTAAGACCTCCAGACTGATTTTAGTGTTGGTATGTCAATAGAGGTGCTCTTTTTTTTAGCTGTCCTTTTTCTTCTTGGTCAATCTATTTTTTTTTAGAATTTCTTAGTCTAACTGAATTCTTTAGAAACTTCAGGCTGATTTTGGTGTTGGTGTGTAACTAAAGGTTTGTTTTTTTGGACAATTTATTTATTTTATTTTCTTTTATTGACCTAGCATCGGCTATTGAAATTCAATCATCTTTTAGTCTAACTATTACCTTTTTAGGACCTACAGTTTGATTGTGGTGTGTAAATGTTGAAGGGGCCTCTGCATTGGATTCGTACCACTTGGTTTGAGTATTATTGGCTACCAACATTTTGAAATCTTTCAGTCCAACTGCATTTTTTAAGACCTCCAGACTGATTTTAGTGTTGGTATGTCAATAGAGGTGCTCTTTTTTTTAGCTGTCCTTTTTCTTCTTGGTCAATCTATTTTTTTTTAGAATTTCTTAGTCTAACTGAATTCTTTAGAAACTTCAGGCTGATTTTGGTGTTGGTGTGTAACTAAAGGTTTGTTTTTTTGGACAATTTATTTATTTTATTTTCTTTTATTGACCTAGCATCGGCTATTGAAATTCAATCATCTTTTAGTCTAACTATTACCTTTTTAGGACCTACAGTTTGATTGTGGTGTGTAAATGTTGAAGGGGCCTCTGCATTGGATTCGTACCACTTGGTTTGAGTTCAAATGCTGCTATATCTCTTAGTTTTTTCTTTACAATTATCCACCTTTTATTTTGTTGTCTAGATAGTTTTGATTGAATTTTGTTTGTTATTGCAAAAATATAAATAGCAATCTTCGCTTATTGAACAAAAATTACAAAATCGTTCGGGGTAATGTTTGTAGGACTGAAGTCCAGTTAACGAGCGACGTAGAGGTTAGTACCTGGAATTCGGAGAATCTACCACCTGATGAACTGTCCGTCCAAAACGGTATTTTGACGCTAAGATCATCCAGATTTCCGCTCTGCATCGATCCTCAACAACAGGCGTTGAATTGGATTAAAAAACGCGAAGAAAAATTCAGTTTAAAAGTAAGGAAACATTATAAATTACCTCTCTACATCTGTGCTGTCCTCATTAAGAATTTTGAGCAAAACAAAAACTGCTGAGTTGCTATTAAACTGCCATTAGCTAACGATTCATAAATGTTTCCAGACTCTTAGCTTCAACGATTCTGATTTCTTAAAGTACCTCGACATGGCCATCAAATACGGTTCGCCGGTGCTATTTCAAGACGTCGATGATTACATTGATCCAGTAGCCGAGAATGTTATCATGAAAAACGTCAAGATACAATCGGGTAGAGTGTTCGTCATACTGGGTGACAAAGAAGTAGATTGGGATCCGAATTTCAGGTTGTACATGACCACGAAGTTCGCCAATCCAATGTTTAATCCTTCCGTGTACGCCGTTGCGGTTGTCATTAATTATACCGTCACTTTGACAGGTGAGTAAGGTTCTTTTACGTGTCGGTGTTTTTTATTTAATTCGATTCGATCACAGGTTTGGAGGATCAGCTCCTGAGTGTAGTGGTTCGTAACGAGAGACCAGATCTGGAGGAGCAGCGCGAGAATCTGATAGCAGAAACTAGCGAAAACAAAAGTCTGCTATCCGAGCTGGAGGATTCTCTGTTGAGGGAGTTGTCGACGACGACGGGCAACATGTTGGACAACGTCGAGTTGGTAGCCACGTTGGAAAATACGAAGACCAAGGCGACGGAAGTGATGGAAAAATTGGCGTTGGCCGGCGATACGTCCAAGGATATCGATAAACTTAGAGACGGATATAGATCGGTGGCTAAAAGGGGGGCGGTGCTGTTCTTCGTCCTGTCGGATATGGCGGGCGTCAACGCCATGTACCAGTATTCGTTGGGCTCTTATTTGGAGGTAACGGTATTATAGTTTAATTGAAAATGCATAGTTGTTGTTATGGGGATCCAATAACTTGGTAGAATTCAATGCAAACAAAACACAAGCATGTCTTTTCTCTAGAAAAGCCGATCTCAGTGTGCCTAACATAACTTTGTCAGGAGTAACCATACCACTGAAGTCATCCATATCGATGCTTGGTATTACTATCAGCAATAACCTTTCCTGAGAAAATCACGTGAGGTCCATTGCCAAAAGTGCATCCCAAAAACTTGGTTTTTTGTTTCGTGCCAAGAGCTATTTAACCTCCAGTCAGCTGCTTATGATCTATAAGGCACAGATCCGACCTGTACTGGAGTACTGTTCCCATATTTGGAGTGCAGCACCTAAACATATCCTGAAGCTACTGGATTCTGTCCAAAAAAGGGCAATTCGTCTCGTCGGTGATGCCTCGCTTACAAACTCGCTCACTTGTCTGGAACACCGTAGAAAAGTTGGCGATTTGTCTCTATTTTATAGATATTTTCATGGGCGATGCTCTTCTGAAATATCAACAATCGTTCCTCCTTTGGCAGTCTCTTCGAGATTAACCCGTCAAGCTCAGTCTTCACACCCCTTCGTGGTCACTTTGGAGACCTGCAGAACATCACTTTCCAAAGACTCATTCATCCAACGAATTGCGAGGCTTTGGAACTCATTGCCTAGGGAGGTGTTTCCCGAGGCATACAACCTCCAGAAATTTAAGAAGAACACCAACTCCTACCTTCTTTCCCTTGGTTCCCACGATGTTCTCTGAACATTACAGGATATCCCTTTTCGTGGGAACCAGAACATAAAAAAAAAAAAATGGGACAGGTTCAAAACAATTGTTATACAGAATTGTTCAAAGGAGAAAAAACGTTCGTATCTCAATTCTTAAAAGACTTTAGTAAGACCACACAGACAAACCTCAAATACATCATAAAAATGCAAATGAGCAATCCTTAAGGGATTAACCAACAGGGGGCCGAATCTGTGTTCACTGGACCAGAACCGGTTTTTGGAGTCATTAAGTGCCGCCAAAACAATTATTTCGGACTTGGCGGAGAGGAAAATACTCACGTACTGATCCGATATACCAAGGTTAACTCACTCGAAGGCGTTTCTATCTAAACCCTCGAGAAACACAACTAAGCAGATCCAAGAATGGAGCAGAAATGACCTGCGTATTTTAACGGGACTGCTTGCAGGACACTGTCGTCTAAGATACCACCTCAGAAAGATAGGTCTGAACCAACAAACGGACTGTCGGTTTTGCTGCGTGGAAGACGAAACTGCTGAACATATACTATGTTCATGACCCGGCCTGGGAAGAATAAGCTTTTACATATTTGGATACGCCAACCTAGAACCTGCCGATTTCAAAAAAATCTTACCCTATACAACCATGAATTTCGCGAGAAGGGCTGGATTGTGCGGTGAACTGTAACCTCTAGGGGTCAGCCACAATAGACCTACTAAGGGTCGCGGTGATGGGGCGACCACGCCCCACTCACATGATACCTAACCTAACCTAATGAAGATTAGTGATTTTTTTCCATGATGCTTTAGGTTTTCGCGTTTTCGTTAAGAAAAGCGCTGCCCAACACGCTGTTGTCGAAGAGATTGCAGAACATCATCAACATGCTGACCAAAAACGTGTACGATTACGGATGCACCGGTATATTCGAGAAACATAAGCTACTCTATTCCTTTCAAATGACCTCGAAGTTGGAACAGAACGAACATAGGATCAATCAAGCGGAGGTAGACTTTTTCATAAAGGTAATCGCGACGCTTCGAATTGATTTTACTGTTTCTATTGCATGTGTTCTTTTCATAGGGTTCCGTGAGTTTGGAAAAAACCTCCAGAGAATGTCCAGCCGATTGGATATCCAATCATAATTGGGAAAACATCGTGAAGTTATCCAGCGACTTTCCAGATTCCTTTTTAGAGTTACCGACCCAACTGGAGAAGTTAACCGATAAATGGCACGATTGGTATGATCTGGACGCACCCGAAAGTGAGGAGATCCCCTGTGAGTACAATCAAAGATTGCCGTCCTTCCACATCTTAATGCTACTCAGGTAAGCTGTCATTTCGATTTTTTTTAATACCATTTTTATCACGAATGAATGCCGGTACTCAAAATATTTTATGATACTTGATAAGAATACAAACGTTCCTGCGAGTGTTTGTATAACAATATTTTGCATTAACTTCGTTAAACATTCCTTTGCTCACCTTAGAAAACTAATACTTTAGAACCGCATTGGATTCCTTGAAAATTTGGTCGACAAAGACTTTCGCAGATTGATTTCGGTTAGATTTTATTAAGTGTTCCCCAAAATTTGTAGCCAAAAAAGAACAATCTTTTGTAAAAAATACTTTAAAACCACTTCCTTTTGGACTCAAAAATGTTTTGCCTATCTTTAATGCCCTTATTCATGGTCCATAGTCAAAGCGGAGTCGATGCTTCGAGTACAGATTCGCGTGCAAATTTGCATTGCAATCTGTATTCGAAGCATCGACTCCGCCTTGAGTACATATCACAGATACAGCAGTAGATGGCTTTTGGTGTCGCAATTATCATGAAACTTCCTGTGAAATCAGGATGAAGTATGTAACGCTACTACTTTCTTTTAGATTTATCTATTTTTATGTCTAAAAATATCTGAATAAACCAATTTAACTAAAACTGAAATGCTGTTGAGCGCAAAGTAATTTTTAATAATACATACATGTATATACATATAGTCACGCATTTTTCTCATGGGGGTAGGCAGAGACCACTTCTTTCCACTTCCGCTACGGTTCTTACACACATCTTTTGCTTCCTCTACTTTCGCCTGTGCATTCGAAGTTTCTAAATATTCTTGAATATTTCGATTGCTTGATTAAGCACGTACCATCCACCTTAGTTTTAGTAGTCCAGTGACTTGTGTGCATTTTATTATAAAAAACGTGTATTTCTTGTAGATGTTTCAGAATAGACAGGGTTTTCAGAGCAGTAGGAAATTATATCACAGAAGTTATGGGCGAGGAATATATCATGCCTCCAGTTATCAGTTTGGATAACATTTACGAGCAGAGCAGTCCCACGACACCGGTGGTGTTCATCTTGAGTCCAGGATCCGATCCCACTGCAGAACTGATGAAATTAGGAGATAGGTAACGAGAGTTACTTCTATCGGAAAGATTTTTAAAGTATAAATTATTCGCGTTTGTTTCTCTTTTTCGTAGGTGTGGTTTCGGTGGAGGTAAATTCCGCTATCTATCGTTGGGTCAGGGCCAAGAACCAACCGCGCTTAGTCTTTTGGACATCGCGATATCCAGAGGTCAATGGTTGATGTTCCAGAACTGTCATTTGTTGTTGTCATTTATAAAACGACTGGAAAAACAGCTGGAAAAAATCAGCAAGCCTCACCCGGATTTTAGGCTGTGGTTGACCACCGATCCCGTCGATACTTTTCCCATAGGGGTGTTGCAGAGATCTTTGAAAGTCGTCACCGAACCGCCAAACGGTTGGTATTCCTTCCCCGTTTAGTGGATTTATTAAACTAGCATTCCGATTTTTATTTTACTAGGTCTCAAATTGAACTTACGCAACACCTATTTCAAAATGCGCGGGCAAACGTTAGAGCAATGTTCCCATGCGTCGTTTAAGAAGCTCGTTTACGTGCTAGCTTTCTTTCACGCCGTCGTTCAAGAAAGAAGAAAATACGACAAACTCGGCTGGAATGTATGTTACGATTTCAACGAGTCCGATTTCAATGTGTGCGTCACCATTTTGAACACTTATTTGACCAAAGCCATCAAGGCCAAAGACATCAAATTGCCCTGGAACAGTCTCAAGTACTTAATAGGAGAAGTAAGTTTGTTTCTCCGGCAGGGTGTGAGCGTGATTCGTTTGAAATAGTTCGTTATAATTTCTCAATTAGAAGAACGAATCACACAATTTGTTCATTCTAGTTTTAGTTACTAGAGATCAAATTGACAGAACTCCAAAACAATGCTCGGTCGGCATTCGATAAACTTGTCTAAAAACTATATAATTGTCCTTTAATGCTAAGCAATACGCCATTTGACGGAATAAACTCGCATCAATATCACGTGATGAACAAGTGTGATTGCTTTGTGTTTATATACCCTGAAGCTCGCATTTGAGCAAACATTATAGTTGTTTAATAGTGACTAATAATTTGTTAATAGTGTTAAGATTTTTAGTTCTTCCGTGGGTTCGGCGATTAAAACTCTCGATACAGTAACAAAACAATGTTTATTCCAATACAATAAATTCTACTTTTATTAATAAACACTTTTAAATACAATACCGTCCCTTGTTATGATCGCTTTCCCTTTTATACCTCTATATCACAATTCTAGATCATTCCACCTGTTTCTCCACCCTTCGCGACGCGGCTTCGAGAGGTTGCTCGACCTTGCCAGACCCCGTAGGCGGCCGACAAAGCTGGTCGTCGATACGGACCCTAGCCGCGGTCGATTCATCGGTTGTCGACAGGACCGGATTTGTAACAACAGTGAAAATGACCAGCAGAGCAAATTGTTTTGTACCTGGATGTAACTCAGTGTATAAAAAAAACCGCAATTTGACTTTTCATTATTTCCCAAATGAGGGTCAAAGAGTTGAACATATTAGAGAATCGGCAATGGTGACTATGGTTGATAGAAAGAAACTGTGGGATAGATCAAACTGAAAACATGAGAGTTTGTTCTAAACATTTTTTAAAAAAGATTTCATAACTCCTAGAGATTGTGAGTATTTTGTTTTCTATATTTTATGTGGTTAATAGAATTACCTATCAGTCTGTCGGGGGGCTATCAAAAACTTTACCTGAAAAACACCACTATACCAAGTAAAAACTTACCTGTGTCCAGCATTATAACAAGTCCAAAAGTCTGAAGATAGAAGAGGAAAAGAAAAGATATAAAAAACTCATTGAAAGGAGACAAGCAAGTTCTCTTGTTGGTTATTTTTATTGAAGTCAAAAGTAAATAAATACTTATAATTATCATTGAAGTCATGTCATCCATTGAGTTTATGAGGATCACTTTTAATAGCACTGGTCTGCAAACAATAAGATCTGATTATCCACTTATCATCCTTTTTTTCTTTGACACCACAAACAATAATGTGGTTTGCTGCAAGAACAGCTTCACCCTCCACGATGCATCGTACTTGGAGTAGCAGCCAGATAAACAAAAATTAAGGACAATGGTAGAAACATATCTGAATTCTTTCCAATATAAAATATTGAATTTAATGACGTTCAAATATCGAAATTTTTACTAAATTGTATACTTCCCTTAATAAACACAGGTTATAGCAATTGCAATCACACTTGGCGTCAAAAACATATGTTTTTCGACAGCATGACAGCGCGGGAAAATGAAGGTTAAAATGTCAATAGGCTATAAGATAATCGATTTGTCAATTTTTAAAAAAACACCTCTGATGTATTGACTTTTAAAGTAAAATTGCTTTGTAAAAGCAATTTCAATTTTTATTATTTAGTAAAAATACTTCTCAAATGATGATAATCATCAAGTACTACCAAAATATAGATCGCTTTCAAAAATCTATCGATATTTCGATGAATCAATATATTTTATACCTCCTTAAGATGAAACAAATTTAGTGAATATTCGGTTGTGTCTAAGGTGATGTACGGCGGGCGAGTTATCGATGACTACGATAGAAGAATCGTCAAAACTTACATGGACGAATACATGGGAGACTTTTTGTTCGATACTTTCCAACCGTTCCATTTCTTCCACGACAACACCGTCGATTACGTCATACCGCCCGAAGGGATTAAGGAGGAGTACGTTGGTAAGAAAAAAATGTAGGAAATGAACATTTTTATTACATACATTCATATAGTCACGCTTTTTTACAGTAGCGGTAGGCAGAGGCCACTTCCTTCCACTTCCGCTACGGTTCTTACACACATCTTTTGCCTCCTCTACTTTCATCAGTACTCTCATACATGCTCGTCAGTTGTTGGTATCCTTGACCTGGCCTTTCTTCAAAACAATGTTGATCTGATCGAGAAATGTTCTACCAACTTGTCCATTCACACTCACCTTATAAATTTGTTTCGTCAATCTTTCTTCATCTATCCTTTCTACGTGTTCAAACCATCCAAGCATTCCTTTATCTATCTTTGTAACCATATCTTTTTTTACACCACACCTTATCTCACTATTCTTTACTTTATCCAAACATTTACTACCATACATAGGTATAGGGTATAAACTATTTATGAAGATTATGAAGATCATTGCTAAACGCCTAACTCCAAAATTAGATTTTTACCAGCCGAAAGAACAGGCAGGATTTCGAGCAGGGTACGGTACAAATGACCATTTACATACAATCAAGACCCTTATAGAAAAATCAACAGAATATAATAAACCTCTCATCCTTGTTTTCGTAGACTATGAAAAAGCTTTTGACTCAATCAGCCAACAACATATGCTCAAATCATTAACAGAATGCAGAATTGATTACAGGTACATTGCACTGATTAAGGGTATATACGAGAAAGCAACGGCGTGTGTAAGATTACATAAAAACACAAGAACATTCCGAATAGAACAAGGTGTACGTCAAGGAGATACCCTCTCTCCAAAGCTGTTCACCACACTGCTCGAATATGTCTGTAAGAAAATCGACTGGGGGGAAATGGGCCTAAATATAGACGGTGAAAGATTAAATAACTTAAGATTTGCAGACGATATCGTCCTTATCACCGACCGTATAGATCAAGCGTCCATGATGTTGGAAAAATTATACAATGCTTCAAGGGAAGTTGGCCTAAGAATTAACTTTGCAAAGACGCAAGTCATGACAAACCTAGTCCCCAGTAAAAACAACTATTGGAAGCAAATCTATTGAACAGGTCACCGCCTACAAATATTTGGGTCATGAGATCCGAATAGGACGGGACAACCAGACGTGCGAACTTCTCCGGAGAGTAGGCTTGGGGTGGGCATCCTTTGGAAGATTAAAGTATGTTTTCAAGTCGGATATTCCCATCAGTCTAAAACGAAAAGTATACAATCAGTGCATATTACCAGTGATGACATATGGAGCCGAAACATTGACGCTTACAAAAAAGTCAGCAAAGAAACTGCATGTCACCCAACGGGCGATGGAGAGGGCTATTCTGGGTATCTCCCTCAGAGACCGAATACCAAATGAGATTATTCGCCAAAGAACAGGTGTTATAGATGTAATCGAAAAAATAACAACTTTAAAGTGGAACTGGGCTGGACACGTAGCTAGAAGAACTGACGGAAGATGGTCTAAAAAACTATTGGAGTGGCGTCCGAGGCACGAAGCTTATCGTAGTAGAGGGCGCCCCCCCACACGATGGACCGATGACATCAAAAGAATCTGTGGTAATTGGATACAAATGGCTCAAGATAGAGCAGAGTGGCAAAATAAACGAGAGGCTTATGTTCAGCAGTGGACTACTATAGCTGAGTGATGATGATGATGATAGGTATAGGAACCAACACTCCTCTATGCACAGCCAGACGTGCCTTTTTTTTACACTTTCTGGCTGTTCATAAACCTATGCAGTGCCTCATTCATTTGTTTTCCTGCCAATACCTTTCGCTCAATGTCACTGTCATAATTTCCATCTCTCGTAAACTTTGAATCCAGGCATACAAATTCATTTAGTTGTTCCACTCTTTTTCCTTATTCAGAACCTTACAGTTTGTTATGCTTTCTTCTCTTTCAAAAAGCATTACTTTCGTTTTGCTTACATTTATTTTCATCACTTTGATTTTCAGTGCATTATGCATAACATCGCCTGCTCTTCAGATGACGCTAATATGACTTGATCATCGGCGCAAAGAAGGCATTTGACGATCAAATCATTTATTTTCAATACATACGCACTCTCTTTTAAATATCTTAAACAATCGTCTATGTATAAGTAAAACAGCCATGGCGAAGCCACACATCCCTGTCTGACATCTTTTTAGATGCTAAACCAGTCCGAGTAAGCTCTGTTAATCCTGACACAAGCAGTGGAATCCTCGTAAAGTGTGGTGCAGAAAAATGAGAAGAAAACTTTTGTAAGCAATTGCTTATAGAGTAGCATCTTGTTAGTTTTGAATGGATACCAAGAAGCCATACCTTAGATTTGAAGT
This sequence comes from Agelastica alni, assembly GCA_950111635.1. Classification (NCBI taxonomy): domain Eukaryota; kingdom Metazoa; phylum Arthropoda; class Insecta; order Coleoptera; family Chrysomelidae; genus Agelastica; species Agelastica alni. The sequence continues at coordinate 30,796,168 of OX467717.1, forward strand.
TAATGTTGAGGTTTTTTTATATTTTTGATACACAGAGAAAAATATGGACGAAACGTTTATAACATTTAATGATGTGTTTATGCATTTAATTTAGATTTCATCGACGAATTACCGCTCACCAATAGTCCAGAGGTATTTGGATTGCATCCGAATGCCGAAATAGGCTACTACACGCAGGCAACCAAAGAAATGTGGAGCATTTTAATCGAGTTACAACCTCAAACTTGTAAGTAAATTACTTCGAGGGAAAAATAGATTTTTACGAACGTTATTATTTTGATTAGCGAGCGCCGGTACGGGAATAAGTAGGGAGGAATTTATCGATAACGTGGCAAAAGACGTGCTCAAAAAAATACCCGAAGAATACGAAATTTGGAAAGTGCGCAGATATTTCCAGAGAATGATGTCGCCGACCGTCATAGTACTACTTCAAGAACTCGAAAGGTAACTCTTTTGACTGCTGTGCGAAAAAACTAATGTAGCAAATAATCCCATTTTCTGTTCGTAGGTTCAACAAACTGATAGCCACGATGCGTAGAACTTTGATACAGTTACAAAAGGCGTTGTGCGGTGAAATCGGTATGGACAGTACGTTGGACAACGTCGCTTATTCTTTGTTCAACGGACAGTTGCCGGGGGCTTGGAGGAAGCTTGCTCCAGCGACGTGCAAGAACTTGTCGGGATGGCTCGAACATTTCGAACACAGACAATCGCAGTATTTCAATTGGGTAAAGTTCCTTCTATTACAGGGGCAGTTGTCTGTTCTTTCTTTAAAATTTATTCTTTTATTCATCTTGGGATATCACTCCATCGCTTCCTAGGACGTCCCGTACTTCTTCCTATCGGTGATTTGTCTCTAGCGATTTTTACGATTCTTTCGTTGGGCATTCTAGTTATGTGTTGGTTTCATTCTACTCTTCGTTTTTGCAACCATTCGTTGACTGGTTGTACCTGCCAAATTTCTTTAATGTTGTCACTTCTCTCACGATCGTAGAGTGTTTTATTAATTATTTTACTTAGAACTTTCATTTCTGTCGTTTCCAGGAGTCGTTTTGTTTTTTCTGTCTCTGCCCTTGCGTCTGCAGTATAGGTCATTACTGGTCGTACTGCTGCTTTGTATATTCTTGCTTTTGTTTCAACGTTTAGATATTATTACCATTATTACTTGTTGTCTTACTTCATTTCCAGTGTTGCCGTCATTAATTATATTTATTCCGGGATAGTTGGAGGTCATAGCCTGCTGGTTCTTTTGAAGTTGTTTTGTTTTTTGTCGGCTTTTTCGTTTCCCTCCACCCCCTGGTGCCCAGGTACCCACAGCGGGGTTACTCTGTTGTTCGCACCAAGGTACTCTGGGGATTCCATGCAATTCCATACAAGTTTGTAATTTATCTTGTTGGAGCTCAGTGCTTTTAAAGCAGCCTGGCTGTCTGACTTATGTTTTTGTTTGCTAGAGGTTTGTTAGTCAGCTCTCTTGCACACAATTCAATAGCGAAGACTTCAGCCTGAATTGCCTTTGCGTACTTCTATAATAATTTCGTCCGTAATGATGGGCGGCTTAACGAATCGTCTTGTCTGATACCATTGATGTATACCGGTATTGGTTTTAATATCTTGCGGGATTCCCCTATTTTAGATTAATTCTATCGCATTCTCAAGTAGAACTCGGTCGAACGCCTTCTGGAGATCGATGAAACATAAACGCTGATTTAATATATTCAACTGATTTTTCGGATATTTGCCTCATTACCTGCCCTTTCTAAATCCTTGTTGTTCGCCTGCTAAAGTGATAAGTGTATTTATTTTATCAGTTAATATTTTGGTTGTAAGCTTTAGAGTAGTGTTTACTAGATTAACCCTTCTGTAATTTGATGAATCATGTTTCTCTCCTTTTTTAAACATTAAATATTGTTGTGCTCGACCTTCATTTATCTGGTATTTTGTGTTCTGCTAATATCTTTAGCATTAGTTTTGTAAGTTCCGTATTTTAAAAACTTATTTGTTATTTGGTCCGGTACTGCTGATTTTCTGTTTTTCAGTCGTTTCTCTGCACTCTCTGTTTTCATTGTAGTGACAGTTTCGGGATCGTTTATTTGTATAATCTGTGTGACAACTGCTTTCTTGTGTCTATTTCGTTTTCTTTAAATATATATTTCAGGTATTTTGTGCAGACATCTTTGGTAATGTGATTTTTTTCTATTAATTTTTGTACTTCTTTTCTTTGACTCCTTATCATTCTTCATATTTGCATTTGTAAACCAAAATATATTCCAATGTTCTGTTTTTGTTGTATTCACTAGTGTTTTCGTTTCATTTCTTATTATTTTATACTCCTTGAATGACTCAAGTGATCTAGTACTTTGAATCTCAGGTAGGCTTTTTGTTTTTCCCCACATTTGTCTTTCTTGTGGTACGTTTTCACAATGCCTCTGTTACGGCTGTCTCTATGTTCCTTCAATAGGTTTCTTCTCTATTTCCCCTTTTCAATCTGTTGTGATTAAATTTTTGTTATTTTTATAAATGTCTGACTTGTTTGTAGTCGACGACCGGCGAACCGACAGTATTGTGGATATCGGGCCTCCACATTCCCGAAACGTATTTGGCTGCACTCGTACAGATCGCTTGTCGTTTACATAACTGGCCTTTGGATAGATCCACTCTGTATACGTATGTCACAGAATACGTGGATCCCGCCGACGTAGTTCTGAGACCTCAACAAGTAAGTGGAAATCACAAATTGCGTTATAACCGTCGAGTTTGGATCAAAAGGTGGCCGTTTCTTTAATAGTCAAGTTGCCATGGGACTTGTTGTAATACATGTACGGTGATTATTTTCAGGGAAATTGCCTAGTGCACGGCCTTTACCTCGAGGGTGCCTCCTGGGACGTAGAAAACAACTGCCTTAGACGATCGACGCCGAAAATATTGATAGAGCGCCTACCTGTTTTGGGCGTCGTGCCCATCGAAGCTTACAGATTAAAATTACAGAACACGTTCAAAACTCCTGTGTACACGACTTCTTTGCGAAGGAACGCCATGGGAGTGGGATTGGTCTTCGAAGCCGATTTGAGGACTACCGAACACATCAGCCACTGGGTCTTGCAAGGCGTTTGTTTGACTTTAAACACTGACTGATATTATATTTAACAAAAGTATTTTAATAAACTCTTTTAATAGTTAAACTTACCCTCATGTTTTTAATTTATTTACAAAATTCAAAGTACGACTACACTTAACAAATATTTACACTACAATAATCTCTCACATTTTCCAGTGAATAATCTATAGTTCTACCATCATTTAAATTACAAAATTAAAATTAAGATAATTTCATGTTTACTTATAAGCTGCCACTCTTATTGTATAAAATTCATTTAATTATAACTTTACTAAATTATTTGTCAGATTAATTTGAACATGTTTATATTAATTTTAATTTTATAAGTTCTTATCTATTAAGGTCTCAATAAATACCTAGTTTTTTCTTTTGAAATCATTCTCCACATTTTTATTTAAACAATTATTTTTATTTTTATTTACAAAAATCAAAGTATGACTACACTTAACAAATATTTACACTACAATAATCTCTCACATTTTCCAGTGAATTATCTATAGTTCTACCATCATTTAAATTACAAAATTAAAATTAAGATAATTTCATGTTTACTTATAAGCTGCCACTTATTGTATAAAATTCATTTAATTATAACTTTACTAAATTATTTGTCAGATTAATATGAACATGTTTATATTAATTTTATAAGTTCTTATCTATTAAGGTCTCTGTAAATACCTAGTTTTTTCTTTTGAAATCATTCTCCACATTTTTATTTAAACAATTATTTTTTAGTTTGTATATAAATTTATTAAAACTCACTAATAGACTGATAGCATATTTTTGGTTGGCTAACGTTTATATTATAAAAAAATAATTCCCCCAACATTATTACCTTATACCGCTTCTGAAAAGTAAGTATTTCTTAATTATGATGTTGTTAAACTATAGTTAGGAAAACTGAAGCATTACTGTTTATCACAAGTACCATATACAGATGACATACCATACATATGGTGTGTTCAATACATTGGTTGCATATTTTGAGAGTTTTTTTTGGAAAATAATGAAAAAGATAAGAATTAAAGTCATTACTGTAAAAAATATTTGCTCACTTTTTGAAATAACAACACTTCAAGAATTTCTTTTAATAACTCTTCGACAATGTTAGAATAGTTATCTTACCTCTAAACATAAATCTCAAAACATCACGGATTTAAGGCAAATTAAAAAACTATTAAATCACTTTAAAAACTTTCATACAGTGTGAAATTCATATGTTATGAAATCAAATTTGAATTGTTTTAGTCATGAAAGGTCATTTGATTTCACTTAAATTGAAATAGCCAACATAAATATTTATGCAACCAGTAAGACAGCTATGATTTCTTAATGTCAAAAATGACAGCTCCTTATATAAAATTTTGGAGATAAAAAAATAATTTATATTGTTTTAAAAAGTAGCTTATTGACAAAGAAAACATTATTTAATCGAAATAGTGCAAGAGTAAATTGTTTACGTTTAAAATAGTTTACATAATTATCAACTTAAACTAATTGCAAGTATCAAAAAACACTGAAACAACAATAAAAATTACTTGACTAATACGTAAGTGTCTCATTTAAATTATTATTTATTATTTTTTGTTCGTTTCATTTAAAAATTATATTAGTCTTATAAAATTATAAAAATTCATGGTAAACTGTTCGTGTTTAATTAACAAACTAAAAAATTATGCATTTATTAAAGAGATTTTTTTAATTTAATAATTAATTCCTGGTATATTTTTAGTTATACAGAACTAATTAATCGATAATTTTTTTCATAAATACTAAATTAGAGTAAACACAACTAAACAATAAATGCTTATTATTTTTCGTATATTTTTATAAAGCCATATTTTTACCTAAAACAACGGTTTGTCGTAATTGTAGTCTCTATTAATTATTAAAGATCAAGCTTTTTGTGCTCATGTCGTTTACAGCAATTGTTTATTTGTTGACAGTTGAAATTGTTTTTGAACTTTGCTGTTTTGTATTCGTTCTGTTTTCATTTTAACGATTTAAAATGCTTTTATAAGTATTTTAAAATAAGTCTTACTTCAAAAAAATTGAATTTTAAGAAGGCCTAATTTTGGAATCCAGTAAACATAAGGTGAGTATTTTTTTAATTTTTTTTAACGAAAGACTTAAATACGGAAATTTTAGGGTATTTCAAATTGTCTTGAAATTTACCACGATCCGGAAAAGTTTCGTTACGTCACATTTGGCGCTAGTTTCTCATTGGTCAGTCGAGACGCCATTTTATATGGACGATTCGTTTAGTAGTAGTGAAGTCGTTTTTAGTTTTAATCTTTTCTGTGTTGAACTGTTGAACAAATTCTAATGATTCATAAAATAACACTTCTGTTAAAAGACGTAAGTTTGACAATGTGATATCGTTTAGTTTGTTTAATCTTCATTATTCATCAGCCAAGCTTATTGTCCCTAGTCCCTGCAGTCCCTTACTGCAGTATTTTACAGGTAGTTTACTATTTACTTTTTTTGTATTTTATTGAATAACTGTAGTTATTTTATGCATTTCATTGGTGCTTTTGCGGATCTATGTTGTCGAACTTCATTCAATATTTAACAACGTACAGTTAATTTTTAAACAATTCAATAAATCGTAAAAATAGTTTGTTTTTAACATATAATTAATTCACTTGATTATCATGTGCCTTCTAAATAATGCATATATAATCAAATGTAAACCATTATTAGATAGAAGCTTTCTATTTAATTTAAAATTAGGACAGAAAAATAATGAAAGTAGGTCAGTGCCTAGGGATTTTTAATTGTTATCCCACTAAATACCTAATGTCATTGTCTTTGTCAAGTAGAATCAGCCTAATTTTTTGATTACTTCTTGATTTGTACTGGGGAAAATTCATAATATGTCCCCTTTGGCCACATTTGACCAATTCTAATTTGAAATTGAGCCCATTTGTCCAGTAAGTAAATAAGAATGTCAATACTTCTCTCAATAGTTATAATTTAATTTAAATGCTAAAAATGGGTTTCTATCCCAACTATTTATTGTAAAGTGCTGATTAAAATATGCTCCATGTCATAAATATTAAAGTAAAATATTGATAATAAGAACATTTAAAAAAAATATTACCAATCAATTTTTTGAATTACCTTGCCAAAATGACTTGGGTAACAATTAATTTTGTGAATATTCTTTGACCATCTTACTTATTTCAAAAGTAGTAAGTATAAATGTCAATGTTTCCTTTTCTTGATTTTTTAACTCTCTTATATCATATTTATTCCAGAAAACTTGTAAATTTGCATTAATGTTTTTAAAGTGTATTTTATTGTTTCATTTAAGTATGTTTATTTTACAATATATTCAAATTAATTTTTTGTATTTTCAACAGAACCTAGGTAAGTGATTATAAATGATATTCAGTATTTTCACATATAAAATCAAAATGAATTTTTTTTTAAGAAAACAATCAACGATCCATGATTTAATATTTGGCAAAAAATTCTTAAAAAATTATGGAATGTCTAGCTATGGCTAGAACTCATTCCGCACATGTTTGAATGATCTGTAATTCAATGTCCGTTGTTGGCAGGGAAGTAGTTGTTTTTGATTTCAGACAATAAATTTTTATTTTCGATGGAAATCGAAAATACAATGGAGTCGACCATAAGCAGGTTAATATCACAAATTTTACAACCAATTTTTTAAATTAAAATTAGTGCAACTCTTATTTTTAATACAATATTAAATTAAATTAATTTCAATTAGATGTTTGCGGTAACGTAGTTTGGGTGATGTTCTTATTATCTATTTTGATTCAAACACTATATCTTTTTATACTTGTTTAAAGCTTTCTGGTAAAGTATGGAGTATATAGAATTGTCTGTGTTAAATATTATTTTAAAACTTGGGAATAATGATTGTTTGTTTAAACAATTAACCAACTATAGAGTATTCAGAAACTATATATATTTTTTATTGGAATATCACTTGGTGTGTTTGACAATTCCTAAACCTTACAAAATTATTTAAATGCTGTGCTATATTTTAAATTTGCATGCTTAAGCATTTGGTCTTCAATTGGTAGTGTTGAGTGTAGTGAATGTGTATATAATGTTATGAGAAAGCATAAGATATCTTGAGAAAAAGAGTAGTGGATATCATCTGTGTTGATTTTTTTAATAATTAGGAATCTTGTAAATGATTAAAAATTATTTTTGTTTTTTAAAATTGGTGCTGTGATAGTTCAGCTTTCAAATAAGATGTTTCAATGTTATTAACACATTTGTATTATTGGTAGAAAGTTAACAGAGAATATCCAACAAAAGGTGCAATCTTAACTGTGGTCAGATAAAGTAACATGATGTAACTTAATTGTGAATAACATTGTAGGTATATGTTTTAAGCGAACGAATAACGAATGCCCGCAAAAATGTCTACGTCTAGTCAAAATAATGGTAAAAAGAGTTCAAACAGCTCTATCGTCAACACGCCTTCTAGTACACCCATAACAAATGTTGCTAATGGCAGTGGTCAAGTGAATACGCAGAGTTCGCCTCCACCGAATAACAATGCTCCTAAATATGGTACGCGAAGTCTCTAATAGTAAATGTAACAGGGTTAACGAGGCGTTTCTATTCTTTTAGGTACCCTAGTACCAAATAGAATCTTTGTTGGGGGAATTTCGGCAAGTACTACGGAAGGTGATTTGATGCAACTCTTTAGCAATTACGGTACAGTAAAAGCTGCTAAAATCATCCAGGATAGAGCCGGCGTATCCAAGGGGTACGGTTTCATCACTTTCGAGAGCGAGGACGATGCCAAGAGACCACTACGAGAATCTGAGAATATTGTGTTGAGAGAGAGAAAACTAAATATAGCTCCTGCAATCAAAAAACAGGTTAGAAACATTAAATATATAACACAGTATCTTGTAGGAAAGTTACTGCAGATTTTTCAGACAGTTTGCAAACAAACCACTTTCTTTGTATTTATTTATTTATATACAGGCATGCCAATTTACAAAAAACAAATATTTAAGACACATTTTTTACTCTACCTTATATACAAATATAATCAACTAAAACTAAGTTACAACAAATAAATGTGCCTCATTTAGTTGTTGAATGAATATGCAGATGTATTAAATAAATTCAATGATTCAATCATTTTTATTTGCCAATTTAACTACCCTTGTAATTGACTCATTTGGATCATAGTTAGTACTGTGATGAGGAACCATTAACAGTTCTAAAATTCTTGTTCTTCTGGGTTTGACATTCAGATTAAAGAGTTCAATTATATTTGGACAACTTATGCTCCATTTATAACTATCTTGTGGGGAAATTTTAAATCTATTCTTCTCTTCGATGTTCCAAACTTGATAAATTTAAGATTTTCAAAATATCAGAATATTCATAGGGTCTTTTCTGATATCCAAGTTTGAATGCACATGACCTTAAAAATTTATTTTGAACTCTCTTAATTCTATTGATATCTGCTTGATAAAACGGACACCATATAAAATTATATTCAATAACAGATGGAACAAGAGAGCATTATAATAATATAGAAGTATGCAGGGAAAATTTATCTGACGATCTTGTAATGATGTCCAATAATTTAAATGATTTAGAAACAATATTGTCAATTTGTGTCTTAATTAGTTATTATTAATATTAATTATAATAATCCAACTAAATTATAATTATAAGAAATTATAGAGAAAAATCACGTAACATGAGATGGTGCTGTCAATGACAAAATGTTGTATCGAGGTGTGAACAATAAGTATTCTGTCATTTGATCACTTGTAAAACCAAAGTTTTTATTAAAGGTAATTTTATTTATCTCAGAGATTTGAGTTGATTTTTTGTGTTAAAATATTGAATTAAAGTTGGATTTAAAGTTTGTTTTCGATGTTTTAATTTTATTGTCACTGGATTCCTGTTTAATGCCAGTAAAGATCAGGTGTGTCCAGGAATCAATTTTGGTTTGTTTTCGAAGTTTTTCAGTGCTGTTGTCCCTGGAATTTTTGTTGCAATGCCTATGAAAGTCAAAATATCAATTTCGGACATATTGTATTATGTAGGTGAACGTGTTCGTCCAATTAAGGAACATTTTCTGTGTTGTTGAATTCACTATGAATAATCACAAATAAAATAATAGATCATTAGACAACAATATCAAACACAACACGGAAAAAATCATTTTTCACAAAGTGCTTGCTGCAAAAAAACAAACTTGGAGATTGGTTTTCCTATCTTTAAGATAATCTTCCATTTCTGAGCTGCCTTAGGATTTGAAGAAAATTTATGCAAAGATATAATCGAATTGCCATATGTAGAGCATTGTGGAACAGAGCATATTTTTCACGATTTTATCTCCATATCATCTTTTTTTAATCCTTTGCATTTTCGAATTTTGTGGTTTATTAACACCAATTCTTCACAAAATATCGTTCAAATATAACACTTTCAATGCTTAAATTGTTCCAAATAATATATAGAGTTCACTTTTGACCCATACGATCGATAATGGATGTCACCCACTCTGTGATTTTTTCCTATAGACACCATTAAACTTGATTGGGCTGGTTTGTCGAGGCCTAGCTTTATAGATGTCGTTATATTGTATTTTTAGGAACAATTTGGTAAGCTTGTTTTAAACATCTTACTAATAATTTTACAAAGAAAATATTTATTTTATTAACTGTCATAGATTTTGCTAAGGTTATATCATTATAAGAAGTACATTTAGCAGCATCGCGCACATTTAGTTTGTGAATTATCTGTCCAATGTAAAGAATGAATTTGTAGGTTAATTTGACAGAATAGTAAATATTTTTAAAGAAAAATTACAATTATTTTATACATACATACATAAAGTCACGCCTTTTTCCCATAGGGGTAGACAGAGACCACTTCCTTCCACTTGCTACGGTTCTTACACATCTTTTGCTTCCGCTACTTTCATCAGTGCTCTCATACATGCTCTTCGGTTGTTGGTACTCTTGACCTGGCCTTTCTTCAAAACAATGTTGATCTGATCGAGATATGTTCTCCGAGGTCGACCTCTACCGACTTGTCCATTCACACTTGCCTTATATTATTTTATGTATGATTTAAAAGTTAATGTGGATAAAAAACAAACATTTATTTGAATAATATATCTAATTGCATAGATACATAGATATAGTCACGCCTTTTTCCTGTAGGGGTAGGCAGAAACCACTTCCTTCCACTTTCTACGGTTCTTACACAAATCTTTTGCTTCCTCTACTTTCATCAGTGCTCTCATCGTTATCTTATTTCACTATTCTTTACTTTATCCAACCGAGTCACTCCGGCTATACTTCCCAGACTACTCATCTTCAAAGCATTAATCCTATTTTCATGCTTTTTCTGCCAAACCCAGCATTTACTACCATACATTAGTGTAGGAACCAACACACATCTATGCAGTGCCCCATTCATTTGTTTTCCTGCCAACACCAATGACTTTAAACTTATATTTAACTAATACAATATAACATTAGATGTCAACTATAAGTAAAAAGATTTGCCAACATACAAATGCTTGCGCTGTCGTCACATTTACAACGTCATATACGAGTTTAAAAATATTAATATTAATAAGTTAAAAACATTTTCTTTATTGAAAAAACGATTAAATAATTTTTTTTTGAGTGTTATTATTTAAAAACGTTTTAAATATATTTTTTTAATATATTGTTTGTAACCTTGCGGTCTATGTTAAAGCATGGAGTACCCCCTTTACACTCTACCCCCTAAAAGTACCATTGAATATCCTTAACGTTAAAATTTAATTTGACTGGGAGATCGAGTGTACAGCCACAGCATAGAAAATGTACAGCAGAGACACTTATCGTCGGCACTTCGATTGTTTTTATTAAAAATCAGTGACCTTGAAAACGCCGTTTCCTCGTATAAATCACAGTTTATTTCAATGATGCTGATCTATATTATTTTTTCATGCAAGATAATGCTCGTTCCCACGTTAGATAGACATGATATCGATTACCTGAATGCTATTGTCATTCCGTTTACGGAATGGCCACCTAACAGTCCCGATTTGTATTTCTTCCAAACCCAATTGTTTTTTACAAAAATAATTTTTTTAACAACGTTGACAAATTGTAATCAACATAAACAGAAGGGTCTCAATTTTTTTTATTAAATTCAGTATCTCATCTCGCTACTTGTTAATGAATTATTTAGAACACATCAAGAACTTAACGTTTTTTAAATCATCGTTACACGAATACAAATCTAAAGACTATTTAACAGTGATGGGTATTTTTAAAGTACAATTTAAATCTTCTTTTCACCGGTTTAATTTTTCAAAATTTCATTTTATTTTCGGATTTTTCTTTCAGTTTTTCAGAAAAAAAATTTTGTGTCGAGTTTTTTTTTAATATTTAAGTACAACATTTAAGAACGCTTTTTTGTTTATTTGTCTGTGATATTTTCATCAAACTCCCAACATAAAATATTAACAATTAATGGTTGAGACATGGTAAATGTTTCTACTATATTTCTATATATTCATATTGTTTGTTTTGTTAATCCGAACGAGCTGGTTGGTTTGTGTAGCGGGGGAGAGAGACTCGGAACTTTGTGACTGCGCGCGCAGGTTCTTCGGGTCTTGCCCCACTCTACGAGTTAAGTCTTTTGGTCTCCAGACTTCGTAGTTCGTACTGACTTGGGCAGGTTTCATTTGCACCGAAAGGCGTGGGTGCGTGAGGTTCTGCGCCATCCATTCCCAACAACAGAGTGTCTGCGCTGTTTATTTTCTTCGCTGTAGCAGCCCATTAATTCGGGCTTACGATGGAGGGTTCTCATCTTCCTGATTCACAACCTCTGTGCGTCGATGAAAGTGTTCAATCGGTATCAAATTCGTTGCAGCCATTTAGTAGAGCTTTCGACGCTTCGAGTCCTCCTACTATGGCGCCTGGTAATCCTGCCCAATTCTTCTTCCCTCCCGGCGCAGCCGTTCCGTACTTTCAGGGTGGCGTTGCCTACTACCCCCAACCTGCCCCTGCTGCTCCCGGGGACCCGAATGCTCAACAACCAGTTTATCAACGTAAGTAATTTTTTTGTTTCTAGTTTTTTTAATTTATTTTGATAATTGAGTGGGGTCTGTCACATTTTTAACGAAAAAACATCGAAAAAAATTTCAAATAATTTTTTTAAATCTGTTTATTTCGCGGCTGATTTATATAAAAAAATTCCAAACAGATTTATTTATTTTTCAATTATTTAGAAGAGGGGTCCAACACAATTAACATTTTCAAACATTTTTTTTTAAATTGGTCCATTTCACGGTAGATTTATATAACAAAGAATTTTTTTTTAATTTAATTTGGTAATTAAGTGGGAAGGGGGGGCTCGTCCACCACGTATCGAAAAATTAACATTTTCAAATTTTTTTTTAATTTGGTCTATTTCACGGAAGATTTATATAACAAACTATTTTTTTATTAATTTATTTTGGTAATTAAGTAAGTAATTATTAACATTTTCAAATAATTATTCTTTTATATTAGTCTATTTCACGGCGGATTTACATAAAAAATTCAATTGAATTGTTTTTTTTTTAGTTTAAAAGTAACAAAAAACCATTTTTGACATGTTTTTCATGAACTTTTTTTAAAAATTATGTACAAAAAAAAATAATTTTTTTGTCTTTCAAATTTTTTTTTATGAATTTTTGAAGAAATGAAAAAAATGTTCGAATTATAATTTAAGTACAGTAATATTTTTTTTGGGGTGGTTTTTTCGAGTAAAATAATTACTCGCCTGGTCGGTACATATACTAAAATTGTAACGGTATAGAAAAGAAGCATGGTCCCTGTGCAAGGATGAAGCATTTCACATTCGTATAAAAGCACCTGAACCCTTTAATTTTTGAATAAAATTTAATGAAAATGGCGTCTTTTAAACGAAAAAACTGAAGTAATTATCTTCCGTAAAGCTATAATCTCAATTAACTAATGTAAAAATGTCTTTCTAATTAAAAAAAAAACAAGTGATCCAGTCACATATTTTTTTTATCACAAATCCGCCGTGAAATAGACTAATGTAAAAAGAAAAGCATGTAAGTAAGGTAAATTGTCGATGTTTTGTGGTCGAAAATGTGATGGACCCCTACCTTTAATTTTTTTGTTTTTTTTTATTTATCGTTGTAATTTTAGCCCCCCCGATGTATCCCGCTCAAACTGGCCCTCCGCAGACGGCAGCGTATCCTTCGATGATGTTTCCCGCGCAGACTATTTACATGCCGCAACAGTATCCGATGCCAATGCCGGTGAGTTGATTTTTTTATTTTCAGACATACATTTTTTTCTCTTCATTCTCAGTGTGAAAATGTTTATATAACTCGCTTATTTGTTCTCGTCCGATTTAAAAAAACGTGTCCTAAAAATCCACCAAATATTTTATTAAAATTACAATACGATATTTTAACTTAAATTTTATTTATATATTTATAGGGGGGCAGTATACAGCATGTCCCAGGAGTAGAGTCGAGTCGATTAGAGAAATTCTTACGAAGTAGCAGTTCGTTATAATTCAAATCGAGGACAATAATCACCTATTCCTGGGACATCCTGTGTATGCAATTTTTCATTGGGAATTTAATGACATCATTAGTTTGTTGAAAGTACGCGAATATATTTTTATAAATTATAGGGTCGAGTGGTGGAATTATTTTATGTCCCGTCGAATATATTAAATATTTGGAAATCGTGAAAACTGTCTCGAAACGTCGGGAAGAAAAATAATTCGTCCATGCGATAACTACGCGAATTAGTCGAGTTTAATCGAAAATTTAGTTTATGGTAAATGATTGAATGTTTTGTTTGGAAAAAGATTCGTGTGTAAATAAATATACTGGGTGATTTTGTTCAGTCCAGCAACTACATATCGGATGCGGGACTGTACCCCGTTACCCAACAACCGACCTACTTATTGCTGGACGGGCTGCAGTACTGAGGGCTACTACCCACGCCCTCCGATCGCCCCATCTTAAGGTCCTGACACCAAACTAAAATACAAATAAAAATACATAAAATAATTTTATAATGATTAAATTCAATGCTTTTTGTACGTGTTTGTGCATTTTCTTTTTGGTTTTTTCGTACTGCTTCAGTGTTTGTACTTGTTTATACATCGAATTTTGAGGAAATTTGAACTACAAAGTCTGGGAAATGTTTTCAAGTAGGTTCGAACGGTAGATTTTTGCGAAAATGGAAAATTAATTGTATTGTTTTTATTTCATGTGTCTTTAAAAACTCTCCACCATGTTTCATTTAATTTGACTCGTTGGATTTTTAGTAATAACCAATAATGCTTCACTGTGTGCCATAAAAATAACTAGTCTGTCATTTTAACAAATGCTCCATTTTAATCCGCTGTTTTTTCTTTTCAATACTTTTTCTTTTTATAAGGTCCTATTAGGGATAAATTACTAATGAAAAAGACATGCGAAACATCCCCACTTTATTCCCGAAGAAAGCGTAAGTGGATTTTGTAACTGAACTTTTCGATTACCTTTTTAGCAGATTTAAATATATGTAAGACCATTGTCTATAAATCCCATTTCTTCACTGACGTGCACTATAGTTAACCTTTTTTCTTTTCTTTAAATTTGTGTTCACCCAGATTACTTGGGCATCGTGTACTTCTTGTAAAACTGCTTTCAAAGTTAACCGTTGCTTCCATGAAAATTATTAACGATTTCTTTAATTCTTTGTCGCTTTCCTTTTGAAATGAAACGTGAATGCCCAGCGCTTTTCTGCAAGAGCCTCAAGTTTTTAGAAGTGGCCTTCTTAAAGCCCTCCGATGTCAAAAACTTTGCTCCCAGAAAATTAATAAACTACGAAGTCTCGGAATCTCGGGCCTCAAATACATTAAGGGTCATGCACAAAAGATCTGATAGGTCGAGAGGCTTGAAAGGCTTCATAGCCTTCACGACCTACCCTACAATCTACTGGACATTGTCACCTACGTTATCACCTACATGGAAACGGAATCCACCGAGACAGCCGGTTGTGTCGAGGGTGTGACATGGAAGACGAAACAGCTGAGCATGTCCTTCTTGAATGTGAGGCTTTAGCTTATAAACGCTACCAGGCCCTGGGTTCCCAGGCACGGAGCCTGGACCCACTAAGCAAAGGTCACTTTCTTTTCAGCTAAGTAGTTCTTATCTTGCGAACTACCCATTTTAAATAAAAAATATAAGATCAACAAAAAACACTCACACAACTACATCTTTAACCTATTCAACATAATGCCCCACTTGCCCCCGCACTCCGCTTTCTACCGCTCGAATGATTTTTTTATTAATTTCAAAGAAATATTTCCCTTAACCCGATGTATAATTGGTTCAAAAAACCTTACTTCGTTAACATAAAGCTTTTTTTGTAATTTAATAAATTGATTTTTTTTTGTTGATAGTTGACATTTTTAGATAAAATGTCCGAGCATGTACTTTCCTCGTAACTAAACTCAATTTAACGTAGAGCATTTGTATTAGTTTTTTTTTGTTCATGATTAATAATAAACAACAAAAAAATCTTGTTTGTGTTTCTGCACGTGAATCGCTTTTAATGTCTGAGCTTAATAAACAAACGAAATATCGGTTTATTGTAAAATGCGCCCATCGTTTTTAACGAGGTTGTTGTGGTACATTATTGTCAGAAAATTTTAGATTATATGTGCGGTAAAAGTATACAAGCTTGTAGCGAAGTGAGTCATCATTTTTATGCAAGACTGTACCCGTGGAGACGTTACCCATACAGTTTTCATATGTAAGCATACTCTAATACTTCCACATACTAAGTTCTAACCCGGCAACGTCGCTTATGCCCCACTAGAATCGATGTACAGTATAGGTCGATACGTGAATTCACAGTGGAAATTTCCGTTTCGTTATATGTTGTGTTTAATTTTTATTTAATATAAAGATTATATTAATATTATTTTTTGTGTTACCAAAAATGCAATATATTCTATCTGCATATTTAGCTTTACGTTAAATTCTATTACATATTTATTCTTTTTTGTTTTTAAGCAGTCACTAGAATTAAGCGTATCGATGCGCATACCTACACTTTTTAAAATACGAAAATAAATGTGATTAAAGGAAATATTTACGGGTCACGTAAAATTTATATTGTTTACTATTAATATTTATAAGTTACGAGCTTAAATTTCAGATAATTCTGTAAAACTTTATGCTGTGTTCACTTTATATTTAATAAAAAAGATTGTACTAATATTATTTTTTGTATTACTCAAAATTTGAAATTTTTCAGCCGTAATAAATATATATGTTCTATTAAAGCTAATTTTGAAAATTGATTTCTCCATCAGTACGTTTAAATTTACCGCGCAAGTAATATCTATACTCGCGTACAGCGTTGCCAAGTTGTTGTTCAACTCGCTAAGATGTATACTTTTTTATAAATTATTGACCTTTACACGGTTATTTATTATTATATAACTAGCTTTTTTTTAAACTTGGAACAAAAACATTAAAAAGCTGTTAGTTTTTTTAAAAATTCTGACAGTTAGTTTTTTTTTCTAGAACTAATTAACTGGTACAGAACTACAGCGAGCGCGTATACTCTCCATGTTAACTATCCAATTTTTAATCGAGTTTTTTTCGGGTTAGAGCTCAATTGACTTCAAATTTTAAGGGTAATTGTATTATCATGTCCTTGATGAGTATACAAAAATTTAGAATTTTCTGACGCCTACACCACGACAACTACCTTAAAAGGCGATTAATTTTTTTGGTGTTCGTTTTATTCCTTCATAATAAATACATAAATTATTTTTGTTAAAATGCCAAGCCGTTAAAATTTGTTAAAATTTCGACAATCAAACCAGGGATTTAAAAAAGTGTGTAACTTTAAGCTGCAGTTCAAAGTTGCCATCTTCATATTTTTGTTATTGCTATTATTATTTATAATACCTAACTGTCAATTTTTATTGCCGTACTTTTCAAAATTTACAGCTGCATTCCAAGAAGTGGAATAACACCAACCAAAGACCCTTTTTATATTTAAAAACATCTTAGTTTCAGATTTGTAGGGAAAAATAAATTATAAAAGATAAAATTGTCTTAAAATAGGAACTAACCATTGTACTTACTTATTTTCATTTTTGAAGTAGACAAGGTCGTAAAATTCTTTTAAAGGATTTATTTAGGATCCCTGTACCTGTCTACTTAAACATTTTGCATACTTGATGTCTTCATTGTATTCCATAAAAATGACTTGTTTGTCATTTTAACGCGCCAATGTTTTTACCTGCCAGCCACTTTTTTCTTTTAAAGATTTTTACTATTTTTTACAATAAGAATTGTTGGTGTTACCATGTGTTAAGTTTAGGCTTACCCTCTTACACCCATGCATTTAAGTAAATCTGTATCTGTCTACTCATTTTAAATATTTTGCAAAATGTATACCTATCTTAATACTTTGAGTGCCACGAAAATGACTAGTCTTTCATTTTAACGTGGCAATGTAGACTCCCTTAATATTTTAATCCGCAGACACTTTTCCTCATATTTTCCTTTTAAATAGAGTTGCATTTTAATTATTTTTAAAATTGGTATTGTGTGTTTCAGTACAGACACATTCCATTAAACCCCACAACCTGATATCCTCAAAAACAATCTCTCCTTAAATAAATATCTCACTTTAATAATGTATTTATTACTTCTCTCCCCACTAAGACACATTAGAAAGCCACATTAAGTGCCTTTTATGAAGTCTTCAACTTACTCCACAAGAGACGCATTCTATCTAACTTAAATCAACGAGTTAACCATTCTAAGTAGATTTCCTGTACCTAGACTTATTTTAAATATTTTTCACAATTAATATCTAAATATTTATTTGAGTGCCATGAAAATGATTATAGTTCTTTAATGTGGCAATGCAATGTGTTTAGTACAGGGGGCACATCACTTGCCCGCACACCCTGATATCCTTAAAAACAATATCTCCTTTAATGAATACCTCCACTTAAAAAAGTTTATTGCTTCTCTCCCCACAAAAAGCCAAATTAGAAAGAGACAGTACGTCTCTTTCATGAAGTCTTTAACTTACTCCACAAGAGACGCATTCTATCTAATTTCAAGTCTAATTTAAGTAAATATGTACCTGTCTACTCATTTTAAATATTTTGCATAATTTATACCTATCTTAATACTTTTGAGTGCCATGAAAATGACTAGTCTGTCATTTTAACTTGCAATGCAGACTCCCTTAATATTTTAATCCGCAGACACTTTTTTTTATAATATTTTCCTTTTAAATAGAATTGCATTTTAATTATTTTACGATTTAAATCATTGAGTTAACCATTCTAAGTAGATTTTCTTTACCTGTCTACTTCTTTTAACTATTTTTCACAATTTATATCTAAATATTTGAGTGCCATGAAAATGGCTGTAGTCTGTTATTTTAATGTGTCAATATAATGTGTTTAGTACAGGCACATCCCTTGCCCCCACACCCTGATATCCTTAAAAACAATATCTCCTTTAATAAACACCTCCACTTAATGAAAGTATTCATTGCTTCTCTCCCCACAAAAAGACACATTAGAAGGAGACATTACTTTTATGAAGTCTTCAACTTATTCCACAAGAGGCGTAGTCTATCTAATTCAAGTCAATTTAGTCAATCTATGTAAAATCCCATTACCTGCCTACTTATTTTACTCTATAATTATCTTACTATTTAATTGTGTGCCATGAACATGACTAGTCTGGCAACCCTTGATATTTTATTTTTCTCATATTTTCCTTTTAAATAATTTTAAATTATTTTTACGATAGGTATTGTGTGTTTAGTAAAGGCATACCCCCCTTTCCCCTCACACCCTGCTATAATAAAAATATTTCTTATTCTTCTTTTATGTTAATGTAATTTTTATTTAAAAAGCATTATTACATTACATATGCCATCGTATTAAATTTTCATTTTCATTTTATGCGATTGGTATTGTTGTTTCCGTGTGTTTGCTACAGGAAAACCCCTCTTTTCTCCCACACCTCTCCACAAACATTATTTTTCCATACATTCGAAAAAATTCCCTGTATAAGTATAATTTGTTAAAAAAACTACTTCGTTAACGTTTATGAAATTTCAGTTATCTTCTTTATATTTTTGTTATCGTTATTTGTAATACCAACCGTTAAATTGTATTGCTGCACTTTTCAAAATGTGCAATAGCTACATTCCAAGAAGAGGAATAACTAAGCAGACCCTTTTTATATTTAAAAACATCCTAACTTGATTTGTAGCATTGTATAGTAAAATAAGTTTATGAAATTATAAAAGAGAGAATTCACTTAAAATACGAACTGACAATTGTACTTTCTATTCCTTTTTGAAGTAAACAAAGTCATAAAAACTTCTAAGGGATTTATGCAGAATCCCCTGTACCTACCTACTTATTATTACCATCCTAAAAGGGTCTTAAAAATCTACCTGATCGTTACTTTTTGTAGGCAAGTAAATCGTTGAAAAAAAAATTTGAAGTACACCTACTGATCAATATTTTATTTTTTTTGGAGAAAGTTTCGATAATATAATTATTTTATTAATTGACGTGCAGATGCTTTGATGAAAATTAACATTATCAATTCTTATGTACTCTAAATTCATTTAACAATTCTAAATCTCGATAGTAATACTTTTTTCTTTAATTAATTTGCTATGTTCGGATATTAATGCATGGTTATTAAACATATCCTAATTTTTGTTACCAATTATCAAACTTTAATTAGCTGCACACTGTTAAAATTTAGATAAATTATTTAGTTCATCATTTTCGTCAGCATGGTGATGATTCGGCATAGATAATATATAAGATTTAATCGAGAAGTTTATGATGCTCGAATGTATTCTGTTAAATTTCTATTTGTTTATTTATGGGTATTGTGTAATCATTCGAGCAACAAGACTTCCGTTATTCGTATGACAAGATAGTGAGGGTTTGTTAAAATTTTAGTACGACTACAATTTCTACCAGGGCAACGGAGCCTCTACCTCTGCCCAATATATGGCGGGAGGCCAAAACGGTCCAGGGGGACCCCAGTGCACTCCGATGCCTCCATCGAACAGTCCACCCCGGCCAAACTGCTACGGTCAACAGGTAAATCCTCTGTGTGGTCGTCAAATTTGTTTTTTTTTTCGTTAGAGATATAACTTATGAAAGGCACACGTGCAACATCCCTAGTTCATTACGACAGTGACAATTTTAAACTATCGGTTTATTTATCGGGATATTGTTTGAATTGAATAAAAATATATTCAATCAGAATGCAAAGTTTCATCGGTATAAGATTTATACTATAAATGATTCAATTCTTTCAAAAACTCTTAAAAAGTTTTAATATTACATCATAACTTTTCATTAACACATTATTTCGATTATCGCGTATTTTTTGTTACTGAAAACCTATTTTCTTCTGAAATGGAACCTCTTCATTAACATATTTTGCCACTGAAAACCCAATTCAAAGATTATTTTTCTTAAAGTTGACTGCCCACCTTTAAAATTTGATTGTGGATCGCGTAATTCTTGTAAAACTGTTCAAAGTCTGCCATTGCTTATGTATCTTCTATATTTCTGTTGCAGCTAATACTTAGCGACGATAACTTTTAATTGGAATTCGCAAGCTTCGTTTTTCTTAATTACCTACATTAGTAATTACCTCTTTCGTTTTTGCAGAGTAGTTCTTCTTTTAAATAAGAAAATACAAGAACAGCAAAAAACACCCACATACTACCTTGAATTTTAATCTACAAATTACAAAAACGGTGACCGGAAAGTAATGTCGTTTCTACGCATGTCAATATTCGTTTGTCATTTATCAGCTCACCGTATACTTCGTGCTTAAAGAAATTTTAAGGTTAGAGTGACTTGTTTACTCGTTGCGTTGTTTATCCAAATTAATTATACGTACGTAAATGCCAAAGGTGGTTTTCTAAGTTCAAATCGGTAATTTTGATCTTTCCGACTCGTATCAATCAGGAAGACCAACAACTTTAGACAAAGGCTTAAGTGGAAGCAAATCCGTGTCAGACAATTAAGGAGCTGTCGACCATCCAAGAACATTTGCAGCAGATTGGGAAAGTTAGCAGAGCAGGTGTTAGGGTCCCGCATAATATGTTAAATCAAAACAACGCAAACCAACCCATCACATGCAACTTATTGCTTCAGTGGCACAATACAGAAGCATTTTTTGATCGCTCGAATGTTGACCCGCTTTTTGAAAAATTGCAGGTCATAGTTCTATGGAAAAACTGATTTTGAAAGTTTGTTCCATTCTGTAGCAGCCCTGTAAAAGAAGGATTCTTAATGAAGGATAATCCTTGTAGTGTCAATCTTGAGAGTAAATGTGTGAGACTGATTAGCGTGCCGAGTTCATCGGTTGAATGTGGCCAGTGGTGGTGCAAGAGTTTTTATTTCTCTGGAGCATCTGCCATGGAAATATTTGTACAGTAATGTCTGGTCTGCAACTCTTCTTCTATGTTCTGGTGGGTGAAGGGTATCTGTGAGAGTTAAGCTATTTATCAACCAAATGGCCCTTTTCTGAATGGAATCTAGAAGACGAAGAGAATGCCTTGGTGCTGAACCCCAAATGTGCGAGCAATACTCCAGTAGAGGTCTGATTTGAGCCTTGTACGTCGTCAACAGTCAATAGGATTAATGCTGCGGAGATGAGTAGTCTCAGAAGTATAGCCGGAGTGACTCGGTTGGATAAAGTGAGGAATAGTGAAATAAGAGAACGCTGTGGTGTAGAAGATGTGATTACAAAGATAGATAAAGGAATGCTTTGATGGTTTGGACACGTAGAAAGATGATGAAGAAAGATTGACGAAACAAATTTATAAGGCGAGCGTGAATGGACAAGTCGGTAGAGGTCGACCTCGGAGAACATATCTCGATCAGATCAACATTGTTTTGAAGAAAGGCCAGCTGTCAAGAGTACCAACAACCGACGAGCATGTATGAGAGCACTGATGAAAGTAGAGTACGTGTATATTTTTAATATTATATGAATATTTTGTTCTTAATTATGCCATATTTATTTCCTTTAATAAACCATCCTTTTATGCAAATTTTCTATATCAAGTAGTTTCGATGTTTCACATCTGCTAGGCGTTTCGCGACGGATCATTAATTATTTTTTTTTAAGTGGTAAAAAATTTGAAAATTTGGATGATGGCCAAAATGCCATCTCCAGATATTTTCCACATCGATCAATTAATTTTTATCGATCCGGCATTAAAAATTTGCACACTAGATGGCAAAAGTTTGTTGATAACGAGGGTGGTCACAAAAAAAACATGTTATAAACTTATCTGTTTAAATTTAATATTATAAAACGACATTACTGTCCGTCCACAAAATTACTCCATATAATTTTTCTCGTACTTATATGGTACATACAAACATTGAAAGAAATAGAAAGCAACAATATTCACTCCCCGTTTTCTTTGCATTTAAAAGTAATTTATCTTGGTCTAGACAGTTTTTTGCTTTCAAGAAAAATATATTTTTCCATCAGCACATTCCCATCTGTCGCAATTCCCATTGAATTAGTTAATAGATCTTAATTAGTTGTAGCCCCTGCAGAATCCAAGCAGGCAATAGATGCTTCTATGCAATACAAGATAACAACAAGACGTACCAAGATCAACATATACAAAACAAAAAAAGACCTGTAGTAATGTATCAATGTGACGCATGGACACTAACGGTAGCAAATGAAGAACGTCTCCGAGTCTTTGAAAGACGAATACTCGGAAAAATACATGACCCAATACTAGATCCATCAACAAGACAATACAGAATCCATACCAACAAAGTACTTAAGGATCTTTATGGAGACCCTAATATTGTAAGGGAAATAAAATCAAAAAGACTACAGTGGGCAGGACATGTAAGGAGACTATCAGATAGTCGCATAGTCAAGCTGGCATGGGAGGAAGCAACAGTTAAGAAAAGACCATTGGGACGACCACGCCTCCGATGGAAATATGATATTGCAAAAGATCTAAGGGCCATGAATATTGATAGACCATTTAATGCCATGAAGGACAGACAGCAATGGAGGACTATTGTGAAATCGGCAAAGACCCGCCAAGGTTGTAGGCCATGGAATAGTAGTAGTAGTAGCAGTTGTGAGTAGTAGTGATTATTACCCTTTGTGCTCTTGGAGGTAGGTATGACCTAAACCAGTTTCCTCGTAGTCCACTTCGGTAATTCGGTAATTGTCGTGTTTTGAATTTAGCCATTTGAGGTGCCTTTCAATAGTCATTTCTTACCGAATTAATTAAGATTTTTTTCCAGATGCCTGCTTACAACCCCGGAGATTCCATGTTCTACAACTTGCCAGTTTATGGAGCCGCTTTGGATGGCCCGCCTTTGTTTACTGAGTCGTTCGAACTCGGCGCCAGCGGACCTTACGCAGAGGTAATAGATTATAAAGATGGTTTTAATAGTAAAGGTTAATTTGGTGATCTCAAAAATATACTTATATGCATGTCATATTTTTATATAGATATTGATTTTCGGTATTTTAACGTTTTCCGTTTTTTTTTTTCGTTTTCGTGATCGCTAGGAATCCTACAACGGTATGGACCAGACACTTACAACACAAGACGTAGAAACATCGTTCGCCCCACCAGTCATCACATCGGATCAGCGGCACGTAAGTGCTCCACAAGCCGCTGTCGTCGCCCCCGAAACGAACGACGGGAGCGGTGGTAGTGGCAGACTGCCCCATCACGCAGTCGATGCGAACGTCGTGTCAGTTTTTCGTCCTCCTTTGCACCGTCAGGGCGAAAGAAACGTTCACACACCGGTTGTATCTTTACTCGCCATCGACCACCAACAGGAAATAGACATTTCTTCGATGCAGAGTGGTCGGAATTTCAAACATTACGTTTCTAACAATATGCCTATGTATCCGACGAACGGATACATAAATCATCCTTTCGTCGGTTTCAATCCTCATCAACCTCCTCCGCCACCGTTCGGACCTCCCGTATATAATAACGGTTACGCTTTCTCGGATTATCGGCACCGCTTCAACGGTTACAGCGATCAAAGAATGAACAATAACAACAACAAACCGCGACGACGTGTTAACGATAAAAGACGACGATCGAACGATCATCATTCTAGTCGTTCGAGTCTTCGTACGTCTTCGTCGTCGTCGGCAAGTTTCGTCGACGACATTAAAAATGACGAAAAGACGCTTAGGACTGCGGTCAATACTCCTCCTCCTGCTCCCTACTCTCCCATGACACACCAGTTTAAAATAATCAATAACGGTAACGTCAAAAATTTTAACAATAATAGACATCATCCTCATAACATTAACAATAATAATAACGTTCAACATCATAATAATAATTATCAAAGTAGACCGACGTCGACGACGATAAATAGAGAGCGACAAAAGCACCCGAACGACGACGAAACGGCGAAGAACAAAAACGGCAGCTTATTAAACGTTAACAATCCCGCAAATCCCAACCCTAACAATAGCAGTAATATAAATAATAAGAATAAGGCAGTAGTTATAAGTAATACTAATAATATCCTGAAACCCGATTCCCTTGAATCCTCGAATTCCCAGGTACATTTGTCGACAACGACGAGTCAGAGCTTCGTTCCTGCGACTGCTCAAGCGCAAGCGAGACGAAACAAACGTTCGTTGAGACGTGGCGCCGCCGGCGGCGGAGGCGTTAACGAAATCGGAGCGGGGGATGCCCCCTTGCCGGACGAGGTGAACGGGGAGGTTTGCAAGAAGCTGGAGACGCTCAAGTTATAAAAAAAAAATAATAATAAAACTGGAAAAAGCGGTATCTTTTTCTTATTTTTGTTTATTTTCTTTTTCTATTTATTTAAGACTGTACAATATTTGTAATATATTATAAATTAAATGTAAAAAGTATCCAAGAAATTATATAAAAATATAATATATATTTATTGAAGAGTGAGGATGTTTAACGCGTTTTTTTTCCGATCTTATTTTCGTTTGTTGATTATTTGTGGGAGTGGTCTCATCCAACTTCGACTCATCCAAATAAATAAAATCGTCGCTGTCAAAAAAAAAACAATAAACGCCCTTACATTGGAAAAAAAACGTTCTCCCATCAAAAAACAGGCACTACTTCTCTTTTCACCATTATTTGTCGTTATTCGTATTGTTGCGATCGACGTCGAATTTGTTAAAAACGTCTTCCAAAAAAATTTAACACGTATACTGCTACAATTGGTACACATAGACATATGAGACTAGACTGCGGGTCCAGATGGTTCCTGAGGAGAGAGACAGTCGCTCGAGAGGTTGTTTCGCGCTCTCTCTAATGGGCGGGGTTTACGCGACTGTCTCTCTCATCAAGAGCCATCTGGACCCGCAATCTAGTCTCCCATGTCTATGTTGGTACATAGCAACATTTTAAAAAAAATTGCATGTTATAACTTTTTTTATAGGTTAACTTTTTTTAGTTTCGATTTATATGACGTATTTTTTTTAACAATTTTCGTTATACAGGGTGGGCCATTGCACTTTTAAAAATACCGATTTTATTTAAAAAAATTTATTAAAAAAAAAAACAAAATTATACTGAAAAACCATTTCTTAAGGTGTCCATCATCTCGTCGATGGCATTTTTCGAATGTGGCACTAAGATGTTTAAAAACCCTGCATGTGAAGATATGGGTGAGTGACAAAATAATTTGGGCTTCCATTGAACTAGTTTTACGCAATTTTGATTGTTATTAGAACTTTAAAAGAATGTTTGTTTACTTATCGGTTTAAAATTTAATGGCGTGATCAAATTTAATGACGTACAAATCGCAGCAATATAAGTAACGATGGTAATGAAACGTAACGTTCACGTCTCTTTTTCTGTCTAAATAAACTTCGGTTTTTATGTGAATAATTTTGATATTGCCCGTTATGATCTAAAATAGTTTAAATTGAAATTAAAAAAAAAATTGATTTTTGTCAAAATTGTTGACTTTTCTAGTCAAATGTTGATAGACAAGCGATGGCTTCTCAATTTGTAGCTGTTTAATGTCGAGTGTTCGAAATTGGAAGAAGTCCGCTCCTTTGTTCTTTAAAATTTTCGAACTACTTGATATGATGTATATTAAGGTTTCAAAATGACAATATTAAGTTAACATATTATTCTTAAAAACAGTGTAACGATGCCATTTGAAAAGTTTCGTAGTTTAGTTGTTTATAGAAGAAAGAGTGTGCTCTAAGATGAGTACTTATATAAAAAACAACACCGAGATTTAAAAATGTTATTTAATATTTAAGACTATATATGGTAAATTTTTATGCTAGTATTTGTTAATTTGTACCTTTTCATTTGTTGTATGTGTAAAGGATGTGGCTGATGCGGGGCAGTCTTGAGCACCCTATCGAAATTATTTGCTAAATATATTTCCGAAAATTTATTTCTCGTTCAAAAAATGCCATTAATCGTGCAATAACTCTTCAGACTGACCCGTATTCGGAGAAGTGTTAAACTTGTATTCCTAGACCGGAAGATTGGTTTTTGATGTTTTCTCGTTTGGTACATACGGTTGATATGTACCTAAAAAGTATTATTTATCCCCTTTTTCGTTTTAAATGGTTTATTTTCGAATCGATTTTTCACATTCACGAATAAATCATCCATTTCGCATTGTCAAAACCCTTTTCGAAATCAATAAAGTTGTTAAAATAATTTTCTTTTCAGTGGTAGAGGTCTTGGAATATCTCCTGGGCTTTAAGCTTACAAAACTACGCGCATCTTAATTAACCGACAACGTTGCAAAATTTGACTCTAGAAACAAAAAAAAAATATTTAAATGCTTACAAAAATTCCATAATTCCAATTACTAATTATTGATACTCATAGAGGACTACATTACGGTAACAAGTACTTTCCTCGCCGCGAAAGCGGTGTTTAAAGGAAATACTAAAGAGGGGTTATTTTTTGGGGTTAAAATTAAAAATAAAAAGTTTTATTTAAACTAAAACAATATAATTCCATCGGCAGGAGTTTTGGAAGGTAGGTAATTTAGCATACCTAATGAAACATTTTTTAACTCGAAATAATCTCCCGAAACTAACAAACTATCGAAACACGTGCCCATATCTTATCACTTATAATAAGTCGATTATTGACAACCTTAATCATCTGAACCAGTACATTTTGCTGACGGAACAGACTCACTCGTGATGTCTTTAAATTTATTTCCTGTTAATGTCTACACATCGTCCAATTTTAAAGTGGTATTACTGGCAGCCACTCCTTTCTTCACCATTGCCCATATTTCTCTACTGGACGGAGCTCCAAATGATCCGGTGGCAATCATAGTGTTAAAATAGGGAATAAATTAAATTTCTATTCGATAGTTTACATTGCTTTATAAAAGTAAAAAAAGATAAAAATAGCCAACCAACATGGGCAATTTATACGCCCGCCATTTTGGCGCGCTTGGTGTGACATAATAGTATACGACAACCAAACAAACAAGTGGAAAGGTTAGGTTTAAGATTATTAAAGAAGTATTGTGATTTGCCGGAACGGTATGCAAGATACAATAAACTTTATAAATAATACGTAATTACTTTAAAAGTTTTCACTCATTTGATTTCAACAGGCGTGAATTCGGGATTTGATGATAAAAATGTGTTCATTTTTGGTAAATTATCTGATTGCGCCTTCACAAAACTGCTTCCAGTCATTTTCCAAAATTTTTCGTGTTATATCTTACAAAACAAATAATATTACTTCTAAATGTGCAATAAAATCGTATTAAAACTGACTGAATCACAAACAATTCCAAGCAAATACTAAATACCTAACCCAACTACTCGGACTCACTTGATACTCATTGTTATTGACATTTGTTGATACAAACTTTTATTATCAAAAATATTGATAGTGGCATAACTCATAACTAATAGTTTATTAAAAAAAATATTTTACCCTTATTTGAATCACATGCATATTTCGTATTGAATTTTCTACTATGGTGTCAACAATATATTTCTTATTAGCTGGTTTGCGTTTGTACGACCTTATTCTTTTTCGATTTTCATATAGTTATCTACATTATGAATTATCCTTTGACCTTGACTGAATCACTTTTTTGACACTACTCGCTTTCTGCTTTCACGAACTAACCCCAAATAAACCCATCTTGACCGTACTACCTCGGAACAGATTTCACGATGTTTTTAGAAACGAGACTTGAATTAAATTTGTATTGCACGGTTCATAGGATTTTCCATTACCTCTACGTCGGTTGAAAATTATTTTTTAAGGTATACTGATTATACAGGGCGAGAGCCAACGGTCGCGCCGTTGACACGCTCGGTATTTTTATAGTACCGTTAAATTGTGCGAGGTAAACGAATTGAAATTGTTGAAAATCGATTTTTTTTTTGTGTGTATAAACTTTCCCTTTGGGTGAATAAGTTTTTTTTGCGATGAGAATGTAGAACTGTGATATTAAAAATAAAAAAAGATAAATCTAACTGTTAAACACATTTTTTGCACTGCGGAAGAAAAAACTTATTCATCGCGATCGTTTAGCAAATGTCTCATTTCTTAGTTTGTGTATCGACAGGGTGAAGAGACCCGAATGTGTCACCCATTTTTCCCCCTGTTGGTAGTAAGTTTTTTTCAATAAAATAAATTTTGAAATCCCAAACCACGCAGTTTTGTTTTTTTTTTTTTTTGAAAAATGGGCGGCTCATGTTTGAATGTGACAACATCGGTCGTTCTGTATGTCGCTTTGCCAATACTTAATTGCCGTTATTTTTTGTAAAATTGGAACGTAGATTTCGATTTAATGTACTTAAAAAATATTTCTCGTGGTCCTTTTGGTTTTGTAGGGTGAGTCACTACGTAGTGCAAA
Source organism: Agelastica alni (assembly GCA_950111635.1). Lineage (NCBI taxonomy): Eukaryota > Metazoa > Arthropoda > Insecta > Coleoptera > Chrysomelidae > Agelastica > Agelastica alni. The sequence goes on from OX467717.1 coordinate 30,825,248, forward strand.
ACAAACGCAATTATTAAAATTAAAATATAATTTGTACTTTAATTTATGTTTATGACAAAAAAAAGTATATTATTTAACACTTTGACTTCCTCATTTATTGTGGACTCGTATTAAAAAAACTTACTTACGAAATTGTACATTTGAAAACATTAAACGCGTTTAAAAATCAATTTCATACCTATTACCGAAATTAATTTTTTTAATGACTAAATGTGCTTGCGATTGATAGTTCAGGTCATTTTTTTTGTTGATAAAACTGTGTGGAAATGCGTTTAAAAATAACAAATGTACATTCTTCATTTGCAGTCAAATTATCTTTATTTCAATTCAGTTTAAAATTTCGTTCTAAATTTTCTCTTTGTTGACTTACCCTGTATGTATAAATACGCGTGTTGTTCTAGTGGAAAGTTGTGCACAGTCTTTGGACTTTTTTTTTGCTCAAGATCGATGTGTCGTTTCTGTTTTTTTTTTATTTGGAAATATTGGACTGCGGTGGATGCTAAAATGGTTAAAAAAAATGCACGTTCAACTTTTTTCGCTAAAATCAGTGCACCGAAGTGGGTTGGTCGAAAAAACGGTATCGCGAAACTAAGCCTTGAGTAGCAGTGGATTTTTTCAATTTTAGGCTGTGACAGTTTGTTAAAAGAATATTTATTCATGTTTTGTAGTTTTTTATATACCGTTTTGAAAAAAATGGCTCTGAATAAATTTTCAAATGGATGTGCCACCGTCAAGTCACGAGAGTCATACTCGAGTACTTTTTTCGGAGCAAAGTTATGGCATAACGTTCCATTTAAAAATATTTTGTGAGCTATTTTTTTTCATATAAACAACAGTCAATCAAAATGTCGAAAAAACCGTAATTGTTAAATGTTTCAAAGAGCCTAAACAGTTCTCGAGTAGTAGAAAAAGGTTTTTTTCTATTCGGTCATTAGCTGTTACTGCAACATCGCTTTGCAGGGATATTAACGTTAAAATACAAAAAAAATTCATTGTATCTTTATCCATAATTTAAAAAATAAATATTGCGGTTCATTTTAAGCTAACAATTAACGGTTTTGTGTAAACTTCGAGGAATATTTCTTATGAACGCCCTCTATATCTGAGTGATCTGTCAGATCATTGTCAAATTTGACAATTGACATGCTGTATGATTGTCAACATTTTAAATAACTCCTAGCCAAACAGTGTCAACATTTTAAATAACTCCTAGCCAAACAGTTTCTATCTGTTGTAAATGCTAAATTATAAATTAAGAAAATATTGCGTCGCAAAATAATTAGATAGCAAAAGTATGTGCAGGATTCAGTGATGTCGATAACGAGTAATAAACAAATGAAATCGTGTTTCAAGATAACGGCATTTTTATTATTGAATTGCATTGCAAGGAATGGTAAACATAATTTTTCGAACATTTGTCGAATGACAAATGACACGTTTTGATTGCCAATTATATCGACCGTTGGTGACTGAAGAAGGTCCACGTAACGAGCGTGTTGAAAGTTGGAGCTGTTTATTTTTTAAGTTGTTCTAACAAAAACAAAGTCTGATACATTGAATTTTGCTGTAGTTTGCTTTTATAAATGTTTCTGCGGTTGTTGTGAGCCATTTTGTAGTTGCAGCTGTGGCTAATTGGTTTTCATTGAAAAGTTTATTGTTTTCCAAAGATATATAAATTTATAAAGTATAAGCATAGATAGTTTGTATAAATATTTATAATATACATATTCTCTATATACATAAAACAAAACTTAGATTGTAAGAAATGGTAAATTATTAAATAGTTTTTAAGAAAAGTTACGGTCTCATAGAATTCTGAATAAACTATCTGGCCAAAATGTACTGGCAAACTTAATGAAAGTATTAAAAATTTTAAAAGCAGCAATGTTAAAAAGCATTCAGTATATCTTACTTATTTATGGGGCATTTTATGTGAAGCGGACAGTGAAAAAATGCGAGGTTCCGAAATTCGTTCATATTAGACCTAAATGTAGTATGAACGATACACACAATTTTGCTTTTGTATGTGGCTTAGTTGCCAAGTTACGGGCTTGTAAAAAATTAACGTTTTTGATAAAAGGATTTTTTGGAAGCTGTTTCCCAAATTAAACAAATTGCAACAAAATATTAAACGTGATTATTTGTATAGAAGACTTACTGTTCTTGTTAATATTTTAATTAGATTCAAAATTTAATTTTTGTTTCCTGTACAAAACCGGAAGTGAACATTTTAAAAAAGTGCGTGAATGTCGTGGAACACATTGTATAATTTATTGTATAAAGATTAGGTACTAATGACAAATCTTTACCACCAATTTACCAATGCTTCCACATATCCTCCATTTTTATTCATACATTTAGTTGTTCTATTAACAAATTCTTTTAAGATGTCTTTAATCATACAGGGCGTTATACTACGAACCGCGTCTGTAATTACTCTCTCTAAATGGTCAATATCTTGAAAGGGCTTTTGCTTTAAGTAGCCCTACAAAATAAATCAAGAGGGGTTATGTCTGGAGACCGCGGAGGCCAATGAATTTCCGAATAACTATGAATAACTCTTCCATTAAAAATATTTTCGATGTATTGACGTACATCTAACCGGCTGTGACATGGGGCACCATCCTATTTGGAACCATACCTGCTGACGTTCAATTGGGGGAAGGTTGTCAAGAAAATCACTTATTTTGTCGTTTAAAAAGCACAAATAACGATCCGTATCCAAGTTTCTCCGAAAAAAAAGGTCCAATTATTTGAATTTCATAAATTTCGCACCAAACGATTGTTTTGAATGATTACTGGTCCCTAGATTTCAATGTAAAATTTGGATTAACATTAACATCATTATATCTGATGGTTGAGTTTTCGGCTTTAGAACATGCAGAACTTTTTATAAAGAATAACTTTTTTCATAAAATCAATAATAAAAAAGTTTTCCACATGTAGCCAACTTACGTAGACATACTGTATATCTATTTTACCAAAAAAGTTTCATATTGGGATCTACATTAGTTTAGAAGATGCATTAATTAAAATACATAAGTGTCGCACCGAGCATGGAATCTGACGCTTCTTAGGTTGGATGGTTGGCGCGAAAAAATTGCTTTCATTACAAACGTCAATTTTTTTTTGAAGCCCATAACTTGACAACTAAGCTACATTTAGGTCTAATGTCGAATTTTCGAACCTCGCATTCTTTTCGATGTTCGCTTCAAACGATATGCCTGTAATGTTGATTTCTCATGCATACTTGAGTAACATATTTTGAAAGCGGAAAATATATGCTGGAATGTTGTATAAAATTTGTTTTAAATGCCTTTACATACAGGTTGGACAAAAAAGTTAACTGTAATGCGTTGTTAAAAAACGATTTTCCTTCATCTGGCACGTCAAAAGAGTACTTTGTCAAATTAAGAATGCGTACGTCCAACTAACAATCTTCCAGATGTTTGGATCCGATTAAATTTTTTACTTTCGTAAGTTTTTCCGTTCGTCAATATGGAAAAAGTTACATTTTCGTTACTAAATTTATCCTAAAATGAATCGAAAATAAAGAAAACTTCTTATTTTTTGTTCCATTTTGATTACGTCAATTGTTGTGTAATGTACAGCGTACCTGCGTATTATTAAATATTGTAAATATTTTATTTAATATACAGGGTGAAGAATGTGTATTTATACAGAGGACTACATCAAATTTAGGTCTTTCAGAACTATAGATGATCTTTTAGGTTAATTTCAGTGTCGTACTCATATATTTACACATATATTGCTAGTAAGTGGAAGTGTTGCCCACCAAGAGAGACGGCAACTGCATTCTTCTATCTCACTTATTCATACTTGATCCGTTGTGCGCAAGCGTTGCGACTGTAGTGAGGAAGATTATAATGCAGTTGTAGTAAATATTTTCTTGTATGCTGCATAGCTTAGCGGCAAAGCTCCATTCTCTGGAATGAGCATAGCATTTCAGGTCTAAATGACGGCGACAGATGTATTTATATCTGCACCGTTGGATTGTCATCCTTTTTCAGACCCCTACTAGCAATATAGGAGTATGAAATATATGGTCGTACTGTTCGGAGTAATAAAATTTGACTTGTTCGCGTTCATTTGATTCATCGGTTACAGCATAATGTTGACACACTATTCAATTCAGCAGGTTTTCACAACGTCTCTCTGTTTTTTGTACAAACACATTTGGAGACCCTGTGTATGAAAGTTGTTATGCAAAATTTTATCTACTGGTATTTATATTTTTGTATTGTTGACAAGGATCGTACCTCTGAAACCGTCGAGTATTTTCGCTTGACGGTTTTGAATTTTCCAAATAAAAAAAACGCCATTATTTAGAAGGAACCGCAGCTTAAATAGCTTGCCTTACAAATTCCAAGTAGTTAGTCATCTTGCACAAATAATAAAGTTTTTTTTTCAACCAGCCAGCGTTAAGAATCCTTGTCAATTTGTTCTGTGTACATAATAAAGTCTATAATTTATTGACGTATTAAAAGTTGTACAGGGAATACCAAACAAAACTAACCAATCGAGAACGTCGTTGTTGATTATTGAGAATAAATGTTACGTCCATATTTACAGAGGGTGTAAAATGCCAGAAGTAACGGAATAGGACAATGTTCTTTGAAATTCAGATTAAAATCCGGCAGTTTCAACGCTCTGTAAGTGGTACGCCCTGTATAAAGCTCCACGAGGTTGTGTCGAATAACAAAACGTAGATTTAGTAAAAAATATGAATATATATTTCGTATAGTCACATTATTAGCTATTAGGTTCGGGTCAATTATTTGAAAAATAAAAACGAATATTAATCTGACTTGAAAAGGAACACTATTAAACTTCAGTACAGGGTGTTTAAATTAAGATTTTCGGACGATAATAATAATTGGTGGCCAGCACAACACATACTCTTAAAACACTAACAAATTACTTGTATACTCGTTAAAGTAAAGCATTTTCCCGCAAATCGCTGACATTCCAGACAAAATTTCTTAAAAAAAAATCAAGATTTCCCAACTGTTCGGAAATATTCATTTCCTCACTGTAAGGAAGTGATATTTCCTAACAGTTAGTGTTCTACATAAATGATTAAAAACACGTTGTTTATAAGGAATTAATTTATATTTTGAAAAGCTCAATGCATTGCAGAATACATTTTAAAATTAGTTTGTTATATTTACAGTTATTTGACAGTACAATTATTATTGAAAATTGGTGGAACGTTATAAGAACTAGGAAAATTTTTGGACAACATGCGAGGTAGTAGGGTTATTTTGTTGAACATTTTGTACTATGACCAGTACATTCTGTCGGATTTTCCAAATTCAAATAAATAGCAACTATTTTAGGCATTTTTCTAAATTGATATATTCCTACTACTTGTCAACAACCCTTTCCGCTTTGATATTTAAAGAAAAATCTGTCACTGTTCATATTTTCTGGTCTTAACGAAACATACTTTCGATAAAGATTCAAGTACATCTGATTAACTACAAATTATCTTGGTTTGTTGGTCTTCGAATCTGGTATGCTAATGAAAAGCTTAGATTTTAGGTCTTTTACATCGTGTAGAGTCATTCGGACTAACTCATCCATTCTACAGGCCCCAGAAATACCAAATAATAAAGCCACCTAAAAAATGAATAAATGTGTAATCTAAATAGAAATTAAAACCTTGTAAATTACCTTAATCATTAAATTTTCTTAATCTGGAGCTTCCTGGATACATTTTTCGTTTTCTTCCTTCGTTGATATCTTAGATTTCTTTGCCCTTAACCTTGAGCTTGCTGTATCAATAAAGAACGAAGTTTTGAATATGTAGATATATCTACATTGTGTTTAATTGCAAGGGTTTACTTCAACATTGAGTAATTGGCCCACAATGTTAAAGATTTCATCTTTAAACAAAGGTATAGGAAGTATGCCATTACAACATTTTCCGAGAAAGAACTCTTGCGATAGTCCATAAAACGTTTATATGCATATTCGTACTTTTCTCTTGATTTCTTTGGCAATAATTCTAATAAAGCAGTATTCACTGCCTCATCCAGCCCTGGAGGAGTACCAGAAGTGAAAAATTCATCATCACTTATCATTTTACATTGTTTTGTTTTCGGAAACACCAGCAATTAAATTTATATACGTAAAGTTTGACAATTCACCATTAATACGTTTCCATAGTAACGCAACCAATTTTATTACGAATTTCAAAACACCATTTATTTATAAATAAAATTATTCGTGATTTTTTCAAAACTAATTAATATCTGTCGAATTTTAAACGATTTGCGGAAAAATAGTATGTTTACCTCGTAGGAAAAGCCACATTCTTGGACTCTGTGTGCAATCTTCACAGTCGTCCAGGAATGTTAGGCTTTTCCTACCTGGTAAACAATGTACTATTTTTTGGAATATTCCGTATAAAAAACGACAAATTAATAAAAGAAAATCGAGGACGTGTGCTGGTTCACTCGTTTCATTTAATTTTCGAGTATTGAAAGTGTTTCATTCGTCGTGCGTTGTTTTTTGAGAGAAATTAAATATCGAAGAGAGCCAAAATATTGTGATAGATTAAAAAAAAACAAAAACGTGTTTCTACTTGTAAAGGAACGAGTCTACTGAAGGGCAAAAGCTTTCGTAAGCGCCATCTATTGTCGATCAGCTGAACTAAATTGACAACTGCTTTCGTATATCATCAATATATGGAGACCTCAGTACTTGACATTTTCTTATTTGGTTTCGCAAAACCCCCATTTTGAAATGGGAACTACTGAAGGATAATTTTGTTTTTTGTGTGGACTCGCGACGTTTAAGTAGAAACAGGTTTTGACATAACAAAGTGTGTTCAATTTTAGAGGCATAAGACGAAGTTTGGACCCATTATAATACGCCAGAACTATATTAAAAAAAAATTAGGATTAGTGATTAGTGTAATAAAACGTGTAATTAGCTAATCTATAGGAAAAAAACAAAAACTGATAAAGAAAGAATATTTTTCGACTGTGGAATGATGTAGTATTCGTCTCGAATAATGTACAGGGCGTTTACCGTTAACAGTTCCGCTTCAACAATTCCTAGAAAAATTAATTATCGTTTTGTTAATTAAAAAATAAATAGTAACGGGGATCCAACTTAAATATTCGTTATTTATATTTAGTACTAAAATTATTTTCCTTATGATATTTTTAGAGTGAGCCATTCTTCTAGTTCAAATTATTATTAAGAAGTCGAAACGTTGATAAATGCTCTTTAAAAATATATATTTGATTAACGTGTCGAAAACTATTCTGTCTTGTGAAAAGTGAGACATTTAATATAAAAGTAAACAATAAATGACTTATTGGCGCTAAGGCTATGTACAAAACATCCCAGTTATAATAAATATTCATAGGAATATTTGTTTAATTCATTTCTTACACCAAAACCACACGTGTCTTCCCCAAAAATATAAAACTGGGCAAAAATGTGAGCTGCTGAAAAAATACAACATGCAAACTCATGGAAATAATCTGGGAGAATTTAGTGAGCTGGAAATTTTCAACTATTCTTTCATCAGAAACGGCTTATTTTTTTTTTTAATGATTTTGTTATGCTGCTTTTTGGGTTGAAATAAAAACATCAGAAAATACAGTTTCATACAATGAAGGTTAAAAATACAACATGTTTGTTGAACCAATTTAATATTTAAATATAAATTAATATCCTTAGACTATTTCCATGTATGTATTTTTGTTTACTACCTGTTAAAAACTATAATAATCTATTTAAAAAAACCCAAAAAACCCATCTGGATGCATAAAATCTTTTTCAAAACATTCTATAAATAAATAATTTAATGATGAAGTAATAAATAATCGTTTATTTACTAATTTTTTTTATCTTGTTGTCACCGTTCTTTTTTCTAATCTATTAATACTATCATTAACGTTGTCTTCGTCGTCCTTATCTTTGTTTTTGTTTATCTCCACGGGAATGACATTTGCAGGTTTGCGTCTCAAAGCAATTTCATGGGACTGATTCGAAAAATTTGGCCACTGACGTATTTCCTTGAACAATCTATTACCAGGACATTCGGTGCCTTGTCTCACCTGCCTGTGTCCCACCAATTTGTAATCTTTTTGTATATATCCCTCTCTTACTCCTTTTTCTATCAGCATCTGCGCGGTTGCAAGTTGTTGTTCGGGTGGGAGATTATCTAAAATTCACAAAATTTATACTATAAAATCGCCAAACCAAAAACGGTTTTAAATAGATGTTCTTAAATAATACAATTTGGACAAAGTGTATGGAAGGGAGAAGGAACTGCCTAATTAGCTATGAAAGGTATAGTTAAAACAAAGAAAAATATTTGTTAATACAAAATTAAAGGTACTTTTTTATTTAACCTCGATAGCTAAGGCCTAAACTTTTGCAAAAAGAAGAAGAACCAATATGTCACTTGACATAGAACGGCAATGGCTGGTTGTATGGAGGGTTGAGATAAGAACAAAATCTATGGAGGGTAGAGACAAAGAGAACCTTCTCTGTGTATGAAAAAGTTTAATAAAGGAAGAGCTACAGTAGCAAGAAGGTAAATTTTAAAGAAAGCGCCCATTTGGACAACTTGTCACAAAACAAATTTTTCCCATTATTGTTCGATTATTTTAAAAAGTTTTATAACAAAAATCACAACAACGTATTATTATAAGTTCACAAAAGATCAATCACTCTTCACGTTTATATCACTAAATTTTTTTAGGTTATATTTAGTAAATTAAATTTTTTTATTCAGCACACTTCATTCCGTTTACAACTGCTAAATTCATATCATACACCTTTGTTACGTTAGCGCCATTCTGGTAGGTTTTTGTACTGCAATGTACAGTTCACAAGTGGACACTCTTTTAACTTTCCCCCATATGAGATGGTTTTCCTTACCTGTACCCTCCACAGAACAATCTCTGCGTTAAAAAAATGTCCCTCAAAGTGTAATGAATTAAAATAACGTTACTTTAGCAGAACACCGTTTTCAAAACGAGCGCTCAAACTTTTGAGAAAAAGAAGAAAGGATGTGTATATATTTTTTTACTTTTTACTTTTACGTTCACTTGAGCAACTTTGTACTGTATAATTTGTTTAATTAAAAATTATTGCGTATTTTATTTTGACATACTTCACTTTATCTAAAACAGCTATTTCAGATCTAACCTCATGTCTATCAGCGCCATCTTTATATACCACATTTTGGTAGACACTTTTTTGATTAAAAAGTCCCTTATAAGATTGTTCTCTTTATCTATACTCTTCATAGTTGGCAGGTATCTCATTTTTTTTCTAAAATCATTGTGGGAATTCTGGAGTATTCGAGTGATTAATTATTGTGTTGAAGTTGACATTATATTTTTTTGTTCTAATTATATTAAACTTCGTCATTGCTACCTATCAGCCACCAAACAAAAGGAAGGAAGAGGAACAAAAGAAAAAAGAGCAACAAAAATAAAGACATAAAAAAAGGGAGAAAAATAGAGTGATAGATGTCACAAGTCAGTTGTCAAATTTAGTATTAACACAAAAATACGTATAAAGTCTTAATTGCAGACTTTTAAAAACTTTTGTAGGCTTCTTTTGCTATTGCATACTCGAAAGCTTTTCTTTGAGATTTATTCGATGATTACAAAATACATTGCGCGAAGATTCTCTTCTGTGGTAACAGACTTTGCCCTACCTGAACGAGGTAACTGCTAACGATCCAGTCCCAAACCATAAATTTAAATCGAAATGGACGTTGGATGTTCTGAATTAATTACAAACATGTTTTCACTATGTTTGCAGAACAAAGACTGTTAAGTGTCAATTGACTTATATGGGTACCACTAGTCAAGTTTACAACTGTGTACTACAACGCTAGGTAAAACAAAGTTTTAGGAATCCTAGTGAAAACTTACGACCCACCCTTTAGAAATAATTGTTTTTAAATGTTTACCTGTCCAATCCCCGATAACGCATATCCCTATGCTTTTATAATTGTAAATGGGGGCGTGAGCTCCGACTTTCGTCCATCCCCTGCCTTCGTAGGCCCGTCCGTCGCCCCCGACGGCAAAATTGTAACCTATATCTGCCCAACCGTTGGTTATTTGGTGAAGATCTTGCATCCATCGCATAGCCGTACAGCAATCTTCAAAATGTTCACACGCAGCCGGTTCGTAGCTGTGGTGGATGACGACGTAGGGCACTGGAGTCGACATGGTCTCGCTGGACTTTGCTGGTTTGGCGTGCCAACCATCGCGAGAAATTATCACTGGGTCTGAAGTTGGTGCAACCACTGTAATAAAAATAGTCTTTGTCTTATTTGCGTTTAACCTATTCCTGCCCATGGGGTCGTCTTATCTCACTATTCTTCACTTTATTCAACCAAGTCACTCCGGCTATGCTTCTCAGAGTACTCATCTCCGCAGCATTAATCCTATTTTCATGCTTCTTTTGCCAAACCCAACATTCACTACCATACTGATAAGTGTAGGAACCAACACTCCTCTAAACACAGCCAGACGTGTCTTTTTTGACACTTTCTGGCTGTTAATAAAGCTATGCAGTGCCCCATTCATTTGTTTTCCTGCTAACATCCTTCGCTCAATGTCACTGTCATACTTTCCATCTCTCGTAAATTTTAAAACCAAGTATACAAACTCATTTGTTCCACTCTATCAGAACCTCACAGTTTGTCATGCTTTCTTCTCTTTTAAAAACCATTACTTTCGTTTTGCTTACTTTTACATACATGTAAGCAGTATATAAAAAATAAACCTGTATTATTGTCTACAAATTTACCAAGGTAAAAACCCCGGACAAAAAAAATGTATATTTAATAAATTAAACTTTAAGTAGGTATGAAAATTTTAAATTCCCTTTATTATTAAGTTTTAATGACACACCCTGTATACTGTCTAAATCAACCAGTACATTCGGTACAATTTAGAAGATAAAAACTATAAAAATAATGTATAAAAACGAAACAAAATATAAAAATACATTTTATTTTAACACAATGTCACGAAATGTGTTTTTTATATAAACAAAAGGTGATCCTTGAATATTTACGTACCCATTTTATTTATCAACATAAAATTAGTATGATATACAATTGATAATAACGTTCAGGTTCACTGCTTAATCACAAAACACTGCAATCCACTTGACGAGATACACAAGTATGATTATATATTTTTTAATTCAGATACGTTATATCGCTTCTCAAAATTAAAGTGAAATGTCTGTGTGATTTTGCTATTACGCATCGGGACATCAATATTGTGATTTCCCTTGATAAGAATTACATTGCTTGCATTTCTTTAGTTGTTAGATACGGAACACTTTTACACTGAAAAAACAATATTTTTAAAGAAAAAAAATTGAGAGAGCGGTTTTTATGAACGTTGATATTTTTTTCATCAATAAGGGCCACTATTACAAATAATGATAGAGTAACATGCAATTTTATGATTTATTTTCATAACAGAAAAAAAACTATCTAGATACGCCATTTTTAGTCTGTATAGTTGCTGGCGTATTTTTCAAATGTCCCCTTTGAAATATTGCAGCACGCTATTTTGTAAATTACCATTATTAAGCAACGGTAATTATTTCTTATTGTCAGATACGCCAAATGACAATGCAAAAGAAAAACCATATCAAATCAAAAAACCAAAACTTTTATTCTACAAAAACGTTGTATTTAAATTTTTTCTTTGTCAATAAAAATCGTCAAAAAAAAAATAGGAAAATTGCTTTACTTACCAACAAACAAAAAATACAACGTCGTACAAATTTTAAAAAAGTTTTCAAAGTACAAGCGAATCATTTTCGATAGGTAGCAGATTAAAAACAAAAATATAAACATAAAATTATAATTATTTAAATTAATTCTGATATCGCGAAATTGTTTAGGACACTCGTATTTCGTGGTACGCTTGGCGCAGATTCTGCTTTGATTAATGTTCTCGAAACCGACAGATTTTTATACGAATTTATAGAAATAATTCAAACCAGATAAACAAATGGAGGAACGCTGACGGTCTGGCCCATTCAATACACATAGATTTTCAACATAATCGTTCCTTATTAAATAGTTGCAGTTGGATTGTTGAGTCTCTACTCGAACGTCATCAATTAATAATAAAGCGAAACATATACTCTTAAGTATCATCTTTTTCTATCGACTGTACTCACTATCTCAAAATAAATTGACATTTAAGCAGAGAATGATGTTGTTTAGATAAATTCAGAGCAGTAAAAAGTGATAACCATAAAAACGGCAGTGTTTTAGCTTGACTCTCTCTTGACTAGTGCTAGCTAAACATCGATAGTATATCGATAGTAAAAAACTATCGTTTCATATCGATAGTTTCTGAAACTATCGATACTATGAACTGATTAAGTGTATGTGGAAGAGAGAAAGCAATCCAAATTTGTATACGAATGTTGTTTGAAAATTGCACTCTGGATTAATGTACAATTATACAAGTTGAATATTTGACTTTTTTCATTCGAAACTGTCACATGTCAAGTGTCGGATTTCCCGGAAATTCGAATTTCAATGTTTACCTTTACCAGATTTTAGGTTAACCGGTTAACCTCTGTTTGCGTTTTGCAAAATGGATAAATCTAAAGTTTGGATGTATTTTAAAAAAAGTGAATCGGGTTACGTTACTTGCAAAGTTTGTAGCCACACCTACAAAAGTAGTGGTAACACCTCCAACATGAGGGATCATTTGAAACGAAAGAATCCCCAAGAATTCCATAACAACAATGAAGAGCCTGAAGCGGGCACTTCTGTTCTTGCCTGTGATAATGGTTCCATTAAAAAACGCAAATCTATGAGAGACTATATGAACAGGGAAAATTATTATTTAGAGGGGTCTCAGAAAAAAAAATGCTTGGCAAACTCTATGTAAAAATGATTGCAGAAGATCTGGAACCATTCAGAAAATGAGAACATTCAGGTTTTCAAGCTTTTGTGAAAGCCTTGGATAGTAAATATGAAATAGTCTCGACAACACATTTGAAGAATAAGTTGATCCCAGAATATTACAATGATATCAAAGAAAAACTACAAGAGGCAGTGAATAAGGCAAAATATATTTCATTGACCACGGATATGTGGACTTCCATTGCTACTGAAGGTATTCTAGCAATCACCTGTCACTTTGTACGGTAAATATTTGGCCCAATAGTCAAGAGTCTTGACTATTGGGCCAAATATTTACCGATGGTGGCGCTGCATAACAGAAAAACGATACGCGATTCGGGAAGTTCACGTTATGGCCGCTAGTGTCGCATACAGTTGTGTTCTGTCACACGTCATTATCGTTTGTCATTGGAGATTCTTTACAAAGTTTTAGGACCTCACAAAATCTAACCCTATCAAAGGCTTGCGTTAGGTCAATAAAGCACATAAAGTCAGTTGTGTTATAATCAATGGCTTTTTCCACTAATTGTCTTAAAATGAATATTGCATCTATGGATCTATTTTGTCGAAACCCCTGTTGTTCTTCACTGATGCCAGTCTGTATAATTTCTTCTGCTAGGATTTTTGTGAATGCCTTTGAAGGTGCGCTTAACAGACTAATACCTCTATAATTCTGTGGGTCCATTTTTCCTCCTTTTTTGAAAATTGGGATTGTGATGCTTTGTTTCCACCTTTGTCATATTGTATATTTTTTATTAAATAAAATTTGCATTTCGTCCGTTAATGCGTCACCCCCATATTTGAACTGTTCATTATGAATATTATCCAGTCCTGGTGCTTTACGATAAAAAGTTAATCAATCAAATTTGTATAGACTTTTAATACTTCCAAATTTAAATTTGTAGACTAAGTAATTTTATATTACTTAAAATACGTTTGTTTGGAATGTTAGCCATATCGTTTTTAATCTTATCTTGGATTTTGTTAAGCTAAAATTTCAGGTGTATATTAGTCATGACGCACTGGTAAAGAATTTTTGCAACTCCATGACAAATATATTAACTGGTACGAAATATTAGAATAACTTTATTATTTATTTAATATTTTTGTTTAATCTATACCTATAGTACGTTAATATCATCTTCGTGGTAAAAATACTACCAAATGTGTTGGTTTATTAAATAAATCATTAATTATGATATGAACCAAATGCGATCATAGATTAACTTGAAGAATACGGCATGGACTAGGGAATTCTGATAAACGGGCTCAGACTGAATAACACCAGGTACGCCGATGATACCATCGTCTTAGCTGACAATCTCGAAGACCTACAAGCCCCGATGGACAAAATTACCCATCACAGTAGTCAGTACGGACTTGAAATCAATGTAAATAAGACCAAACTTATGATAATCAGCAAACAGCAAACTGCCCTGCATTAGGAAGAAAATGGCTTTCTATAAACTTTTTCAAGATGATACCGATCGTGAGAGATACCACCAGATTACAGCCAACGTCTGAATACAGACAAGGCATCGAAAGAACAATATCCCTCATCTAATAAAACTGAGGCCCGCACCACCTCTTGTTCGGTGAAATTCCTAGCTCGATTCATTTTTATAAATTTTCAGGGCGAAAAAGAACAATTTCTGAGCTTACTTTTAAAGAAAATCCATCGCAGTTTTTGCACAAAATTGTTATCTTTTAACAAATTCAAAACTGTAAATCTAAACGAATTGTTGTAATAGCTGTCATTAATAACGAGACGAAATATGAACAGGCTTCTTTTCAAACACTCGATAAACTTTAAAAATGAACCTAAGAAAAGGGTAAATTAATTTTTTGGATAATTTTACATTTGTATGCTGAAGGCTGGACAAAACGTGGTAGCTAGTCTACTGGACCGCCTTTTTAACCTTTGTTGGAGAAGTAGTAGCGTACCAGACAACTGGTGCAAGACCGTTATCGTGCCGCTTTACAAGGGAAAAGGTTCGCAGCAGGACTGTAAGAACTACCGAGGTATTAGTTTACTCAGCATAGTCGGCAAACTGTATGAAAATATATTGATCAAAAGAGTAACGAATGAAACTGAGAAGATGATATTGGATGTGCAAGCAGGATTTAGAAGAGGAAGGAGATCAGTATGGATCAGGTTTTTTCATTACGAGGTATAGTCGAAAAATGCTTGGCTAGAAGTCAGAAGGTCTATTGCGCTTTTATAGACTTGGAAAAGGCCTATGACAGAGTGGTGAGGAGTGAATTGTGGTCTACATTGTCTATGTAGTTTAATACGAGCACTGAAATCACTTTACGAGGATTCCACTGCTTGTGTCAGGATAAACGAAGCTTGCACGGACTGGTTTAACATCGAAAAAGGTGTGAGACAGGGATGTGTGGCTTCGCCATGGCTGTTTAACTTATACATAGACAATTGTTTAAAAGATCTGAAAGAGAGTGCGTATGGATTAAAAATGAATTATTTGATCGTCAAATGCCTTCTTTACGCCGATGATCAAGTCATATTAGCGTTATCTGAAGAGGAGTTGCAGGCGATGGTTAATGTTATGCATGATTCCTTGAAAATCAAAGGGATGAAAATAAATGTGAGCAAAACGAAAGTAATGGTTTTTGAAAGAGAAGAAAGCATGACAAACTGTGGAGTTTCGATTGAGGGAGAAAGAGTGGAACAAGTTAATGAATTTGTGTACTTGGGTTCAAAATTTACTAGAGATGGTAAGTATGAAGTTAAGAATAGTGAGATAAGAAAACGCTGTGGTGTAAAAGAAGATGTGGTCACAAAGATAGATAAAGGAATGCTTAGATGGTTTGGACACGTAGAAAGGATGGATGAAGGAAGATTGACGAAACAAATTTATAAGGCGAGTGTGAATGGGCAAATCGGTAGAGGTCGACCTCGGAGAACATATCTCGAGCAGATTAACATTGTTTTGAAGAAAGGCCAGGTCAAGAGTACCAACAACCGAAGAGCATGTATGAGAGCACTGATGAAAGTAGAGGAAGCAAAAAATGTGTGTAAGAACCGTAGCAAGTGGAAGGAAGTGGTCTCTGCCTACCCCTATGGAAAAAAGGCGTGACTTTATGTATGTATGTATGTATGCAAGGCGAGCTTTTTGGGCGCACGAACACATCTGGAGAGCAGGTATCTAAAGAAAAAGGCGGGTTAGGGGGGCTGGCGGCAGTCTTCATGAAGGGACGACAATAAGTAGATGCATTTTTGTTATCGAGAGATAGTTTGAATACGCTTTACGATAAACATAATTTTTGAGTAGAATCGTGTTTATTATTTCTTACACATTGTTGCGATTATTTTGTTGACGGACCTTGTATTTGTAACGAATTCGCGCGTAACAAGGTAAAATGTATTCCCACCATCGTAGGAAACGATAAAATACCTGCCTCATTATTTCCTCGTGCTTTTTTTTCAATGTGGGGAATCACAGTTTTGTCTACGCGGGAGCGGTGTCGCAGTTGAACGGCCTTGGATAATGAATTTATGTCGAAAAAAGAGGATTGAAGAAATTTTCCACAAAAATCTGTCGGTATTTGGCAAAAAACGAACATGTGATTATATTATGTTGTAAATGTCGGTTTGCAACAGTGGCGTCGGTTTGGTTTGGTTAAACACGTGCGATGACGCACGCTGTCATTTTTTTTTTAACTAGATAACAATGTACTTGTTAAAATATGTTAATTTAATAATGTACTCAATGGAAATGTACGATTTTTTCTTTTTATTGCAATGCCGTGTTCGTCCAATTATTATTAAAAAAAGAAAGAACAAATTATACGGTAATGTACCCAATTGTTTAACTTTACCTCGCAAAATAATAAACCACTTGAAATTAATAACATCAATTACTTACATGCTACATAATCAATTATTATTTAGGATACATTTAAAATAATTTTGTTTAGCACTTTGAACGGCGTATTAGTCACTTTTAAATTTAAATTTAATACTTTATTTACCATGCAAATACATTATCTGTTTCCAGGCTAACTCGAGAGACTCGCTAGTTGGACTATCTCCCAGAGAGAAAGAGGGAAAGACAGAGAGAGAAAAAGAAAGAGAGAGGTGTCAACAAATTGCTCTCTAGTTCAAAGACTTATATAGTTTTATTAAGAATGCAATTGACAGAACTGGACGAAATTGAAATGGCACCACACGGGAAGCACCAGCTTTCAAATAAAAAAAGAATCGTATAAATCGGTTCACCCAGTCAAAAGTTCTGAGGTAACAAAAAAATCAGTCGAATTGAGATCAGGGAGGTTTCTAGAAGATGGATGAAGAAGTTGTAGGCTGATGTCGGTTCCTGCCTCTGCTGAATCTCGCCGTGCTTCGATAAGATGTTAAATCTTCGATAGCTAGTTGGCGGACTCGTATATTTGAATTTCGTTGATAAAGTAAATTAAACGACCACACTTTTTTTTAATAATCTATTGTAAGATTTATACAATGAGCTTACAGTTAAAAACCTCCTGTCTGTCTAGAATATTTTCACTGGCTGATGGATTTTAAATTGATTGATTTTATTTAATTATATTGATTTTTACCACGTGGTGTTTTAAAGCTTGCTTGTTCTCTCTGCGAAGACGATAGACGAAGTCACCAAACGGAAGTGGTCAAAATAGTTTACGATACCTAGAATAAACGCATTAATGCCTGAGGTCACTATCCGCCATCGCACTATCAGGAAAATCCTACGAAATCTTGACTCCAATAAGGCAGTAGGACCAGATGGAATTCCGACAATTGTCCTGAAGACCTGTGCTCAAGAGCTCACCCCAGTTCTCTGTAGACTCTTCAAGTTATCATACAGCAAAGGAGTATTTCCGTCCATGTGGAAAAACGCTAAAGTCCAACAGATTCCGAAAAAATGAAAGAAGACTATTCCTGCAAATTATCGCCCTATTGCATTGCTCTCAGTCATATCCTTGGATATATCTAAAGCCTTTGACCGCGTTTGGCACCAGGCATTGTTAAGTAAATTATCTGCCTACGGTCTCCCAACCAAACTGCGTCAATGGCTCTTGAGCTTCATGCAAGATCGCTCCTTACATGTGGCAGTTGACGGTATTTTTTCTGATGCGTTTAAAACTAATGCCGGGGTCCCCCAGGGTTCCATCCTGTCCCCCACCTTATTTCTTTTACACATCAACGACCTCTTGAAAACCACCACGAACCCCATTTACAGTTTTGCAGACGATAGCACACTTGTCTCAACTTTCACATCCTATCGATCACTTTCGGTGAATGATACAAATAGACTCAGGCAGGAACAAGTTGATTCCATCAATAGAGATCTTAAAGCAATCGTCGAGTGGGGAACCAACAATCTTGTTCAGTTTAACGCCAAAAGAACACAAAGTGCCACGTTTTCCAAGAAAGTGAATTCCTCAAATCATCCCATCACAATGTCCGGAAATACCCTTGAACCAAGTCCCTCCATCTTGATTTTGGGAGTCACGGTGTCCAATAATATGTCCTGGCATGACCAGTCGCAGTGCGAGCCGTCCGCGGCCCACACGATAGGTCTACCCTTTTTGCGACTATTTTCATAAAAAAAAAAAGTAAAAGCAGCGCTGATGTCATCTTTTCTATTGGTTTTGCTTGTGACATTTATGTATAATTGGTTGCCTATAGCAAGCGCCTATTCGCTCCATCGTTTTCGGGAGCTTCGTAAACTCCTGAGACCATTGGTGATTTGTCGCGTGCTGTTCTGACTATTTATTCGTTGTCCATTCTACTCATGTGCTCATTTCACTTCCTCTTTCTGCCGAGAATCCACTTATTAATGTTTTTTATCTTGCATGTCCTTCTTATATTTTCGCTTCTTTCTCTGTCCAAGATCGTCTTTCCAGTTATTCTACGAAGTACTCTCATTTCGGTTGCCTCTAGAAGTTGTTTAGTTCTCGCTGTGTTTGGTCGAGTTACTGCCGTGTATGTCATAGTTGGTCTTACTATTTATTGCCTTGTAAATTCTTGATTTGGTATCTATTTTAATGTTTTTATTTCGCCATACTGTGTCATTTAGGCATCCTGCTATTCTTGTTGCCTTCGTTGTCTGTTCTCTCACCTCCGTCTCAATAGCCTGAGATTTCTATACCCAGATACTTATATTTTATTTCCTGTTGGATAACTTTGCCTTCAACTTCCAGTATTCACCTTAATGGCGTTTATGATGTCGTCATGCATTTAGTTTTCAGGGCCGATATTACCATATTAAGTGATTTGGCGGTGCAGTTAAATCGATGTAATAGTCGCTGCAGATCGTCTTCATTTTCAGCAACTAGTACTGGGTTATCGACATAGCATATAACAGTAATTTCACGGTCATCCATTCTGTATCCTTTCAGTAAACGTACTTTGCTTATTACTTTGTCCATAATGATGTTGAAGAGCAGAGTGCTCAGGGAATATCACGGCCTACAGCTATTGGTTCGGTCATGGTTCTATTTATTTTTGCTTGAATCTGATTTGCTTTGTATATATTTTCTATGGTTTTGATGATATTATGCGGGATTTGCCTGTTGTAAAGAATGTGTATAACGTCTCTTAATCGCACACGATCGAACGCTTTTTCCAAATCAATAAAACACATGTATGCTGGTCTGTTGTATTCAATTGACTTTTCCGTTATCTGCCTTTTGACAAAAACCGCATCAGTGCATGATCTGCCCGATCTGAATCCTAGCTGTTCATCTGCTAAGGGTGTTAGGTTAATAATTTTGTTGCTATAACTTTTGTTTTTAGTTTCAGTGTAGTGTCTAAGAGATTTATGCCTCGGTAGTTTAAAGGCAATTTCTTATCTCCTTTTTTAAACATAAGGATAGTGATGCTAGTTCGCCATTCGTCGGGTATCCTATGTTGGTAGAGAATTTTTCGAACAAGAGACGTTAGCTGCTGTATGAAACAGTTAAAGGGTTAAAAAAAGTTTGAGAGTTGCAAGTTTGACGTATATTCCTTGGAAAAGTCTACGAAAATTAGAAAAGGCGTGCAAATGAGTAGAATTACCCGAAAAAAGTCGAATTGAATAAAAGCGAGGGAAGAATTGTTTTTACGTTAAAAAGACCTTGCAACTTTTCACCGCGTGCACATTCAGCAACAAATAAATAGCCGCCGACAGCACGACCAATAATCGGGAATTCGTTTGGGTCCGTCTCTCTTTTTTTTATAAATTTAAAAATAAATCAACGCGCGTTCGAATGCTAAATGAAAAAAAAATCCAAAATCGAAATATTTAAAATCTGTTACCGAGATTGTTAGTGAGAAAAACGCGTCAGCGTTTACAAAAATAGTTTCAGCTATTTCAGACTTGCACTCTGAAAATGTTCGTCGCACTGAAAATAAGGAATCGCAAAAATAACGACGGATTTTAACGAAAATTTTAATTTTTCTGATTTATCGCGCGCTTAAGTGTCTCGTTGTTGTTGCTGGTGGTGCAGATAGTTTTATTTTTTGCAAAATTTCGGATACCGCTCAATTTGGAGGTGAGTTGATTACTGTTTCGGCTATTTACTTACACAATGGGCGTTCCGCAGGTACAACATTTATACTAATGGACCAAGCTGTATATTTCTGAATAAATATATAATTTTTGATCAAAAACACCCCGTATATTTAATAAACGGCTTTAATACCTAACCTACATAGCATTGTAAATCCTATATTTTTCTCATTAACGGTATTCTATCAAGGCTTTATTTTGTATTCACCCGCATCGTAATAAGTAACAGAATTCGCCTCTTCGATAAGACTCCATATTTATTTTTGTGTAAAAACAGTTGTTGTACGTGGGACGAGTATTTTCGCAAAAGTAAAAAATAGTTACGTGGGTATGTGACCACGAGCGTGCGGATGGAGGGGGCGAGCCTGCCTGGTACAGTGAAAAATTTTTAAGCAGCCCTTGAAAAAATCTCAGCGGACGCCCGTGTGTGCGATTAGCTTTAGTTGCTTGTCTCGTGGGACAGACGAATGAATAAAAAATACAATACACAGGACGATCAAAATGTTATGGTCAGTTAAAAACTTGGTAAAACCTCCAACTCCTAGAAAAAATAGTTTTTTTTGCACGTTTTTTGTAGGTTTATTAGACTGCTTCAAGTCTACAACTCTAGAAATATACGTCAAATTTGCACCTCCTACAACTCTCAAACTTGTTCTAACCCTCTAACTCTTTCATTCAAAGTTAATAGTTAATTGGCCCAGAATTATTTTCAAAATATCTAATGTTGTGATTCTTATCATAAAAAACACTCTTTATAGGATTTTAATGAATACTAATACGGATTTTCGCAAGACAAGGCAGCTCTTTTTTAGGAGTAAATTTATCACGTCAGTTGTGGTTTTAGTTTCCTGGTAAAGGCTACTCCAAACCTCCAAATGATTAAAGCTCTTTTCTACGATTTCCAAACTTTTTTCGTCGACCTAATCGACTGCAACTGCTTTATCCTCTCAATAGATGGCCCCTTTATCTCTTCGTCACATTTTTATTTGGTCAGTTTCAGCAGAAAATTGTCGAATGTGATGTTAGTCTTCTTTTACAACATTTTCTGCTTACTGTTGCATAATAATGATAGTGTTAAAGTTAATAACAAGTTAAGGTTCGCTGCTTTCAAGGCCATATTCAAGAGATAAACAAAGTGAGACTGCCCAATTATTCTAGCAAAGAAAAACATCACTTTTTTTATAAAAAAAATGACCAAATTATCAATCCTATATTGGTATAAATGGTCCAAAACGATTTTCAATATACTCGCAACCACAATGTTTAAAAATATAACTGTAATGTTTGCAAAAGCCAAAAGTATATCACACAAGTGCTCAATAGAATAAAGGTCTGGGGACTGTGGTTGCTATCGATATTGTTGGTCTGATATTGTCTTGCATGTAAACAAATTTGTGAAAACTAGCTGCTGCATTTGGAATAACAATTGATGCCAGTGTGTGATTCACGATCTACCTGTCCAAAAGCTCTCCTAGCAGAATGAGGTCGGTCTCCCAAGATAAAAAGGTCGGTTCTTTCCCCGTTACTAATGACTACCCATGACACTCTTAGGATTCGTCTGTACATCCATAATTCGAAGGCTTCAATTCTTTTTCGATATGTTTTCCTAAGTGTCCATGTTTCAGCAGAATAAACAGCAATTGGGCAGATCAAGGAATTGGCCAGCATGACTTTCACTGTTTTTGTAATGGTTTGATCTCTCAATATTTTTATGAGTTTACTTGTTGCTGATATGGCCATTTCCAATCTTCTCATTATTTGCTCTGAACTCCATCTTTGGTTATTAACGATCCCAGTTATACAAACTTGTCCACCACATCATATCTCGCTACGTTTTTGATATTGGATGTGTCATTGGATCGATCGATGATCATTACTTGATTTTTTGTTTTGTTGATTTTTAAACCATATTCTCTACTATAGTTCACTAATTTGTTCATTATGTTTATCAGTTGTTCGTCGTCTGCAGCAATAATAAAGGTGTCGTCCGCATACCTCAGGTTACTTATTTTCCTTCCTCCAATTGATATTCCACCTTCCCAATCGTCAAGGACTTTTCTCATGATGTATTCATGTAAGGAGCGGCGAGAGTATGCATCCCTGTCAGACACCGCCCTCTGTCTTAAAAGCTCTGGACACTGTTTGTCCTGTTCTGACCTTGGCGTTATTGTGTTGGTAGACTACTTCTTAGATGATGCTAATATGACCTGATCATATCTCTTTCGAATCTTTTAAATCTTTTAGTCTGTGTAAGCTCTGGAAGCTATTAAATACTCAGCGCTCGTATCAAGCTACCGTTCACCCCATACATAGACATGCCACCGTCCAAAAGACCCTACTTATTTCTTCTCTAGTCAAATGTTTTCGTTGATTGGTTATCAAACACTATACTGACCTTGAAAGCCAAGAAAATCGACGAAGAAATGTTTTGTTTATTTCAAGAGAAAGACATGGAAAAGTCAAAATCTTTGAGGTCAGTTGTAAAAAACCTAGAATGGTAATAGAATTGTGGGATTTTTTTATAAACACAGCACGCATTTCAAAAAAAAAAGGAAGCCCAATCTAAAATAACCCTAGACATTGCGTATTTCATAGGCGTTTACTTGCAATGACTTTATAAATTAATGTACAATTCGAAAACGTCAAAGCCCAGTTTGTTTATTTTTTTCGAATTGCCCGATTTCTCCTAAAAATAGAAAGTTTTATTGCTTCATTCAACACGAGTAAGTCGTACGATGCCAACAAGATATTTCGAAATAATATACACTGTTT
Organism: Agelastica alni; assembly: GCA_950111635.1. Classification (NCBI taxonomy): domain Eukaryota; kingdom Metazoa; phylum Arthropoda; class Insecta; order Coleoptera; family Chrysomelidae; genus Agelastica; species Agelastica alni. The sequence continues at coordinate 30,848,507 of OX467717.1, forward strand.
TTGCAGTAACGAGAAAATACTATACCAGATGCTTTGTTAGTTTTCAAGATCAAAATATACAATTTAAATTTAGGACAACTTTCTGCGGAAATATTAGCGAAAAACGATGATATTTTTTTTTAATGAATAAATAATTTAGATTTTTCGTTAGTGTTGTTTCACACGATCTAGATAACGCCGACTGTTATTGGACGGAACACAACTTTATGCGACGCTAGCGGCCATAAAGTGAAATTCCCGTTTCTTTATTATTTATTATTGGTTAGGTTACTGATGCAGCGAATTCAGTGCCACCATCGGTAAATATTTGGCCCAATACTCCATTCGCTTGGCGTGTGCGGCACGTTAATAATTTATTTATTAATAAACAGGCAAACCGCTCTTTACAAAATATAGACAATATACAATATGAGAAATAATATAACAAATATAAAATATAAAAAAAATATACATACATATACATAGTCACGCCTTTTTCCCATAGGGGTAGGCAGAAACTACTTCCTTCCACTTGCTACGGTTCGTACACACATCTTTTGCTTCCTCTACTTTCATCAGTGCTCTCATACATGCTCTTCGGTTGTTGGTACTCTTGACATGGCCTTTCTTCAAAACAATGTTGATCTGCTCGAGATATGTTCTCCGAGGTCGACCTCTACCGATTTGCCCATTCACACTCGCCTTATAAATTTGTTTCGTCAATCTTCCTTTATCCATCCTTTTTACGTGTCCAAACCATCTAAGCATTCCTTTATCTATCTTTGTGACCACATCTTCTTTTACACCACAGCGTTCTCTTATCTCACTATTCTTAACTTTATCCAACTGAGTCACTCCGGCTATACTTTTCAGACTACTCATCTCCGCAGCATTAATCCTATTTTCATGCTTCTTCTGTCAAACCCAATATTCACTACCATACATAAGTGTAAGAACTAACACACCTCTATGCACAGCCTTTTTTGACACTTTCTGGCTATTCATAAAGCTATGCATTGCCCTATTCATTTGTTTTCCTGCCAACACCCTTCGCTCAATGTCACTGTCATACTTTCCATCTCTAGTAAATTTTGAACCCAAGTACACAAATTCATTAACTTGTTCCACTCTTTATCCCTCAATCGAAACCCCACAGTTTGTCATGCTTTCTTCTCTTTCAAAAACCATTACTTTCGTTTTGCTCACGTTTATTTTCATCCCTTTGATTCATGCATAACATTAACCATCGCCTGCAACTCCTCTTCAGATAACGCTAATATGACTTGATCATCGGCGTAAAGAAAGGCATTTGACGATCAAATAATTCATTTTTAATCCATACGCACTCTCTTTCAGATCTTTTAAACAATTGTCTATGTATAAGTTAAACAGCCATGGCGAAGCCACACATCTCTGTCTCACACCTTTTTCGATGTTAAACCAGTCCGTGCAAGCTCCGTTTATCCTGACACAAGCAGTGGAATCCTCGTAAAGTGATTTCAGTTCTCGTATTAAACTACCACTCACCCCATACATAGACAATGTAGACCACAATTCACTCCTCACCACTCTGTCATAGGCCTTTTTCAAGTCTATAAAAGCGCAATAGACCTTCTGACTTCTAGCCAAGAATTTTTTCGACTATACCTCGTAAGGAAAAGACCTGATTCATACTGATCTCCTTCCTCTTCTAAATCCTGCTTGCACATCCCATATCATCTTCTCAGTTTCATTCGTTACTCTTTTGATCAATATCTTTGCATACAGTTTGCCGACTATGCTGAATAAACTAATACCTCGGTAGTTCTTACAGTCCTGCTGCGAACCTTTTCCCTTGTAAAGCGGCACGATAAAAATATAACAGATGCTAATATATATCACAAGGTATCACAGAGTAACTACTCCATCAAGAGATTTTTTAAAAGTACACAAGCTCACACCAGTTATACATACACCATTTGAATTAGCTAGATTACCCAGACTCAAAATACGTGATATGCTGCTATTGGTGAAAGGGAATGCTGAAAAGTTCACAATTACGTGTTGGTATTATATGGAATCTAAAACTGATTTGTGCCAACAATTCTGGACATAATGTTATGCCATAAATTAATTTGTATGATAAAATTAAATCAGATCGATTTCGGCTAGTTTCTAATGTATTAATCGAAATATGCTCCAAGATTTGGGAATAACTGTATGTACCCTGGTATAAGCCCATTTTATAGGCAATACATCTCAAAAACTTGTTTTGTATACGCTCAAGATAATTAATTTTAACTTGGTAATGAGGACTTCAGGCAGGAGGTGTAGATGTGTGTAGCACGTTACTAAGTGTAAAATAAATATATACTCGCATACACAGATATGGAAAAATATTTGTGTAACATAGAAATTTCAATGCAAAACAGAGAGCTGGATGGTATTCAAGCGACCAGCACAAAATATAACATAAATTTGCGATAAATGGTCAAGTAATTAAGAACAAGACAATTTAGTCTGTGCGCCGTGGCTTAAAAATGGACTGTAGAAAAAATGTTTGGAGTTAGCGAATCGTCAAAGATTACAACCTCTTTTATTTAAATGGAACTTACCTTCAGGGTGATTCAAGCTGTTATAAGAAACCGCGAGCTTCCACGATCAATTGGTTGCACTCCAAGGATAAACTCATGCCCTTTGTGAAGCGATAAAGTCGCTGTAATGTCTATATACATTTGCGAACACTTGTAAGCAGAATGGACACAATCGTCGCGGTTTAACTGGTACTTTGAAAATGGGCGGAAGTGTAAATGTATTGAATTGAAGAAGGCAAATTGTTTCTCATACAAAAGTTGAAAGAATAATATTAAACTGGTTTTTTATCAAAATGATAAGGACTCGAAAGAAACCAGTGTTAATTTTAACTAAAATTAACCCATGAGCGTCGCGCTGACATCTAAAAAAAACGCTCCCATCGACTCACTGACATTTGATTTAAATAACTTCTCAAGATGGTGTAACATTAATTTACTATAACTGAACTGGGGTAAATGTCAAAAACATACTTTTTCACGAAATAACGAGGTTAATAATTATACCTAATTACCAAATTAACAACACAAACTTATTAGAGATCAAACAAGATCAAATATTTGGCGAAAAAAATGTTAGGATTTTTTTTCGTTCAGCAAAGTAACTGTCTGTCAATACTCTTAAGATTATTTATTGTACACAAGTGAGATCTATACTTGAATACAACTCTATCATATGGTCGCCATTTTACATAGTTGATATAGAACTCTAGGAGAGTACTCAAAATAAATTCTTGGGATACTGTGGCTATAAATGTGGCTGGAAATAAATAGAGAGGAATACAGAAATATTGAAGGCTCTAAATGTGAATACTTTATACTTTATACCAACCAAACTGTGCCAATGGCTCTTGAGCTTCATGCAAGATCGCTCCTTACATGTTGACGGTATTTCTTCTGATGCGTTTAAAACCAATGCCGGGGTCCCCCAGGGTTCTTTCCTGTCCCCTACCTTATTTCTTTTACACATCAACGACCTCTTGAAAACCACCACGAACCCAATTTACAGTTTCGCAGACGATAGCACACTTTCACATCCTATCGATCACTTTCGGTGAATGATACAAATAGACTCAGGTAGGAACAGGTTGATTCCATCAATAGAGATCTTAAAGCAATCGTCGAGTGGGGAACCAACAATCTTGTTCAGTTCAACGCCCAAAAAACACAAAGTGCCACGTTTTCCAAGAAAGTGAATTCCTCAAATCATCCCATCACAATGTCCGGAAATACCCTTGAACCAAGTCCCTCTATCTCGATTTTGGGAGTCACGGTGTCCAATAATATGTCTTGGCATGACCATGTTGCTAACATCGCAAAGTCGGCAAGCCAGAGGCTAGGTTTTCTGTGGAAAGCCAAAAAGTTTTTTACTCCTGATCAACTGTTGACGACGTACAAGGCTCAAATCCGACCTCTACTGGAGTATTGCTCGCACATTTGGGGTTCAGCACCAAGGCATTCTCTTCGTCTTCTAGATTACATTCAGAAAAGAGCCATTCGTTTGATAAACAGCTCAACTCTTACAGATACCCTTCACCCTCTATAACATAGAAGAAGAGTTGCAGACCAGTCATTGCTCTACAGATATTTCCATGGCAGATGCTCCAGAGAAATAAAAACTCTTGTACCACCATTGGCCACATTCGGCCGAAGAACTCGGCACGCTGATCAGTCTCACACATTTACTCTCAAGCTTGACACTACAAGGACCAATCTTCATCAAGAATCCTTCTTTTACAGGGCTGCTACGGAATGGAATAAGCTTCCAAAATAAGTTTTTCCAGATAACTATGACCTGCAACTTTTTAAAAAGCGTGTCCACAATCATCTCCTTTCTATAATCCCTTCCCCTTCTAATAGTCGCAGTGCGGGCCGTCCGCGGCCCACACGATAGGTCTACCCTTTTTGCGACTATTTTCATAAAAAAAAAAGAACAAATTGTGCTCCAAATGAGTCCGTCAATAAAACGGTGAGATCAGCAAATGCTCACAACGACAAACTTGAACAGTTCGGTTCATCTTTAACATTCTTTAGAATGGCCGTAAAAAGTTTTAATATTTTTAATATTTTGTTACCATAATACACATGTCACATGTATATTTACTTTGGTTTATCTTATTTTTCTTGGTAATGGTATAATTGGCTTGTCCGTTAAATAAATAAATAAAACGATTGTCAAACGACAACTTCGCGTCCAAAATGGCTAAAATATTGGTGAGCTTCTGTCAAAAGATGCGCAACCACATGGTAAAGCTTTTATTGACGAGTGCTGCCATCTTCACGTTAAGATCGGAAACTCTTCAGACCACCCTCTTGTTGTATGAAATATTTTTATTTTGGTTCCCACGAATTCATCTTATATTTATTGCTATCGTTTAGTTAGCGCGTCAAGGAATTTTTTCTCTTTCCTATCCAGCAGTCTATCCTAATGCATTAAGAGACTGTTATGACGGTGAGTAACTCGCACTGAACCTTCTACCTAAAATAATAAACTGACTATAGGTTTCCTCTCACACGAATCAATATTTTCAGAGCAATGCCGGCGGGTAAGGAAAGTGACAGCGATACAGGTACAGTCAAGAGAACGACGTTTCGTCCACCATGGGTGAAAGAAGGTCCCAGTCCATTACCGGCGCCAGCACCACAATGGACACTAAAGGCGCAACCGAGGAAGGATAGTACAGATAGTACAGGCGCGGAAAAACAAGAGTATAATCCTTTGGGTAACTATATTTTTCATTATTGTTTGTTTTCAAGTAGTATCTTATGAAACAGAGCTTTTTTATTTTCAGCTTTATTACTTATTTATACGACGCCTGACAATAAAGTTTAAACTGACGGCTCTACCGTTTTTGCGGCCGTAGGCAAACTACTAAAGTGGCGCCCCCCGAGCTTCAAACGCTTTAAAATTAAAAGAAAACATATTCATAAAGTAAAAAATTTAAAACACAAGATAAAAGTTTGTTTCAAAACTTTTTTAAGTGTAAAGAAAATTTGATACAGGGTGGCCAACCGAAAACAAAACAGAGCCATTTGCAGAAACCTTGTCAACATTTTAGAAAAACGTTCAGACCCGTCGATTTTTGATTCCCGGTATTTTTGACTCCACCACTTTCAACTCCAAATGTAAAATTTAAAGACTAATGTAAAGAGAATTGTCAGAGATTTAAAAAAAAATCTTATTCGACCCCCGATGCCATTTAAAATGTTGTGGTAATTCTTACCCTCGCTTGGGGTAGTCGGCAAACTGTATGCAAAGATATTGATTAAAAGAGTAACGAATAAATCTGAGAAGATGATATGGGATGTGCAAGCAGGATTTAGAAGAGGAAGGAGATGTATGGATCAGGTCTTTTCATTACGAGGTATAGTCGAAAAATTCTTGGCTAGAAATCAGGTCTATTGCGCTTTTATGGACTTGGAAAAGGCTTATGACAGAGGTTAAGGAGGAAATTATGGTCGACATTGTCTATGTATGGGGTGAGAGGTAGTTTAATACGAGCACTGAAATCACTTTACGAGGATTCCACTGCTTGTGTCAGGATAAACGGAGCTTACACGGACTGGTTTAACATCGAAAAAGGTGTGACACAGGGATGTGTGGCTTCGCCATGGCTGTTTAACTTATACATAGACAATTGTTTAAAAGATCTGAAAGAGAGTGCGTATGGATTAAAAATGAATGATTTGATCGTCAAATGCCTTTTTTACGCCGATGATCAGTGACATTGAGCGAAGGGTGTTGGCAGGAAAACAAATGAATAGGGCAATGTATAGCTTTATGAATAGCCAGAAAGTGTCAAAAAAGGCACGTCTGGCTGTGCATAGAGGTGTGTTGGTTCCTACACTTATGTATGGTAGTGAATGTTGGGTTTGGCAGAAGAAGCATGAAAATAGGATTAATGCTGCGGAGATGAGTGGTCTGAGAAGTATAGCCGGAGTGACTCGGTTGTATAAAGTAAAGAATAGTGAGATAAGAGAACGCTGTGGTGTAAAAGAAGATGTGTTCACAAAGATAGATAAAGGAATGCTTAGATAGATTTATAAGGCGAGTGTGAATGGACAAGTCGGTAGAGGTAGACCTCGGAGAACATATCTCGATCAGATCAACATTGTTTTGAAGAAAGGCCAGCATGTATGAGAGCACTGATGGAAGTAGAGGAAGCAAAAGATGTGTGTAAGAACCGTAGCGAGGGGAAGAAAGTAGTCTCTGCCTACCCCTATGGGAAAAAGGCGTGACTTTATGTATGAATGTATTTAATTATTAGGTCTCTCTCAGATTTATTTATTTTCTGGATCAAGAATATGAGGGCTCTAAGATAGGGAATTGTGTTTAGACGCGACGCCTAAAGAGGGTCTCTTTTCGTTTATTACTACAGTTAACTTTGCAAATTAAGAATTTTGTTTAAAAACTGACTTTCCAAAGAATAATATGACACATCATAAGTAATTTAATTGTCGGCTGTCTCCAATCCCTAAACTTTATTGTCGAGCCTCGTAGATAAGCTGTATTAGAGAAGTAAACAGTAGCACTGAGAACAATATAGAATAGAATTTGAGATTATGATTGCACTTTCATTGCTTTTTCATGTAAATTCATACAGATAAACACTCCGCGTAGATATTCAAATCACCGTGGTGGCGCAATCTCTTGCCACAATAGCGTACTGTCCCGAAGTTTTTAGCGAATTTTCCAATTAGAAAGAATATCTTTATGGGTTCCAAATATATTTTGTCGAATAAACAACCTAAATATTTGACGAAAACTTCAGGACTATACGTTATAGTTGATTATTTGGTCTAGTTAGTCTTATAGATAACGGTTAGTCGAAATATCGATTTTATAAAAAAAATTAATTATTCAGTAAGGAAAAACTTCGTTACAGCCGAAGTTCAATTGAAACCTACCAAAGTTAACAAAAAACCACCGCCACCGGATGAGAACGGAGAAGAAGGCGTCAGAAAAAACAAAATTCTAGGTAAGGATATAACCGTGATACAAGACACATTATTTGGTATCTTAACCACCAACAAAACTGTAATTCAACTTCCCTTCTCCAATTTAATACTACAAATAAGACACTACAAATTCCTCTGCACTGTACATTGGTTACATATTCCAGAGCAATATTGCATCCTTTCCAAACATATTTTTCTCTATTAAACAACTAAATTTCAACACTTTAATAACTAAAATTCCACTTTAGCTTTACAATATTTGCCAAAACATTCGCACCAGTTTATCTAGAATGCGTAGAGACCTAAAAATATTGCAAAAATTCTGCATCCAAACCTTAAAACTTTCATTTATGCCAGTCATAAGTTTTTTAATGACTAATAAACGTGATCCTTATTTATTATTATTTTCATTTCGCCGCGCTTATTTACTAACATTTTTTTAATGCTGCTCGTTCAGTGGAAACGCTACTCAAGAGCTTTCGATGGACCGAGTTACGTTGTGTTTGGATTGGAGTTCGTATTCACGTCCACTGAGGGGCCAGAGTTACGCTATCCATCAACAATAAACATTATCGAATTTTGTTGAATAGTCTAAAACTTTGCATGTTGGAGCATAAAGCATATTTCACGAATATACGGTGGTAGCAGATTATCGTTAGAAACTCGATAACCAGTATTCAACTGTACGATGAAGAAGTACGAAAGTAAATTACCCTAATATTTTGAACAAATTGTTCTTAATGACTTTATTTATTGTACATAATAAGAGAGGTAGGTAAGTAATCCAAACAAATTTACTAATTAACTAAGCTATTAAGCTTTAATTTGGCTTGTTGATTCATTTTTGGTAGATTTCTAGAAAAGTAATTGAACAACCGAAAGGCTTTTTGTGAAAAAGCTAGAGTTGTGCACAAAAGAATTGAATTTTTAGAAAATTATACTCACTGTAAACAAGAATGCTCTTCATTTGTTTATCTGGATAAAACTTGGATTTTTGCTAGGTAAAACAAAAAAAATTTGGCAGGACGATAACATAAAGTCTATAAAACACGTCGACGGTGAAGAAAAAAGACACATTAATGTGCATGCAGTTGGTAAGCATGGTTTTGTTGATGGTGCGGATCTTTTATTTTCGTCAAAATCAAAATCAAAATCGGCCGATTATCCTGACAATATGGATTCAGAGATGATTGTGGAATGGTTAAAAGATAAACTATTACCATCGTTACATGAACTATCTGTCATTGTATTAGATAGTGCTCTGTACCATTCGGAAATTTTAAGTAAGCAACCAACAAACTCCTGGACGGTACAGAAAATAAAAGAGTTGTTAACGAACGAAAATAATTAATTTCCACAGTATTGCTTCAAGCTGAAATTATTATCGATAGCTAAAAGGTACGAAAGAGAAAAAATTTACAAATTGGATCAAATTATACTCAGTTATGGACATTTTGTGCTAAGACTTCCGCCTTATCATTGCTAATTTAATCCCATTGAGAATATTTGGGGATTATGCAAAACTTATTATGACAATCACATTGGATCTAATGGTTACAGTGTTAAGGCTGTTTTGGAAACCTGGCAACGAGCACTTATTACTGCCACTTGTAAAATTTGGGAAAAATGTGTCACAGTGATTCCGATTGTGATGACTATAAATCTGATGCTTGATAATACCGTAAGTACTACATGATTAAACATATTTATTAAATTTGTACCGATAATTTATTTTTGTTGCATTTCCTTTTAACATAATTAAATATGTGCCTATTTCTAACCAAAAAACTCATCAAAAGCTACATCAACGATTTCTGTGTACAATAAAGAAAAAAATAAAAATAAATTCTCTCAACAAAAGCATAATAATAAACAAAATTTTTTCTGGTTTACATCTTAGGGGAATTTACTAACGTACCTTTCAACACAGTGCGCTCGTTAAGCCCATGCCTCGGTGACTAATCAGATACCGTCGTATATTGGTGAAATGAGCTATATTTCTTTGTTTACCTTCAAGCAGGGTTTTTCGGCAACAGTCGTGTGTTTTTGGCATTTTGTCCTACTCCGTCTAATTTATCTGGAAGTGTTCCCTAATACAACATGTCCTGCCCATTTCCAACGAACAGGACATGTTGCGAGATTCAAAGACGACAGATGGTCTCTAAGAATAATAAACTGGAGACCCCGCGCAGACAAAAGAAGCAGAGGAAGACTGCCAATACGTTAGAGCGACGATGTAAAAAGAGTAGACGGACACTGGATTAGAACAGCTCAAGATAGAGCCTATGTTCAGCAGTGGATACAACAACAGGCTGGGAAATGATAATGATGATGATGGAGATGTTCCCTAATAATAATAATTCAAGTCTACAAAGGATCAACGATGTCATGGATAAGGGAGGAACGCTATTACCTCTTGGAAACGCCGAAAGTGATGACGATAGTTTGGGACATTAATAAAGTCGATTGACTTGGTTAAATGAAGCGCAAAAGCTTGCAAAGTAAGGGGATGTGTAGCACCTGAAAAATGAATAAAAAAGTGCGTGAAACAGGATAAAAATGACAATGTTTGTAAAAAATGAATGTGAAATGAAATTTTAAGAGGGGGATGTAAATTAAGCAATATGAGTAACATTTATTTGTTATTTAAACAGCCGGCGTTCAATTGAAAAAAGTAAAAAAATCGGAACCCAAAGAATCTCAAGAGAATGGCGCGAAAGAGAGTTTTTTCCAAAAACCGACGCTCAAGCCGGTCAAGCAAAGGGAAAAATCACCTCCGAGGAAAGATTACAAGTTACACAATCTCCCGACGTTACAAAAGGCCTCCGAAAGAGTGTTGAAAAGCCCTCCAAGGAAGTCGTCTTTGGCCAGGAGTGATACTCTATCGTCCGACGAAGATGTAGAAATAGATAAGGTACGTACAAACATAAATTATTATCCAGTAAGTTCCAGAAATACATAAACTCCCGAATAAAATTAAAGCAACGACATGAAATTATCCAAAAAGTTGATTTATCTTTTTTTTTATGTTCGTTTTAGAAGTTTATCGAGTATTTGAATAATAGGCTACGAATATTTGGTCTCGTTTAGATATACAGTTTTAAAGAATTTGTTAGAAGATAAACAATTTTTTGCAGTACTTTTCGTAATAAGCTTACTTTTAAGCTTATAAATTGTTCCTTTTTTTAAGAGTAATACGTTGTTTGTGGTATACTGTTTAATTTTTGATGCATACTGCGCTTTTATAGACTTGGAAAAGGTCTATGACAGAGTGGTGAGGAGCTAATTGTGGTCGACGTTGCCTTTGTATGGGGTGAGCGGTAGTTTAGTTCGAGCACAGAAATCACTTAACGAGGATTTGCTGCTTGGGTCAGGATAAACGGAGCTTACATGGACTGGTTTAACATCGAAAAAGGAACGTGTGGCTTCGCCATGGCTGTTTAACTTATACATGGACGATTGTTTAAAAGAGATTAAAAAAGTATACGTATGGATTGAAAATGAATGATTTGATCGTCAAATGCCTTCTGAAGAGGAGTTGCAGGCGATGGGTAATGTTATGAATGATGCCCTGAAAATCAAAGGGATGAAAATAATTGTAATCAAAACGAAAGTAATGGTTTTCGAAAGAGAAGAAAGAATAACAAACTGTGAGGTTCTGATTAAGGAAGAAAAAGTGGAACAAGTAAATGAGTTTGTATACTTGGGCTCAAAGTTTACGAGAGATGGAAAGTATGACAGTGACGTTGAGCGACACACACACACACACACACATGAGTAAACTCCAAAAACACACACACACTCTGATTATATTATACACATGTATACATGTCGCAAGAGTTTTCATGCTGCCGTGTATACTCTGTACCGAAAAATGCGCAAGATAGGTTGCGCATGAGATGGACAACGTTTTTTGTGCACTGCTTAGTTTGATTTTACTCCTCATAAATTTTCATACCCCGGGCTCATATACGAAAATCGATTCTTAATGAGAGAACAATAGCCGGGAAAACAAGAAGAGATTACGTAAGAAACACTGGCATTAGAGCACAATGCGACGTACAGGATGTGGTGAGATGGGGAAGGCAGTGGAGAAGAGAATGGTATAACCACGTGAAGAGAATGACCGACGATAGACTACCACGCTTTGAGTAGAAGAAAAGAAGATTATTAATGAGTAAACTCCAAAAATTATAAAAATTAATTAATTATAGCAATTTGTACGATTTAATATGTTGTTGCATTAATTTTGTCCCGGAGTTTATTTGCGCAATTGTTGCACAGCATCTCGCATGTTTTTATATTAATTTTATCCGATTGAAAATTCCTAATCGAAACATGTTTTTCATTATCGAATTTTCGTACTAATTTTCCTTGACCTATTCGGCGTGATTCACGATTGGAATTATTTTAATTTGAAAGATGCAATAATTATTCAATCGATCACCTCTTGAGCATTTTCGTTTGCCAAAGTGTCTAAATTTAAACGGGCGTATAACATTCGATGCTAGAACTTTCATCAGTGTTATAGCGTCAATTTTTCTCAAACGGAAATCATTCAGTGGTGTAATATAATCAAACGAAAACCGGTAAGTGACTTTTCCGGTCAAATCAAGGAAATGTAAGACGCAAGAATGTTTTTTAATTGTTTTTATTTACTGTTAGAGTACAGTCGTTTTGATTTGACAGGAAGTTCCTAAAAAACGCAACGCCCTCGTGAGGGAGGCGTCCATGAGAAGACTGTCGCAATCGAACATACCGCCGCCGCCTCCTCCTCAACCGGGTATGCCTCCACCGCCGCCCATGATGCCGGGCGAAAAACCCAAAAAACCGTTGACCGATAGACAAAAATCTAGATTAAACAAATTAAGGTTAGTATACGAAATCACGTAACAGTACCTACGACCGACGAACTTGTATGAGAGCGCCGATAAAAGTAGAAGAAGCGAAAGTGGAAGAAAGCTGTCTCTGCCAACCGCTACGGGAAAAATACGTGACTATTTGTATGTATGTATTATTTATTTTCTATTTGTCGTATTTCGCAGAGCCAGGCCTAAGAATAGGCCGGACTGGAGTAATTTGTTGCAAGAAATCGAGTCAAAGAAAGCGCTGAAACATGTAGTGTGTAACGACAGATCCAACCCTATCCTACCGGAGGCTAAAGGAGACGATGAACACTTGATTTATAAAAGCGAAGAGCCCAATGTTCACAACGAACTTCTTAAGCAGGTAAGAAAATCAAACTTCCAAAGTATGTACCATAAAAGAAACTTATTTTCTTGTCTCAAAATCAAATTTTTAAATGCTCTTTATGTATTACGTGTGTTTTACTATGTTTTGTTGGTATATGTTTAGTTTTAGGGTGATGTACAAACTTTCACAAAGAATAATTTTTTATCGAAATACCCTTAACAGTTTCTCTTATGGTGTATACTTTTTAAAAAACATTTCAAACAAATTTTCTTCTTCTTCTATTGCCCTATCCGATTACGGACGTTGGCTATCATCATAGCTATGCAAATCTTTTTGGCTGCGCATCGAAACAGTTCAATAGATGTTGCTTTAAACCATTTTCGCAAATTAGCCTGCCAACAAATTCATCTTCTCCCAGGCCCTCGTCGGCCATCAACTTTGCCTTGAACTATGTTCGCCTTAATTTTGTTACTCTATTTGGGAGACTATCTATCAAATTATTGATAAAATTCTGTGGAATGCCTTTCCGAATGACTTGTAATGGCCCTCTTCGGCCATCAACTTTGCCTTGAACTATGTTTTGGAGAATTCTGTACTTGCCATTTCTCATGATATGGCCAAAATACTCTAATTTTCTACGTTTCACAGTAAGCATTATTTCAGATTCACATCCCATTCTTCGTAGTACTTATTCGTTGGTAATTCTTTCTATCCAAAAAATTCTAAGAATTCTTCTTCCACATTTCAAAAGCTTGTAGCTTTCTTTCCATAGCGTCTGACAGCGTCCGAGCCTCTACACCGTATCGATGAGTGGAGTATATATAACACATGACTATTCTATGTTTAATGGCCAGATTCAGATCTCGACACGACAGAAGTGGTTTCATTTGTATAAACGTATTTCTTGCTAATTCAATTCTATGTTTTATCTCCTGTGAGTGATCCCAGTTTTCGTTCAACGTGCAGCCGAGATAAGTGAACTTTGACTTCCTTTCAACTGGCTTATTGTTTATATACAAGTTACTTGGTTGAATTGGATTTTTATTAATCACCATATATTTGGTCTTATTGACATTTAAGCTCTTTTCTCTAAAAAAGCCGATCTCACTGTGCCTAACATAACTTTGTCAGGAGTAACCATACCACTGAAGTCATCCATATCGATGCTTGGTATTACTATCAGCAATAACCTTTCCTGCGAAAATCACGTGAGGTCCATTGCCAAAAGTGCATCCCAAAAACTTGATTTTTTGTTTCGTGCCAAGAGCTATTTCACCTCCAGTCAGCTGCTTATGATCTATAAGGCACAGATCCGACCTGTACTGGAGTACTGTTCCCATATTTGGAGTGCAGCACCTAAACATATCCTGAAGCTACTGGATTCTGTCCAAAAAAGGGCAATTCGTCTCGTCGGTGATGCCTCGCTTACAAACTCGCTCACTTGTCTGGAACACCGTAGAAAAGTTGGCGATTTGTCTCTATTTTATAGATATTTTCATGGGCGATGCTCTTCTGAAATATCAACAATCGTTCCTCCTTTGGCAGTCTCTTCGAGATTAACCCGTCAAGTTCAGTCTTCACACCCCTTCGTAGTCACTTTGGAGACCTGCAGAACATCACTTTCCAAAGACTCATTCATCCAACGAATTGCGAGGCTTTGGAACTCATTGCCTAGGAAGGTGTTCCCCGAGGCATACAACCTCCAGAAATTTAAGAAGAACACCAACTCCTACCTTCTTTTCCTTGGTTCCCACGATGTTCTCTGAACATTACAGGATATCCCTTTTCGTGGGAACCAGAACATAAAAAAAAAAAGCCCGTACTCCTCACTACTTTGATTAACTTTGCTTAATAACTCTTGTAGCTCTTCTATACTGTTCGATAATAAGACGGTGTCGTCAGCATATTATTTATGATTTCGCCGTTAACTCTGTTGCCTCGATTTGTGTTTTCTAGAGGCTCTTTGAAAACGCTGCCTGAATAGCGATTGAACAGGAGCGGCTTTTTTGATGTTATTGTATTCTGTCTGCCCATTTTCAACTCTGACTGTAGTGTTTTGGCCCCAGTAGAGGTTAGCGATAATTCTGATGTCTTTTCCATTCAGCCCTAAATTATCTGTTAACAGATCTATCATTTTTCCAAGTTAGCATCTGTCAAAAGCCTTGGTGTAATCTAAGAAACACACGTATACGTCGCAGTTTACGTCTCTGCACCGTTGAATTACGACTTGGATTGCAAATCCCAGTGCATTTCTGAACCCGAACAAATTATGCTGATTTTTTAATATTTTCTGGTGCTGAAATCGTAACTGACATTAGTTTTTTGCATCACCCGCAGTTTTGTCACAATAAGACCCTGGTTGTATCTAAAAATAAAGCAAATAGGGATATAGCAGTAAACCAGAGTTCTGGTTTTTTGTAAGTTCTGTTCCGTATGTTCTTTTGGCTTAAAGCTAGGGAATTTAGCAATTCATAAATCTTTTACCAAAACATTAAATGCAGCTTTAAGGTCCTAACTATTCTGAAATCGTATCATACGGTCCACCTACATCAGTACTTATTACACCTATGTTCTACAGATACTTACAAGTGTTTTTGTTTAACCTAGAGCCAGGAATTAAGCTTTCTCTTTGATTACCAAGCCAAATCTTTTACCAAATCATTAAACTCAGACTTTAGGTCCTTAATTTTCTGGGGAACATTGGAGCTGATCATCATACGGTTTACCTACATCAGTCCAGCAAATGTTATATTAGGAGTTTGTAATTGACAATTTAATATACTTTTTAGTCACAATGTTACACCAACTCAGTCTGGGTGCTCTTAATTTTCTTAAAAACATTAAAATTGATTGCCATACGATCCACCTACATCAATACAGATCAAATATATATTCTCAAAATGCCAACAAATGTTTTTCTTGTATCCCAAAACTGGAAATTTAACCTGGAACATTGAGGGACGGCGCAAAATTTTTTTAATTAGAACAAAGAAAGATCAAAGCCTTGAGGTTGTTAATTTTCTTAAGAACATCAGAACTGATCGTCATCCAGTCCACCTACATCAATACTGACCAAGAAAAGGTTAACATAGCAAGTGGTGTCTGAGAAAAAATAAAAATGGTGGATCTCTTGTTGTTTTTCAGATCGAAAAAGGAGTGTATCTCAAGAGAGTCAAAACGAATGACAGGAGCAAGCCGAATCTCGACGGACTTCGTAAGTTCAGGCGGCAAATGACGATAGAAGAACAGATTCAAAAGTCGATATCGATGGCCAGCATACCGCCGGTAAGTATGACATGTTTACAGTTGCGATTATCAATTCCGAAAATTCAGATTTCCGCGCAGGACGAAATAACGACGGAGGAAATCGACGAAATGGACGATATCGACAAAGTGCGCGACGATTTGCAAAGTACCAAACAAATGTTGGCCATAGAACTGCGAAATAAAGAAGCGCAAGAAAGGGAGAACAAAAGATTGATATCTAGGATACAAAATTTGCAAGCGGAGCTCGAAAAGGAGAAGAGCAAGAATCAAACGGAGGGTAATACGACGTCAAGCAGCGATTCAAACGACAAAGTAATAAGATCCGAGACTCATATTAAATCGTACTAAAATAAGTTGATTTCGCAGGTGATAACAGGATTGAAGAAAGAAGTGGACGAGGCTAGAAAATCGTCGCAGGAATTGGAAAAAAAATATACAGAAACGGCAGAAGAACTCGATACGACCAAGAGCAAGTTGGAGGATCTCAGACGACAAAATCAGATGCTAGAGAAGAGATTACAAGACTCTATGATGGGTAAGTGTGTGTTCTAACCTTGATTGTACACATTTAAAAACTTCTGGAAGACCATAAGAACATTCAGAGGTAAAAATACTACCTCGCAACTGGAAAGAATCAGAAACTAAGATGGTAGTATGGTAAAAGGAGAGTAATGCGTATTAAAGAGATGGAAGAAATACTTCGAAAGTTTATTTGAGAAAGAGGATAAACAAGTGCAGGCCCCATTCGGAGACATGAGTAAAAGTTGCAATGAAAGTGAAATTAGTACGACAGAAATTGTGGAAGCGTTGAACAGTATGAAATTGGGTAAAGCTGCTGGGTACGACAGGATAACAGTTAAAATTCTGAAGGCTGGACAAAACGTGGTAGCTAGTCTGCTGTACCGCCTTTTTAACCATTGTTGAAGGAGTGGTAGCGTACCAGACGACTGGTACAAGGCAGTTATCGTGCCGTTTTAAAAGGGAAAGTGTTCGCAGCAGGACTGTAAGAACTACCGAGGTATTAGTTTACTCAGCATAGTCGAAAAACTGTATGCAAAGATATTAATTAAAAGAGTAACGAATGAAACTGAGATGATATGGGATGTGCAAGCAGGATTTAGAAGAGGAAGGAGATATATAAATCAGATCTTTTCATTACGAGGTATAGTCGAAAATTTTTTGGCTAGAAGTCAGAAGGTCTAGTGCGCTTTTATAGACTTGGAAAAGGCCTATGACAGAGTGATGAGGAGTGAATTGTAGTCGACATTGTCTATGTATGGGGTGAGCGGTAGTTTAATACGAGCACTGAAATCACTTTACGATGTTTCCACTGCTTGTGTCAGGATAAACGGAGCTTGCACGGACTGGTTAACATAAAAAAAGGTGTGAGACAGGGATGTGTGGCTTTGCCATGGCTGTTTCACTTGTTTATAGACGATTGTTTAAAAGATTTGAGAGAGAGTACGTATGGATTGAAAATGAATGATTTGATCCTCAAATGCCTTTTTTACGCCGATGATCAAGTCATATTAGCGTCATCTGAAGAAGAGTTGTAGGCGATGGTTAATGTTATGCATGATGCCCTGAAAATCAAAGGGATGAAAATAAATGTAAGCAAAACAAAAGTAATGGTTTTTAAAAGAGAAGAAAACATGACAAACTGTGAAGTTCTTATTAAGGGAGAAAGGCGTGACTATATGTATGTATGTATGGATACCTAAAACAGAAAGTTTACGGAGAAAGAGGAAAGAAAGAGTGGAATAAGTAAATGAGTTTGTGTACTTGGGTTCAAAATTTACGAGAGATGGAATGTATGACAAATCAACATTGTTTTAAAGAAAGGCCGAGTCAAGAGTACCAACAACCAACGAGCATGTATGAGAGCACTAATGAAAGTAGAGGAAGCAAAAGATGTGCGTAAGAACCGTAGCGGAAGTGGAAGTGGTCTCTGCCTAACCCTACGGGAAAAAGGCGTGACTATATGTATGTATGAATGTAAAAACTTCTTTAGGATTAGCTGGATGAAATTACTCGAAGAATATCACAAACTAAACGTTTGGGGGGATAAGTTCTGCTTGTTGGCGAGGTAAAAATGGTGTATCGGAAGGAAAAGGAGAGGCTCAGAACGAGATATTTTGGGGCACAGGATGGAATTTTGAAGAAACCCTTTTTATTTTCTTATAAGAATGCTTCTTTTTATTTTTATTTTTCTTGTAACTCTATGAACCATTTTGAAAAATATCGAAGAAAAATTTTCCAAATAATTTCTTAATAAACTGGTTATTTATTCGTCAAGCATCTAAAGAGGTCCAGTTCAAAAAAATCAAAATTTTTTGTTTAAAAAATTTCCTCTGTTGTCAGATTTTGGAAGATATCTAACAGATTGCCAAGTTTCTTAATGTCACAGCTGTTTAGGGAAATACACATTTTAAATTCGAGGATCGAGTGATATTCTTAATGTTCTCGTTAGGCAGCAATGAACACATACAGTCAACATTTTTGTGTAAGGTGGTTTGCAATAATATCAATTATTAACGATTAGGAAAAAGAAATGCAACACCTGTTGGCAGATTTTGGTTTGACGATGATGATGGCGATGATTTAGAAAATAGGAAATCAGGCGAGTAAGATATCTTTATATGTATCTACTAAATGGGTTCGTTTGTAACAGACATAGTCATCGCAATGCAGTACTTGCTCATTTGTTAATAATATTTTATGTTGTGTGTACAATAATGAGAAAAGAGGGGGGGAATTATTTCGTTGAATTGTTGAAACTCTACTCGTTCGTAAATGCGGTAAAATCTTTCTTTTTATCAACTGTGATCTCTAACTCAAAAAAGAAACTGACATTTTTGTCTTATAAGCATAAAATAATATTGTTTTGATGAACATTCAGAAGATAAACTCCAAAACGACAGTAATTTGTTGAAGACCTACTTAATTACATCCTGCCAGAATTTCAATAAATAAAAAAGCGAAATTAACTGGTATTTTTAAAAATCAGTTTTATACATTTTTTTATTTATTTTCTTTTATTTGCTTTTTAGAGTTTTCTATAGTTTTATATAATTTTTGTTTTTTAAAACTTCCATTCACAAGCTATTTACTGGGTGGTGCTTGTTAAAAAGTATAGATGTCGTGACTGACGCTTTTCGTGTAGTCCTTCATGTATACTTGGTAAGAGTTGGAATTGTTGATTTGTCTCTTCGAAGGGCAAACATGAGTTTGTCAAGACCTACCCTATGTCGATGAGGGGTAACACCCCGAAACCGGTCCATAGGTGGTCACTTTGAATGGATAAATTTAAAAGTTCTTTCTTTTAATTTACAAGCATCTGCATATCACCCGAAATGGGATTATGCACGATTATTTATCAGATATTTGCTACAGATCTTTGTTTTTACAGTTAAAAGTCTTTTGGAAATTTTTAATTTTACTTTCCACTTCTTTAAACGTAGCTTGAGTTGGGTAAAAATATGAGGATTTTTTTTCCCATAGTCTTATCATGAGAAATTTAAGTGCCTATAACTTTTTGTGCATTTCCTGGGAAAATTATGTACATGTAAGAACTTCCCAAACCATGCCCAATCGATTCACAGGGGTATCTTGTCTATATAATGGTGGGAAAACGCGGAAATGTCCTCATAACTATTTTTTTATTTTGGATTAATAGTTACACGAAATATACGAGGGCAGGTCGTTGGGTAATTACGAACAAAGGTTTATTTTCTTATTATTGTGACATGTTGTGGTAAACATTTTTTTCGTATAAGGGGAATTTCATGTGAAGTGGACAGCGATAAAAATGCGAGGTTCTAAAATTCGTCCATATTAGACCTAATTGTACCTACTTCTACATGGTACGAACGTTAAAATTTCTATAAGGATTAGTTGGCAAGTTATGGGCTTCCAAAGTTTTAATTGAAAGGATTTTTTGGATGCTATTTTGGGAATAAATCATGATTTTAATAACTTCAACCATTTTATTTTAAAAATAAAGCTAAACATGTATTCATTTTACATATTGTGAAAGGCTTTCGCGGCCATCGTTTGTTGGTGAATGGTTATTCGGGTATATTGGCCGTCGTAGGTCTGAGTTTCTACTCGACGTTTCGCCATCTCTAGTGGATGGCATCTTCTGGAGATATAATCGTGTGCTTTTTTAAGGCCGACAGTCTATGACATTTGTATATCACGATGGCTGTTCAGAAATTGGTCACGTTCCGGAGATTCATTCTTCTTATTTTTGTAAGAAAGCAGCCTTGTATTTTTAAGTACAGGTACCCATGTTCTGTCAATTTTAAGTGTTTCTTCAGATTTATTTAAGTTCTGCTGGTGTTTATGTATTTCAATCGCTTCTCTATAAAGCCTCGGGTAATATGCAGACTTGGGTGTACTCGAATTTAATTCTGTGATCATTATTAATAATTGTGTGCTCCGCGACAGCAGATTTTTCTCTATGTCTAAGACGGCAGTTATCTTTGTGTTCTTTGGCCATGGTGTTAATGGACCGTTTGGTTGTTCCAATGTAGACACTTCCACAAGTGCATGGAATACGCCGTCAGATAACCGTCAACCAATTTTCCGAGAGGTCGGTACAGTCAGCCACCAGCTGTGCAATTAAGCTACAGTGTTGTGTATAAAGTTTGCTTTTATATGCGTAAACTATATAAATTAATATTTAGTGTTGATAATAAGTATCAATAAAGTGCAGATCATTGTTTAAAAATTCAAGTAAGTAATAATACATAATTATTCGAATAAAATATTTCAGTATTTAGCTTTTTTATATTTTGAGGTTGATTTCTGTCACTCCTAGTCTCAATTAAATAAAATACAATTTTCATTAAAAAAAATTATTGTTTGTTAGGATAAATCATTTCAAATAATACCTGACTAATTTTTTTCGGAATATAATTTTAAAAATGCTTATCACTGAAGTAAGATGTCAAATGTTACACATCATATGCGACTACTGTAAGGCTCGCTCGTTTTATTTTGATTCTGCCGGAATTGTTGTTGGCGTTGAGCATAGGTTTTCGGTATTTTATTTGCACTCTGACGTTTGCGCTTTCCATACTCTTTTGGACTCTGAACACATGATTTCACTATTGTTTCCCTATAATTTAAATAGTAAACACTCAAATCACATGTCCAATAAACGAATGTTAACAGTAAATACTTGTATCAAGTTATACAATTTTATCAACTTACTTTTCTAAATCTGTATTACACACATTCGCTGAAGTTTCCATTTTTCAAAACTTAATTGCAATAATAAAACAATATTTACGTATGATCTAACACAATAAATTATAGTTAAAAGAAACTAAAACACACGCTTTTAAAGTTAATCAAACTAAGAAGTAAAAAATAATTCTTAACATAGGAATAAAATTACTGACGAGAAAATTAATGTCACTGTTCTAAAAGCGTGGGGTGCTTTTAATCCGAAACGAAGAGTTAGTCTAATAATGTCATACAAAGCAGTGACTGATTAATTTTTTTTTGACAGTGACGTTAATTTTCTTGTCAGTAATTTTATTCCTATGTTAAGAATTATTTTTACTTTGATTAACTCTAAAAGCGTGTTTTTTAGTTTTTTAAAACTATAATTTATTTTTCGATTTTTAGTTCGATTTTTTTTACTCACTTAAAAAATTATGTATTAAATGGTAAAAGCACAAAAAGAATGCATCGGCCGATATCGAACCCGGGCCGCCCGCGTGGCAGGCGAGCATTCTACCACTGAACCACCGATGAATTTCGTTACGTGACGATTTCCACTAAATTGCACTACTCGTAAGACGGGTTAAGGAATTCGTTCCAAAAATTGTATGTTCACATTCATACCATCTAGAAATACATTTAGGTAAACGGATTTTATAACCTCGCTAGCCAGCAAAAACTTTGCGTAACAAGAATGTCAAGACTGCATTTGGTCTCTCTCTCTCTTTTAATTGGTGGGGATAATTTATAAATAGATGATAGACATCTGCAAGTTGACACTGATGTTCATTGGTTGTAAAAACGTAAACGGCTAAAGCCATTGATTGTTTAGGACTTTTAAATTGGTCGTGAGAGATGATTGGGGTTTACAAAAGTAATTTGAATTAGTGTATAACAATTTGCTATAAGTTTATAATATGTTCAAGAATTAAAACTTAAAATTAATAATAGTTATCATATTAAATATACATTTTTGTAAATATATTTTGCCATTTTTTCAAATTGAAATGTGTTGACATGGCAAACTTTTTACCTGTTTAACTTGTAGTTTAACTAAATGAAATTTTATTTGAACTTTAGTTTGTTAAATAGTAGTATCGATTCAGATCTTATTACCTAACCTTATTTTATTTTTTGTAAGACATTTATTTACGTACTTTAAGGTATTTACATAAATTAAAAAGTAATATTATATAATAAACTCGGTTGATTTGCCAATATTTAAAATTATTGAATAGTTAACTGGTTCTGGTGTATAACATTAGTGAAAGTTGATTATTAACTTTTATCATTAGGTACCACGGCTCACCTCTCCGCATCTATCTATTGTTATTTAACGTTTACTTACATTTGTCGAATAGCGTAAGGAACTTCGTTCCTATCGGGTGTTCAATGATATCACACACGGGTTTTTTCGCTGTCCGCTTCACATGAAATGCCTCATATATCAAACTGTGTGTCAATGTATATTTTTAAGGGTCAGCATAAAATGTTGCACGAAAAATTCGGTGTATGTCGTGATATTACTAAAAATTATCGGACTGAAAATCTCCTAAAATTCTCAAACCCGATTTTTCTGGTTTTCCAGGCAAGGGATTTTCCCCGTCCGACAGAAAACAGAGCGCGGCCTGCCAAGGCAGCGACGAAGAACTGGAAGACGAAGAACCAGAGGAAGAGAGCGACGGCGAGGACAACGAAGAAAAGAGGGAAAAACGATCGGCGAAGGAATTGAAAATGCTGCGCAAGAAGTTGCAGAGTTTGAAAAATAAAGAGGACAACGCGAAAAAAGAACGACTCGCCCTGAGGGAGATCATCAAGAAACACCAATCGGAAATGAAGGAGGAGATAAAGAAATACAAACAGCTCAAAAAGGAGGTTGGCGAATTGACCGTCTCTCTCGTTTCGACGTTTTATAATAACTGCTGTCATTTCAGGTTGACAAAATGGCGGCGCTGATGAAAGACACCGACGATGACGAGGATGTAGAGGAAGAGGAGGAAAAGGAAGCCGAAGAGGAAGAATCAGAGGAGGAGGAGAGCACGGAGGAAGAAGAATCTGACAGCGATGGCGATGATACTGACTCGGAGCAGAGCCAAAGCGAAGAAGAAGACGCACCGAGCGATAAGCACAAGGAAAATTTAACGGCGAGAAATAAACGGCACGAAAATCTGTTGAACGCATTAAAAAAGGGAAATTTCTTGTTGAAGACCAACGCCGAAAGGCTGCAAGACGATCTCAACAAACAAAAGGAGATGACGGCTTCGTTGAAGGAGGACTTGGACTCCGTTCTATCGGAATTGGGTTAGTTTTTCGCGGGCTTGTTGTTGTTTCACATAAAAATTTTTATGGTCGTTAATAATAATGACGAGTTTTATAATTTTACTACGAGGGTGCTTCGTAAGTGATATACGTTAGGTACGATAATTCGAATACTTTTTTTGGGACACCTGTATAATTTTATGTAAGCTTTATTTTGAGAATGTGCTGCACATATTATTGCAAAAAAAGAGAACGGCTTTTTATAAAAATTTCGAATACTATATGTTGTTTATCACCGATTTTAATAATTAACAAAAAAATCTTTTGTTTGTATCGCTTAAATGGTTGGATATTTGTTTAGGTAACGAAAATAATAAAAAAAATAGTGTTGGTAATTTGTTTTTTTTTTAATATTTAAGGGTAATTTAGCTGTCACTTCGTTGCTAAATAAATATGAATTAATTGACATTCATTGGTAGATATTATTTGCTTTAACTAAAAACGCTATTTTTTACTTTTTTGTTAAACGAGGGGATATTGATATTTAGTTTACTTTCGATCATTTTAACATTAAAATATTTTTATTGGTTTATAATTAATTATTGTCGTAGTTTAATTTTGAAAGACATTTGGGTTAAAAATAAAATAGTATTTAATGAATGTATAATTTGTTAATACAATTAAACTTAATACAACGATTGGAAAAACAAAATAAACAGTTACATAATACAATACAATAAAATATAACAACGAAATGACACCTTATCATTACACATTATAATACGAAAAACAAAAAAAAAATTACAAAAGGATGTTTCTCTTGTCAGTACATCACGAAACGCAACATTTTTTTTATAATCAACAGGCCTTTGACCCATTTTGTCCAGACTCATAAGACTTGTAATAATACACTTACCACTGTTGATACACTGCTTTAATTTCAAAACCATTCAGTCCAAATAACTTTTGATATTGAGTAAATGTAAGAAAAACAAAAAAAAACGTACATACATACATATAGTCACGCCTTTTTCCCGTAGAGGTAGGCAGAGACCACTTCCGCTACGGTTCTTACACACATCTTTCGTTTTGCTAACATTTATTTTCATCCCTTTGATTTTCAGAGCATCATGCATAACATTAACCATCGCCTGCAACTCCTCTTCAGATGACGCTAATATGACTTTATCATCGGCATAAGAAGGCATTTGACGAAATCATTCATTTTCGATCCATACGCACTCTCTTTCAAATCTTTTAAACAATCGTCTATAAATAAGTGAAACAGCCATGGCGAAGCCACACATCCCTGTCTCACACCTTTTTCGATGTTAAACCAGTCGGTGAAAGCTCCGTATATTCTGGCACAAGTAGTGGAATCATCGTAAAGTGATTTCGGTGCTCGTATTAAATTACCGCTCACCCTATACATAGACAATGTCGATCACAATTCACCCATCACCACTCTGTCATAGGCCTTTTCCAAGTCTATAGAAGCGCACTAGACCTTCTGACTTCTGGCCAAAAAATTTTCGGCTATACCTCGTAATGAAAAGACCTGATCCTTACATCTTCCTCTTCTAAATTCTGCTTGCACATCCCATAACGTCTTCTCAGTTTAATTCGTCACTCTTTTAATCAATATCTTTGCCTACAGTTTTCCGACTGTGCTGAGTAAACTTATACTTCGGTAGTTCTTACAGTCCTACTGCGAATCTTATCCCTTGTAAAGCGGCACAATAACGGCGTGGTACCAGTCGTTTGGTACGCTACCACTCCTCTAACAAAGGTTAAAAGGGCGGAACAGTAGACTAGTTACCACGCTTTGTCCAGCCTTTAGCATTTCAACCGTTATCCTGTCGTACCCAGCAGCTTTACCCAATTTATACTGTTTAACGTTTCCACAATTTCTGTCATACTAAGTTCACTTTCATGTTTCCGAATGGGGCCTGTGCTTGTGTACCCTAAAAATACGCCAAATTTAATATCAAGGGGAAGGTTTAAAGGTGTTATTCTGCTGTTTCCAAATGTCACCCCTTCAACATCCCACCCTATTCTCAAAAATGCCAAATAGCAACACCTATCTTGTGATACATCTAATGAAAACCCAAGATAACTGCAAATAAGACATATAAACAACAATTTATTTTCCAATAAAGCCTTTTATCCTTTGCAAATGCAGAAAATCTCGTACATACAAACAGTTATCAAATATATCAATTAACCTTGTACTTTGAGTCTCCGACACCGAAAAGCGTCGATTTAATTCTAAAGCGATTGTCCATTTAAGTACTTTCAATTGTTTCTCGAGCGTCCGACAGACCCGAAAAATTTTTTCGCGATCGGGAACTTTTTCTATCGAATTTTTTTGCTAAAATTTTGAAAAACGTTCGTCCAGTGTTCTTCTTTGGAAATATAAAGAATCGGTAAGTAAATAAATTATTAAAAAAAAAAAAGCTTTCATTTAAAAGCTTGTTATATTTAAAAAAGTCACAGGTCAATAAGTGAGTACTATGGGGTGGATGATAAAAATAAGTTACTTGGGGGATTTTGTATTTTTGACAACACTTCATGGATAGTACTTAAAAATTATCTTACCATTACAGTTAGTGCAAGTAATGATTTTCGCCATTGAGATGCACAATATTTTTTCTCGTAAAAAAAAGAAATCAGTCACCAAGCACTAAGTCTGATTTATATGGATGGAGTTCACAAGAGAAGAAATTTTTTTATTTTTAGTTTTGACGAAAAATTTCATTCTTGATAAAAAGTTTTGCTTGTTCTAAAATCCCAAAAAATTAAATAAAATTCATGTTTTACCAAATCTGCTTCATTTTATGTAAAACCAAATAAACTTTTAAACTTAATTCGAAAATGTAACAATAATCGTGACGTTTATGTCACTACCAAGGCAATATTACTTCAAATTATCATGCAACAGTTAATTTTAATTATAATCAATAACAAAAATAACCATAAAGAAAAAAAACTAACTGTAAATAAAAAAAAATCTATTCGACGTCGATTATGTATCAAAAAATAACTTCTTCTAGTGCCTATTCGTTTTAAATATTGGCGACCATCCTGGCTATGATGACCTTGTTGACTGCTGCTTTAAACACTTCTGTGTTTATTTTTGAATACCATGTCCTTAGGTTCTTGAGCCATGATATCCTTCTTCTTCCGGGCCCTCTTTTTCCAAACACTTTATCTTGGAAGATGGATTTTAAGAGTTTGTATTTGTTGTTATTTCTCATTACATGTCCGAGATATTCCAGCTTCCTTCTCTTAATCGTTTTCATCACCTCTTTTTCCTTCCCCATTCTTTCCAGTATTGTTTCGGTGGTCACTCTATCTACCCATGATATTCTAAGGATCCTTCTGTATAGCCACATTTCGAAGGCTTCGAACTTCTTTTGTGTTGGTTCGGTCAATGTCCAGGATTTCATGCCATAGTACAATATGGAGTACACATAGCAGCGCAGGAGTTTTACTTTGATATCTAATTTGAGGCTATGGCTTAGACATTTTGATGAAGGCATCTCTTGCTTTTTCTATTTTTCATCTGATCTCTTGTGAGTGGTCCCACTGTTCGTTTATTAAGGTTCCCAGGTAGACAAGTTTGGATACCCGTTCTATTCGTATATTTTTAATAATTAGTTGGCAATTTTCTTTCTTCTCTTTACTTATGACCATAAATTTCGTTTTGTTGATGTTGATACATAATCGTGTATAATACCCCATTTCGGGTAACAATATACAGATTCTTGTTAAGTAAGAGAAGAAACTACTAGATTTATCCATCCGAAGTGACCACCTATGGACCGGTTTCGGGGTGTGTTGCCCCTCATCAGCATAGTGCAGGTATGCTTCGACTGGACACATCAACAGCTCCGACTCCTATCAAGTACACATAAAGTGCTACGCGAAAAGCGCCAGTCACGACATCTATACTTTTTAACAATCACCACCCGGTGAATAGCTTCTGCGAAGAAGTATTGTAATCTGCAAAAATAATAGAAAACTATAATATTATTTTAGAAAATTATAAACATTTTTCGACAGCGTGAATAGATGTATCAGATGTAATTCAATGCCTGTCGCGGCATATAGCCAGAGGAGTAGTTGTGTTTTGATACATAATCGACCCACATGAACCTATAGTATAGGTGTCATACAGCGAAATTAGCTGATTTTTTAAAAATCAGTCATACTTTTTTCACATCTATTCACGCTGTCGAAAAATGTTTATAGTTTTCTATAATAATATTAGAGTTTTCTATAAT
Organism: Agelastica alni; assembly: GCA_950111635.1. Classification (NCBI taxonomy): domain Eukaryota; kingdom Metazoa; phylum Arthropoda; class Insecta; order Coleoptera; family Chrysomelidae; genus Agelastica; species Agelastica alni. The sequence goes on from OX467717.1 coordinate 30,876,252, forward strand.
TTTTGCATATATATATATATATATATATATATATATATATATATATAAATATATAATTTCAACATTTATCGCTGTCATTATAAGAAAAATATACACGTCAAAGAAAATTATTATAATTATTTTTAATATCATCGATCGACAAATTTAATGTTGTTTTTTTTATGTGGTAAGTAGTCGATAAATTATTCAAAAACGAATTTAATTGTATTCGGAGGTGTTAAGTATTTTCCTTAATGATTTTTTTTGCGTCTGTGCAAAGGTGGGTATTTATGAAAATAAATTTTTTTATTGTATTAATGATACACATATCAATAAAAAGATGGACGCCAAAGAAAAATATCTAAGCCTGGAAGCTTTTTAAAAAAGCGAAGAAAGCTCCTTCCTGAAATTTAAAACATGGCATATGTTTGCTGCACCTATATTGTAAAAAAATATGATTCTCTGAAAAGTTTCCATTTAGCCACTTTAACTTTTTCATAAAATGTACATAAGAAAAAATTGTACCAAATAATTGAAATTTCCGATAAAGTCTACAGCTAACATTTAGCACCAAGAAACAAAGACAGCTTCTTTGTAAAACGTAATCAGGGTGGCCAACCGAAAATGAAACAGAGCCATTTGCAGGAACCTCCTCAACATTTTAGAAAAACGCTCAGACCCGTCGATTTTTAATTAAAGGGGGACACGCTTTTCCGGTATTTTTGACTCCACTACTTTCAACCCCAAGCGAGAGTAAGAATTACCCCAACATTTTTAAATGGCACTGCGGGTCTTTTGAAAGCTCTGACAATTTTCTTTACAGTAATCTTTAAATTTTACATTTTCTCCCAATACTTTGAAAAATATACACGTTAAAATTCCGATTATTTTAGTTGCTTACTTACTACTTAATTGATTTAGAGTTCAAACTGATAACCGCCCGCTTCCATATAATAATAAAGATTTTGTTCAAAACGTTCACGCACATTCCGAAGAATTTCCGGAGTAATTCGACGGCACTCGTCAACGATTCTTTGACGCAAATCTTCCAACGACGCTGGTTGTGTTTTATAGATTTTACTTTTCAGATGTCCCCACAAAAAGAAATCAAGGGGCGATAAATCGGGCCATCGTGGAGGCCATTCAATGCTGACTCTTCTCTCTTTGGTCTAAATACTGACGAACAATCGCCGCATAATGCGGAGGAGCACCGTGGAAGATTTGCGTCAAAGAATCGTTGACGAGTGCCGTCGAATTACTCCGGGAATTCTTCGAAATGTGTATGAACGTAATAAACAAAATCTTTATTATTGCGTTCACTTATCTCACTATTCTTTACTTCATCCAACTGAGTCACTCCGGGTATACTTCTTAGACTACTTATCTCCGCAGCAGTAATCCTATTTTCATGTTTTTTCTGCCAAACCCAAAATTCATTACCGTAGAAGAACCAACACACCTCTATGCACAGCCAGACGTGCCTTTTTTGACACTTTCTGACTGTTTATAAAGCTATACAGTGCCCCATTCATTTGTTTTCCTGCCAAAACCCTTAGCTTGTCACAAGCAATAACAGATACAAATTAGGACACATAGTGTATTGTATATACAGTGTGTACACAAAGTAATGTAATTTGTTAATATTTCGATTTTTGTTAGGTTTACAAAAAAAAATGTTGAATTAAACTTTTTTCAAATAATTCATGCCATCTGCATAAGTCGATTAGAAGTATACAGGGTGCGCCGTAACTACAAAATAGCCTAGTAGCATAATTTTTTAAAGTACGCCCTGTATATATATTTTCATTTTTTCATAATTTAATAAATTACAAATACAACCGTCAAGACCGCAGTTAGATAATTTCGTGGATTCATCTATTATTTTTTTTTATCTAAAAATATCTTAATAAACTAATTTTACTAAAACTGAAATGCTGTTGAGCACAGGGTCGAATTTAGAGGTGTGAAGGCCTCGGGGCAACAAAAGAGGGAAGGCCCCAAATTATATTTCAAATAAAATGGCCTATTTGAAATCAACTAGCTTTACTTGTTTAAAATATAAAGTGTAAGGCTGTGTACACATGTTAATAGAATTTAGAAATAAATTTTTTGTTTATTAAATTATTACAGAGCACTTTACATGGTTAAAAATCATATTCATTTTTCTATTATCCATATTACTTAAGTTCAGGTTGCACTAAAAGACATATGAGATGTTTTAGTAAAAATTTTTTGCTCAAGTTGATATCCAATAAAATCAGTCAATTTGTGGTCATCTGATCGAACACAACCAATCAAAACAAAATTATACTGAAAAGAGCCCACGGGTTCTTTTCACTAAATCATGTCATGTTGCTATGGATACATACCTACATTTCCTTTAAATTCGATTTTGACAATTCAAATATTTCAATATGTCACGATTTGGTTGTGATACTCAAGATAATATTGATGAAATTATAGCATCGAATATACCGAAGAATACTGTTCACAATAAAAATTTTGTGTGGAAAGCGTTCATGGACTTTCGTGATGTAAGAAAATATTTTATTTCCATAATCAGCAAAAAAATTTCTATCCGAATAACCCTCGAACATTGATGAATGTTCAAAAATTTTATAACATCTATCTCAAGCTTGTTGCTTATAGGCAACAAGGTTTCGAAATCTGTTATAAAATTGTTTCGACAATTATCAATGTCCTTGGGTTATTACTACTGACAATAATATTGAGATGTTTTCTAGTTGGCTGTCAGGGACTTCAGTGTATGACAAAGAGTTTGAGCTTTTTTATAATACAATTTCCTATTATTTTGACATTTCATTTCCAAAAAAGTTATTCAAGAACAAAAAATCTGTGGACCCTCGGTGGATCACTACTGAGTAATGTAAATTTTAATAATAAACTTAAAAGAATGAATAAAACTTGGAACAGATTTAACCGTATTTGTAAAGAGTAACGGAGTTAAACTAGCTCCAAATGTTGTTACATTATTCCACTGTGCTTGTATTTTCATATAATTTTATATATTTTTAAATACATTTTATTGGTTATGACCACTTTAAAAAATATGAAAAATCGAAATTCTTCGCCTGTATGCAGGCGACACGTAACACTGAGATTTGTACGACGAGTTGTATAAGAAATAGTCAGTGACAGTAATGTTATTTGCATAAATTAAGCGTTCATTAAAAATAAATAAATAAATCGTGTATACAACAATTTGTTTCGTTATTATTGTTCGTTGTAAAATAGAAAATACGGTGTGTTTATCGGAATGTAGTCAATAAATTTTTTAATTAGCGAGTTTTTATTTATTGCTATTGTTGTAATTTGTCATCTTCAATATTTCCATTAATATGTGTGAATAATTAGCTTTGAAAATGACAATTTACCCGAAGAATGTCAAGGTAGAGACGAAACGCCTCAAACTATAGGGCATGCACATTGTTGTTTTGTTTGGTTGTACAAGGCGATAGAAAAATTAATGTCGCCACAAATTTGGAAAAATTATTCCCACGAACTGGTCTATTATCAGGTAATGATTTTCCTGGAAACGTCCCACTTCCCGTCGCATCGTCGTTATAAAAAAATGATTAGCACGCATTGAATTTCGATCAGTGTCGGTTATTTCGATATCAACATGCGACCCGACAAAGAAACTGGACATTTTAAAAACACTTTCAAAGAATATATAAAAAATTCCAGCCTAGCTGGCTTGGCACATCTCAATTCGAAAAGAAATCTGGAAAGGTGAGATACTTCGTGATATCTTACATATTAAGAGCGCTGTATTTAACTAGAGCTTCGTACACTGCTAGGAATACATAATTCTGCACGTAATGCACTTATCACTTGTCTACGAAACAATAGATTTTAAAAATACTCTCGAAGAATTCATAAAAAATTTCAACGTGGCTGGCTTTGCATATCCCGATTCAAATAGAAATATGGAAAGGTGAGATAACTCCAGATATTTTACATATTAAGAGCGCTGTATTTAACTAGAGCTTTATACACTGCTAGGTATACATAATTCTGCACGTAATGCACGAATGACTTGTCAACGAAACGAGAGATTTTAAAAACACTCTCGAAGAATACATCAAAATTTCAACGTGGCTGACTTTGCATCATCATCACTCAATCTTCTCGTGTCCACTGCTGGACATAGTGTCATCAGTCCATCGTGTTGGTGGGCGGCCCCTGTTTCGATATGCTTCGTCTCTTGGTCGCCATTCCAGTATCCGCCTCGTCCATCTGTTATCCGCCATTCTAGCGACGCGGCCTGCCCAATTTCATTTCATTGTGGTTATTCTCTCAACAGCATCAGCTACTCTTGACCTTAGTTTTATTTCGCGGTTTGGGATCTTGTCTCTCAAAGAAACCCCCAACATCACACGTTCCATCGCCCTTTGAGTCACTCGGATCTTTTGCACCGTTCTCCTTGTCAAGGTTAGCGTTTCTGCGCCGTAGGTCAACACCGGTAACACACATTGGTTAAAGGTTTTTTTCTTCAGGCATATTGAGAGGGTAGATTTGAAAATATAACTCAACTTGCCTAAAGCTGCGCAAGTCAGCCCTATACGACGTAGAAGTTCGCTGGTTTGCGTATCCCAATTTAAATAAAAATATGACGAGGTGAGATATCTCGTAATATTCTACATATTAAGAGTTTTAAAAATTCTTCCTCCATTTAACCAGAGCTTCATACACTGCTATACATATTTATGCACGTATTGCACGAATTATTTGTCGATCAAGAAGCCTTGGTATGTTTGGACGTTCCGATCAGTCCATAGACTTATTACCCTAAGGAGACGCGACATCCCTTCATTAATCTCTCTTTGTTTTATCGCAATGATCCATAAAAATGACCATTAGCCTGACAAAGAATACCAATCGGACCTCTTTGTCGCCGCGTAAAATTTCCTTGACACTGGCAACGCTGCGTAGTTCTTTGCTTGACTCCAACCAGGAGTGTGCTATCCTCGAGGTTTCAAAATAGGGATTAGGTAATATATCTTTTCTTTATTTAGAGTTGATTACAATACGGTACAAAATTATTCAGTAGAAAACGTGCTAATTTAATTTTCAAAATTTCAACAGTAAAATATAATAATTGTACGTTTTAGAAAATATTCTTAAATCCTTCCAATATTAATGTAGGTATCGAAATATATCGTTACAAAAGGATTATTATCATGTTAGAGTCTTCTTAAAAAATAACTGAAAATTGTTCAAGAAAGTTGATTTGCTTCTTGAAGAAATTTGATATCAAAACTCAACTGAGGTACACATTTTTACCTCCATTTCAAAAGGATACAGAAGAGAATAAATAGATGTTTACCCATAAATCGTAATCAATTATTGGAATAAAACATGTTTCGAAATAAGGAAACAATTCTGAGTATAGATCCCGAAATTGCGATATAACTCGTAAATAATGTTCCAGCAGCATGCAACACTGTAACAATACTATGATCTGTCGAACTTCAGGGATCTTATTCATGGAACGAGGTGCGGCGTTGTCACTGTCGAAGCAAGAACTTTCCATGGGACAACATTATCAGAGATCCCTGATCAAAATGTTAATTGTTTCCTTGATAATTCAGGTTTTTATAAATATTATTGTTATATTGTTGCTAATATGATCAACGAATCCCATGGACATGATAATAATATGCGAATCTTCTTTCGTAATAGGAAACTATGCAACAATACATTTCAGAAGTGAAGTTTGCAATGTCTAATGGCGTTCAAATATAGATGGTTGTATTTCCTTTGGGTAATAAGTCTATCGATCAGTCCTATTCTTTTGTTGCACGAAGCGTTGGTTTTAGATATGCCTGGTACATTATACACATCATAAGTTTCGGGTGTACGTGCTTCTTGATACGTTACACTTGGAAAAATTTCATGGAAAATCCGACGATGACGACCGTGGAGGCGACTGGTAGCCGCACCACCTCAGTACCCATGCCGGGAATATCCATATGTAATCTCAACAAAATTAGTAAAAACAAAGCTGGCTTATACGCTGATGAACTGTACGTATCATACATACCAGTATCTCTATACAGAACTGTAATTCGACATGTTGAAGAAACTTTAATAGAGAATATTATTCTAAGACGATGTCCAACTATGTCCGACTAGCTGCATACCATTTTTTTAATTGGTGTAGCGATCCAATAATGGAGTTATCATGATCCCATCAACTTCACTTTGTTTCATTTTAAAAGGGATACAGGTTTTTAATTTTATTTTTGAAAAGCAAGAAATAAACTATAAAATAAAACCAAAAATTTGTTAGATGAAATTACTTAGAATAGAAAACCCATTTAAAACACTTAAGTTTAGAATATTGCAAAACCCTGCCTAGTTGCACATAACCATGGTAAGTTTCACCTTTCTGTGCCTTGTTTATAAGATCACCATGAGAGTGAAAGGTATTTGGCAAAAATACGAGGGCGGTTTGATAAGTCAGTGACTTTTTGAATAAAACAAATTTTTTTCCGCAAATAAACATTTTATTTTTCTACATAAACACCTTTTAGCTCGATACATTTAGTCCAGCGTTTTTTTAATTTTTTTATTCCCTCCAAATAATAGGTTTTTTCAAAGCTCTCAAAATACGCGTTTGTTTCGGTAATGACTTCTTCATTCGATTTAAATCTCTTACCGCCCAGCCATTTCTTTAGGTTTGGAAACAAAAAATAGTCGCAGAGGGCTAAATCTGGAGAATATGCTGGATGGGGTAGCAGTTCGTATCCCAATTCGTGGATTTTGGCCATCGTGACTAGACAAGTGTGCACACGTACGTGCATTGTCTTGATGGAACAGCACTTTCTTCTTCTTAGCCAAATGCGGCCGTTTTTGCTTCAAATCAACGTCGAATCTGTTCAAAAGCTTTGAATAATATTCGCCGGTGATCGTTTTACCTTTCTTGAGGTAATCGATGTGAATGACACCGCGTAAATCCCAAAAAACTGTGGCCATGACCTTGTTGGCTGACAGACTCTGTTTCGCCTTCTTTGGTCCACGTTCACCCCGAGCAACCCACTGTTTCGATTGTTTCTTGGTCTCTGGCGTGTTGTGATGGATCCATGTTTCATCCACAGTAACAAAACGGCGCAAAAATTCGTCCGGATTACGGCTGAACATCGCTAAACACTCTTTTGAAGTGGTCACACGATTGCGCTTATGGTCGAGTGTGAGCAATCGCGGCACCCATCTCGCAGAGTTTTTTCATGTCCAAATATTCGTGTAAAATATGATACACCTGATACACCTAATGAGATACACCTACAGCATGAGCCAACTTACGCACTTTCATTCTCCGATCATCCAATATCATTTCATGGATTTTATCGACGATTTGCGGCGTGATCACTTCTTTTGGGCGACCTGGACGTTCGGCGTCACTAGTGCTGGTACGCGACCACAACGGAACTCTGTAAACCACTTCTTAACCATTGAAATTGATGGTGCCGAGACCCCGTAGTATTTATCAAGTCTTTCCTTAGTTTCAGTGATGGATTTTTTACGTAAAAAGTAATGCTTAATCAGCACACGAAATTCACTTTTTTCCATTTTCGTAAAAATTCACGAGGTTGTCTGCTTTGAACGGCTATCAAAAACCAACTGCACGACGTAGCTCGCTCAAAATTAGAAAGTTGCCCACTGATAGATTATAGTTGACGGCGGCAGCACTGTTGCATTTGGAATAACTGCGCGGGAAATTCAAAAAGTCACTGACTTATCAAACTGCCCTCGTATTATGAACTGGATGTAAGTCAGTAACAAACTGTGTTGAGGCAAAAGTAATAAACACTGGCAATGATCCTCACATTAAGACATTAAAATAATTTATTTGTTTTACCAATATGCCCTATCTTGGCAATAGACCATAAACAAGACCAACGTTACTCGTGAGGAATCAAAAGAAGTCACAAAAAAACCCATAAGGCTAATTGCTAATTGTCCAATCAATGGCTCTTCCCTCAAAAATGTTTCTATGGATTTCCATACTTTAAAAAAGGGCTCACATACGGTTCTTAATTAAACCAGTCTCCATTTTTTAGGGCCCTCTTTTAAATGGTGGTATTTGGCAAATACACTATAGATTCGATGTGAGTATCATAATTTTCCGACAGAAACAAGCTGTACTAACAAATTATGTAAGGGCGAATCAATGAAAACTATCAATGAGAAATTATATATATATATATATCGCGTTAAAACGTGCGTCGGCGTCTTGCGATTCCTAATCTCCATTCCTCTCTATTCGTCCACATGTCCTCTCTCAGATCTCTCTCTTCCATCTCTTTTTGTATGCCTTCTCTCCAGCTCTTTCGTGGTCTTCCTCTTCTTCTTCTTCCTCTGGGGTTCCACTGTAATATTTTCTTTGGGATTCTGTCTGGTGGCATTCTTTGAACATGCCCGTACCATATCAACTGTTTAGTTCTTATTTCGTCTGTGATGTCGTGCTGTACTCCCATTATTTGTTTTATCCTCTCATTTGTAACTCTTTCTAGTCTTGATTTCCCCGCTGCTCGTCTCCAGTAATCCATTTCTGTGGCTCTAATTTTTCTTTCGATCTTTTCTTTCAAAGGCCATACTTCGCAACCGTACATTATTATGCTCTTCACTATCGTGTCGTAAATTCTTTTTTTGTTGTTGTTGCTTATTGTTCTATCCCACAGTACTCCGTTTAACATTGATATTGCTCTTCTTCCTTTCATATTTCTGTCCAATATTGCTTCTTCGAGTGTCCCATCCTTTGATATTCTCATTCCTAAGTAATTGTAAGCTGACGTGTGTTTGATTTTTTGTGATGAGAAATTAAAACATTGAAATTATTTATATAGTTTTATCAACATGCCCTATTATGGCAGAACCAAGGTTACCTGTGAGGAATTAGCAAAAGTCCCAAAAAAGACCAGAAGGCAGTGGTATTGAGTACTGCCCACATGGATAATAGTTCCTTTGGATATTTCGAATAGTGCTCCTTAATGCTGCTGTTACCCGATCAATGACTCTTTTCTAATGCAGGGATAAGTTATTTTTAATGATTCTTCCTTGGACTTCCGTAGTTGCTACTTTGAAAAAAAGGACTACGTTAAGCTCAAACAGAATAGACTCTTACACATTCAGATACCAATTCACATACTAGTTTGCACTCCTGTAAGGTTTCTAACTAAAGCAGTCTCCAAATGATACAATTGAAGTTTTCCACAATTCTCTCAGTCGTAAGCTCTTCGAAAGCTTCATTAAAAATCCAAACTCACATCCATTTGGACATTGTTAAAGTCCTTGGCATCGCCTTAGAAGAATAATAAAGGAGATTTGGTACAGCAGAGTTATAATTTTTTAGGGCAAGAAAATCTAAAGTCAACAGGCAAACAATATTCGCGAATTTGTCGCTTTTAGGTTACTTATACGAATATAATTTACCAACTAATCCAGAAAGAATTATATATTTTCAAGAATTTCTGGAAAAATGGGATTCCGTTAATGGCTTCTACAACACCTCAGATCGTCTTTATAAAGTAGGTAATCAATCTCTACGGATGGTGGAAAAAATATTTAAAACGAGCATTCTCAAATCATTTAAAAAGCATATTAATGAGTATGACGATACGAGTCTGATAATAAAGTTCTACGACTTGTTGTCTTAAAGAATTGCTTAAAATATATACATACATATGGTCACGCCTTTTTCCCGTAGGGGTAGGTAAAGATCACTCCCTTTTACTTGCTACGGTTCTTACACACATCTTTTGCTTCCTATACTCTCATCAGTGCTCTTATACATGCTCGTCGGTTGTTGCTTCTCTTGATCTAGCCTTTCTACAAAACAATGTTGATCTGATCGAGATATGTTCGCCGAGCAGTCGACCTCTACCGACTTCATTCACACTCGCATTATAAATTTGTTTCGTCAATCTTTCTTCATCCATCCTTTCTACGTATCCAAACCATCTAAGCATGCCTTTATCTATCTTTGATACCACATCCTCTTTTACACCACAGCGTTCTCTTATCTCACTATTCTTTACTTTATCCAACCGAGTCACTCCGGCTATACTTCTCAGACTACTCATCTCCGCAGCATTAATCCTATTTTCATGCTTCTTCTGCCAAACCCAATATTCACTACCATACATAAGTGTAAGAACTAACACACCTCTATGCACATCCTTTTTTGACACTTTCTGGCTGTTCATAAAACTATGCCGTGCCCCATTCATTAGTTTCCCTACCAACACCCTTCGCTCAATGTCACTGTCATACTTTTCACCTCTCGTAAAATTTGAACACAAGTACACAATTCATTTACTTGTTCCACTCTTTCTCCCTCAATGGAAACTTCACAGTTTGTCATGCTTTCTTCTCTTTCAAAAATCATTACTTTCGTTTTTCTTACATTTATTTTTATTCCTTTGATTTTAACATTAACCTTCCGCAACTCCTCTTCAGATGACGCTAATATGACTTGATCATCGGCGTAAAGAAGGCATTTGACGATCAAATCATTCATTTTCAATCCGTACGCACTCTCTTTTAAATCTTTTAAACAATTGTCTATGTATATGTTAAACAGCCATGGCGAAGCCACACATATCCCTGTTTTACACATTTTTTTTATGTTAAACCAGTCCGTGCAAGCTCCGTTAATTCTGACACAAGCAGTGGAACCCTCGTAAAGAGATTTAAGTGCTCGTATTAAACTACTGCTAACCCCATACATAAATAAAAATATATTTTTTGAAAAGTCACCTTTCAAACATGACTCGTTCAGTTTTAACAAGTGTAGAAGTAAAAAAGCGTCACGTTAAAAAATCGAGCAACGCTATAGTTTTAAAATCATTAAAAAACTGTTCAAATGTTGACAGAGGGTACTAGGCCAAGCAATGGGTAGATTTACTTAGAAAAAAATACAGTAGTTTTGAAAATTTGCAGATCGGTACATCTCAATAAACAACATTCATTCCACACCTATCATCAAGTTCAAGCCTGGTATGGTGTTGAAGAAAATCCGGAATAATGGAACACTGTTAGGGAAGCATTGTACAATTTTACTAAAATCGCCCTGATTTATATCGATGAAACTCTGAAAATATTGATCTCATACAAAAACTTTTTAGACAAAATATGTAGAAAATTTTCTTGTCTATAATTTTTGTAATAACCATAATTTGTCTAGGAGTTACTGAAAAAGAGATATCATGAAAAAACTGATTTTAGGCGCCATTTTTTCAATATGGCGGCTTGACGAGGTCGCAAATCATACACGTAACAGAGGTCATATATATGTACTTAGCTACCAAGTTTCGAAACTCTTTTTTTTTCCAGGTAAATCACTTTTGTGTCCCCCATTGCTTGGCCTGTACAGAGATATCACGTCAACTCTGCGACAAGCTCAATCACCTGCCACCACCATATAGAGCGAGCGAAAAAAATTATGTGCTGAGTGAGCTAGCGAAAGTGGAATTAGAAATTTTCGGGCTCGGGCTATATTATTTTGTTCTTTCAGTTGCAACCGACATGTTTGGAAGTAGTAAAAGAGTGCGAATGGAACGACAAACCTCACGATTGTACAGATTTATTCGTTACTGAACTAACAATGGATGGATATTGCTGCGTATTTAATTACGTGGCACATTTACCCACAACGAAGATTTCTCCTATAGTGTAAGATTTATAAATAATCTATAGAATTAGGATTCCAATCCGTCCACTTTTAGATGATCATTTTGTACAGTAACGTTTTCTGCACATTTTTTTAGTCTCAGAAATGATCGGAAGCCGATGAAGTTTGGATTGTACGACAGCATAAAGTTCACCATTTCGACGAATACATCGGACACGTACTTCACCACCGTTGCTAGCGAAGCTCCCGTCAAAGTGGGTACTATAGGTTTGTTCCTGCAGCAGTTTCAAACAGTTTGAGGACAGTTAACAAACTTCTGCGAATACGTCTTTCAGACGAAACAGGTTTAGTGGGGGCAAGTCGGTAGAGGTCAAGAGTACCAACAACCGACGAGCATGTATGAGGCTTTTCACGATAAGCGTTAATTAGACGTTTCTGGAAAACCAGATAACGGATCAATCTGAAAGTTTAATGGCATACATAAATTATTATGATCTACAAACCTAAAATATCCAAAACGATTGTATTTATTATTTTTAACAGATTCCATTTGATGATCCTTTATTGGTCATTGATAATAACATAAATAAATAATCATCAAAATTCTCTTTAACTATCAAATGAAACTGCTGAAACTGCTTTGCGAATGCCCAGCGCTTTTCTGCAAGAGGTTTAAGTTTCTGGAAGGGGCCTTCCTAAAGCCCTTCGATGTCAGAAACTTAGCTCCCAGGAAACTGATAAATTTTGCTCGAAGTCTCTGAATACCGGGCCTCGAATAGATTAAGGGTTATGCACAAAAGATCTGATAGGTCGAGGTGCTTGAGAGGTTGCATAGCCTTAACGACCCCTCCTACAATCTAAAATCACATAAAACTTCTCTTAAAAAAATAGTTTTATTAACGCTATGCGCTATGAGCACTTAAGTGACCGCCAGTCGGTTCGGCGCCGAAACGCACGGTAGTTAGAACGGAGCAGTCGCTCAGGGGCCCTTTTCGGTTACCTGCCTCAATACCACTGTACTATGGAATAATAGAGAGAAGGGGATTTCGGCAGATGTTCTTGTTTGACCTGAGGTAGAACTTTCTCGAACGTTTACGATATTTCGACAGAGCGTCGAGTTTGTCTAGTTCAGCTCCGGATTTTCTCGTTTTCGCTACATTTTATTTCAAACGACTTTTTTTTTAACTGGTGGGCATTCTAGCTCAAAAAGTTATTGACCAATCGTTCTGAAATTTGATGTCAATATTCTTTATTCGATTTCAATCCACATGAACCTAATTCTGGGATTATATTATTGTTATAAATATATTTTTTTATGCAAAAAAGGTGAAAAAATACGGTGCACAAACATGATATTGTGTTCAACACTTCAAAAACACGCAATTTTTAATTTTTTTGATCACAATTAGGTTCATATTCTTGGAAAATATGTTGCTAACGTTTATGAAAATGAAAAAAAAAAAATTCTGCCTTGAAAATCAGATTGCTGAGATGCTACGTGCTGTCCGTGCTGCTTTATGGCATGTAGGCATAGACTTTCGAACACTGGACATACCGGAGAATACTAAAAATTAGCTGGACAGACAGAATAATAAATATTGAAGGGCTAAGACGGATGAACAAAGAAAGAGAAATAATTCTGACCATGAAAAAACGAAAATTACAGTATCTGGAACATATTATGAGGGTGTCAAAATACAGCTTGTTACAACTGATAATACAGGGAAAGATTCAAGGAAGAAGAAGTGTCGGAAGAAGACGCCACTCGTGGTTGAAGAATCTGCGTGACTGGTACGGATGCACAACAAATCAGTTGTTTAGATCTGCCATTTCAAGAATACGCATAACATTGATGATTGCCAACCTTCGCAACGAAGACGGCACCTGAAGAAGAAGAAATGAATAAAAAACGACGGGTTGCACTCTGGGAGTGCCGGCAGGAGTGAAAACTTAAGTATTAACGTTGTGCGTTTTGGATATTTTGGAATGGTTATGGAATAATTTTGCACGAATTGCTTTAATTATCAGAATAAAAGTACTATCTTTTATGTGGTAGAATACAATATTTATTTATTGCGCTATCGTACACAAACATGACAATTTATATTACATTAAAAAGTTTATCGCTCAGAAAAATCAACTTCCATCCATAATTTCGACGACTTTTTCACTATCATTATTACCAGAACCATCATCGCCAATTTCTAAAACTGATACGATCGGTTTATGATAGCTGAAGTAAGAAACGAACAGTTTTGATTCGAACCTATTTAAATGTCTAATAAAGACCGCATCAATAGCAGTTTTATATTTTATATTTCGTTTCGCCTAAACGAAACAGCCGGCGCAGGCATACATTTTCGCCGCGCCGTAGAAAGAGATGGGGATACTCCCTCTCCTACGCCACGCCAGCTGTCTACTCTCCATCCGTCTTACGAATTTTCGATCAGGTCACGTGTCCTGACGCGAGTTTAAAATTTTTTACCCATTACAAAAAAAGTGTACAACGCCGCTAAAGAAGTTTTCACTTCAAAGAATGACTTGATCATCGTTAAATACTTCATTATTTTAGTTAAAATGTCAATATTTAAGACACAAATATATCCTCCCCCTTTTTTAACGATCAAATTTAAATTTTTCAATTTACCTTCAGCAAGAATATCTTCTACTGTAACAGTCTGTATGCCAACAGTAAAGACCTTTCCCGTATAATTATTGCTCTCTCGAGACGTAGTGTCGATCTTAGTTTCGATTTTAGAAAATAATTTCTTCATATTGGTTCCAGAAAGGCTCTTCACATTAGATATTACTTAAATTCTTTTATTCTATATATTTAAACATCGCCTAATAAAAGCTGATAATAAAATAATATATATCACTTTAGCACTCCTCTAAAACATTTTTGATAATTAGAGCATTAATAAAAATTGGTTGAGGACTAGAATGATATTTGACAACTGACGAGAGATGACATTGACATTTATTTTGAAGTAGTCACTGACGTGTCGGTTCCTCTTTTTTATGAACTATTAAGTGTCAACACAAGGCCACCAATAGTGCAATCTAATATAAACAATATACACAAACATATAAATAGTAAAAGTAAAACGACGGGTTGCACTCTGAGAGTGCCGGCAGAAGTGAAAACTTAAGTATTAACGTTGTGCGTTTTGGATATTTTGGAATGGTTAAACGAAACAGCCGGCGCAGTCATACATTTTCGCCGCGCCGTAGAAAGAGAGGGGGATACTCCCTCTCCTACGCCACGCCAGCTGTCTACTCTCCATCCGTCTTACGAATTTTCGATCAGGCCACGTGTCCTGACGCGAGTTTAACATTTTTTACCCATTACAAAAAAAGTGTACAACGCCGCTAAAGAAGTTTTCACTTCAAAAAAATTGTGATTATTACAGATAAAAATTGCGTGAATTGCGTGAATAAAATACCCTCCAAGTTTAAACAATTTCTGATTATTCCTTTCCTGATTAAAAAGAATTCACTAAAACCACCAAAATTTCGGCCTCCTAAACCGGTTTCCCTCCTTAATCCATTCGAAATATTTCGTTTCTCTATTGACTTAGCTGTCCAGTTTACGTAATAAAACATACTCGGATTTGACTGCAAGAACATCCAATTTTTAGTTAAGAGTTGTATTTGGTTTCTCCGGAAACGCTTATTCTGAATTGCGCTGGAACTGCTGCAGAAAAAAACCTAATTATTTTTACGCGATGAAAAAAAAAACTAATTGTAGATATTATTCTCGCTTCCTACGGACTTCCCCGACACCACGTCCGGTGGACTGATCGAAGAAGTCATCGATAAAGGAACGGAGATTTTCCTCAGAGTTACTTCGATAAATACCATCGCTACAGACGAAGTAAAAAAATACTCCATCGACAAGGTAAACAATGACCTCTCTCCTCCACAACGGCTACGAGACGTTCGTTCATTACTTTTTTTGTTGTAGAGGGCCTGCATATTCAGCGACGAAATAAAAACGATATTCGGCGATTATAGTTACAGCGATTGCATCATGGATTGCAAGATAAAAAGCATCGTGGCGTTGTGCCAGTGTATTCCATACAATTACATCAACGTCTTTAAAAATACGAATGAACGTTACTTTCAGTGTACTCTGAACGATTTGCTGTGCTTGAATTCTTATGCGAGTAAGATAATTTACACAGTATGCAAAAAAATCCCACACGCACTACTGTACTAACTTAAATTATTTTCGTTGCATTTTTATTCGCCTGTTTTTTATAGCCGCTTAAAAAATTAGCTGTTGTAGTCACCTGCGCTGTCCTTGAAAATTCTGACCCACTTAGTATTCCCCCTCTGCTTGGATTTCATTGGTCTTCATTTGTATCAACGTTGGCATCACTGTGAACAATGCTGTCGTTGGTAGGACCATCTATAGACCACCCCTCTTGGTAGGACCATCTTTAGACCACCCGTCACCTTATCCAATAACTCTAAATGGTCTTCTTCTTCTTCTTCTTCTTCTTCAGCCGTTATCCATCCACTGCAAGATGTGGGTCTCTTTTAACATTTTCCATTCGTTAAGTTCAAATACCTTGGTAGTATTATTACAGAGGATCTAAATCCGGACTGCGAGATAAAGTGTTAAATAGAGATTGCTCGGGCAACTTTTAATAATATGAGATCCTTTCTTTGCAACGTCTTTTAGTTCTCTAAAGAGTACTCTGCCAGTGGTCTCTCTACTGGCAAATTATGCCCGAGCTCAGCCGTAGAGGGTAGAAGAAAAAAAAGAAAATAAAAGTGAGCCGCGCCACCGACTTAGACGGTACAAGCCGGAAACCACTAGGTCTAGTAGGCACTAGCAGAGCCACACGATAAACAACAAACAATTATGGTGAACTAGATAAATAAAACTATATTTACAATTCCTGCAATATTTTAATTAAGTAAAAATGATGTTCTGATTTTTTACAACACATTCTGTATTTTTGTAAAGTGAATTAAACGAATTTAATACACTTTTCTTAAAATAATATTTAAATTAATTATAACAATCTTTCAGACACTAATAAAAAAAAACTTAATGTGGTACAAAAGAGAATTAAAAACAACAAAAAAAAGAAATGTTCACAATATTTAAAATTTCAAAAATAATTGGTTTTATATAGAATTCCTGATAGCAAAAGATTAACACAAAAAAAAATACAAAGTAAATGGACTTGCAACAAAAATAATAATTTGAAACACTCACAATAACCACATAAATTATATTCAGTAATGTATAAATTCAGATTTAACTTGGAGCAGGTATAAATTTAATGAAAAATAATTTGTTACTTTTAAACTATTGAAAACACTTAGATCAAGCACATAATAACTGATGAGTTGATAAAATTGAACTCAATACTATGTAACCGATTGAAAACTTCATTAAGACGCCACTGTTACATCGATGATCCAAGAACAGAAACACCAAGTAGTATTTTTAAAGATTTACACTGTTAAAACACTCGAGCTTATTTCAAAAATAATTCTTTTTACGATGACTGTCCTTCAAAATAGCAGTATTGTAGGATATTTACAAATAAGTATGAATAAACGTTTTTTTTCTTGGATCGTGAACTTAATCGTGGTGTCAAAAATAAGTCACGTCGTTTAAATATACTAAAATAAATCACTTGTAACCTTTGGATACACGAATTCACGAATCCTGTGGCCTACTCCTGGCCGGTTTGAATTATGGAACAGTACCTGCTACCTAACAATGGCTTCACTCCATCAAATCCCGCACGCGGTTATTTTAACTCGACCCCAATAACCAAAATATCCACCACAAAGGCACGACAGAATGGTCAAGTTAAAAATTAAATGGTTTTTTCTTCAAAATCCAATTAAGATGGCCCAAATACAGCCAGATATGAAAGAAAAAACCGTAGAAGTTCTGCTGACGTGTTAATATCAAATCCTGCCAAAAACTCTCACCCGACTTCCACGACTGACACCAAACGACTCTTGTTCACTCCTCTCTCCCAGGCCAGATATCAGAAAAATGACACGGGACCCACGTCAGCCAACCTTTGTAAATCTATGTTCCCAGCTCATAATCGCGCTCGTCCGTGTTGATAGCCAGCCCATCCACACAGAGAAGCAAACCAAACAATAATATAGCTGACAACACACGACAATCGAGGCCAAAAATCAAGGCGAAATCTAATACAAAGACTCCCACTCCAATTAACAAACACGTCACAGCCATTAATAATTAAATCCTATCCCTACTAGGTATGCAACACTATTTACAACGAACAAAATACGGTATGCAAAACTATTTACGAACACCAGACTATCAGCGACACAATTAATAATGAAACGGTAGATGGGAAAAAATAGGCACGTGACAACAACCTGAATCTGAAGTTGAGACAACGCTATGTATGGTCGGTATTGCTGTACGGAGTAGAGACGTGGACTCTAAAGGTCAGAACCAACTGGAGGCATTCGAAATGTGGCTTCACAGATGAATGCTTCGTATTCCGTGGACACAGGATGTTACAAACGAGAATGTACTATGAAGAGCAAACATCGAAAGGCAACTCTTGACGACCGTAAAATGCCGAAAGACATCGTATCTTGGACATATTTTGAGAGGTGATAAATATCGTCCATTACAGCTCATACTAAAGGGCAAGATTGAGGAGCGCCGTGCAACTGGAAAAAAGCAACAGTCGTGGCTTAGAAATATTCGGGATTGGACCGACATAAGAAGGGCTGGTGAACTTTTTCGCTTGGCGGAGGACCATACAGCTTTTGCCATGGTGATTGCCAACGTCAGGGAGACCGGACAAGGCATGAAAGAAAAAGAAGAGTTATTGCAAATTAAAAATATTTTTTAAGAAAACTACAGGGTTGATTTTTATTCAACCGAGGCCGGGTGTTTTTAATATCCACAACTTTTGCTTGAAAATGTTTCTATTAAAGATCTAATTATGAAAATAATCGCAGTTTACCTCTGGACAAATTTAGGAAACAAAACATTTATGTTTTGTCCTTCAAAATTTTTGTCTACAAAATTCGCTATTGGAAATACTTTTTTTGTCACGATTTTCTTATGGGGAGGCGATTTTGTGAAATATTGTCAGTAAAAAACAATCTGAAAGCGAGAAAAGCTCGAATTACTGCACGAAGAGATCATGAAAGACAGTGCTATTTCTAGAAAATAACAGTAATAAAAATGATTGAGTTGTGTGATCAGAACACCTTATGACTGACTTCCACACTGTTTTACACCTAACTATTTTAAAAAGGGTTCTAACCGTAGTTTATATTCATCTAGTATCATCATTAACGAACACACAGTGCTTTTAGATTCTGGAACTCATTTGCCTCGCAGAGATTTTCCTACTTCTCCCAAACAAACTGACACTCACACACATTTGAACACCCACCGCAGTCCTGTGCACTCAAGCACCGCTTTGGTTCGAAGCTCATTATAAAAATAAAAAGTATACATGTTAATTTTAAGATAAATGGAAAACACTGTATCCGAAAGACTACGACGGCACAGGCTTGGAAAGGGAAAAGCAAGATTCTATACAATGCACCAACTGCGTTTCCACCTGCTCGGACACGCTATACGACGTAACCAGCGAACTTACCAACATCCTGGACAACGGGTAAGATTCAGACGATAAATTTTGATGTCAGAATTTTAAATTAATACAAGTTTCTTCAGAATTTTTTTTTGGCACAAGTTTGAACCAATTCTACAAACAGTTGTGCTACCATGAAAAGGATTTTTAAAACCATAAAATAAAGAAGCTTTGGCAAAAAAGGGTGCCTACTGGACTGGAGACTATTCTGGTGCTGTCTTCTGGGGTGGTGACGCCACTCAATCTTTAGCCTAATATTTTGAGGCCTAGATTGTAGATTGTAGGGGGGTCGTGAAGGCTATGCTGTCTCTCAAGCACTTCGACCTATCAGATATTTTGAGCAAGACCCTTAATCTATTCGAGGCCCGGGATTTTGAGACTTCGTAAAAAGTTTATCAGTTTCCTGGGGGCAAAGTTTCTGACATCAAAGGGCTTTAGAAATGCCCCTTCCAGAAACTTGAGCCTCTTGTAGAAAAGCGCTGGGCATTCGCAGAGCAAATGTTCTGCAGTTTCAGCGAAGTTCTCGCAGTAGCGTCAACTATCACTCTCTGTTTTGCCCATATTTTTCAGGTGATATCTAAGAGGGCAGTGTCCAGTGAGGAGCCCCGTCACCAGTTTCAAGTCTTTCTTATCCAACTCAAGAAGCTTTTTAGCTTTCCTTTGGCGAAAGGCTTACTATCCTTTTCACTTGTCTTTGTCCCGGCACTTTATTTTAGTGAGATTTAATTTCATCTGTTTCCCATACGACGTAACCAGCGAACTTACCAACATCTTGGACAACGGTTATGATTCAGACGATAAATTTTGCTGTCAGATTTTTAAATTAATACGAAAGTTCCTTCAGAATTTTTTCCGGACAGATTTGAAC
Source organism: Agelastica alni (assembly GCA_950111635.1). Taxonomy (NCBI): domain Eukaryota; kingdom Metazoa; phylum Arthropoda; class Insecta; order Coleoptera; family Chrysomelidae; genus Agelastica; species Agelastica alni. The sequence goes on from OX467717.1 coordinate 30,896,389, forward strand.
CAATTCTACAAACAGTTGTGCTACCATGAAGTGGATTTTTAAAACCATAAAATAAAGAAGCTGATTGTTTGGCAAAAAGGGGTGTCCTCTGGACTGGAGATTATTCTGGTGCTGTCTCCTGGGGTTGTGAAGTCACTTAATTATGACACCGAGGCCTAAATATAAAGGATGTGATGAGGAAGAAAGTTCTTTTTACGTACTTTTCTAATATCCAAGATACTCAGCAAATAGATTCGCATACCGGAAGCGAATTTCTGTCCTCTGGAGGAAGTTATGAATAATTCTTTTAAAGAATACCAACACAATCATAATGGGATTAGCAAAAGCATGATGAAATTACAAAGATCCCGCTGGTGCTAGCGAGCATGCTGCTCTGTTAACAAATTAATAGAATGACATTAGCAATGATAGTTTATTACTGACTTCTGATGAGGATACCATCACTACACTTTTTAACGTTAACTGATCAAGTAGGGTTTAACATAAAAAAATGTGTTAAACAGAGATGTGTGATTTCGCCTTGGCTGTTTAACTTATACATAGACGGTTGTTTAAGAAAAATTAAAGAAAGTGCATATGAATTGAGAATGAATGACTTGATCGTCAAATGCCTCCTTCACGCCGCCGATGATCAGGTCATATTAGCATCATCTGAGGAGTTGCAGGCGATGATTAATATTATGTATGCTGTCCTAAAAATTAAAGGAATGAAAGTGAATGTAAACAAGACGAAAGAAATGGTTTTTGAAAGAGAAGACAGCATGTCAAACTGCGAAGTGCTGATTGAAAAAGAAAGAGTGGAACGGGTGAAATAGTTTCAAAGTTTAGGAGAGACGGAAAGTATGACTGTAATATTGCGCGACGTGGGATGGCAGTGAAACAAATGGATGGGGCGCTGCCTAACTTTATAAGCAGCCAAACGTGTCAAATAAGGCACGACTAGCTGTGCAAAGAAGAGCGGTGGTGTATGGGTTTGGCAGAAAATAAAAGATAAAGATAAAAGTAAGATCAATGCTGCCGAGATGAGTATTCTGGGAAGTATGAAAGCGCTGATGAAAGTTAGAAGAAGCGAAAGACGTGTGTAGCACCGTAGCGGAAGTGGAGAGAAGTGGTCTCTCGGCAAAAAAGGCGTGACTATATGTATGTAGGGTCCGCTTTAGTGTTTTCACAGTTAACTAACGATTTTTTCGCTATTTCAGGAAAGCTGTTAACTACAGTATAGTGCACATAACGTACGAATCGTCGATTGGAATGTTTAACAAACAAGATGCTTTTTTTTATTGGTACGACATAATAAGTAAGCATTCTCGCGTGCTGAAATTAAAAAAAGGTCACAAAACCGATTATTTTTTTTAGGTATTTTCGGTGGAATCTGTAGTATAACAATGGGTTTAAGTTTTATTTCGGTTGTCGAAATTTTCTACTATTTTATCACCGTTTGTGTTCAAAAATTTGTTAAAATTGTTCACAAGACATTGAATAATGAAATTAATGAGTGAAAAGATTGTTCCTAAACGTTTTGAGGACTCATTTCGATGATTTTTGTAGAAAATTATTTTATTAAAACCAGTTGAGGTTAATTTAAATTTAATAAATTGATTTGAGATATAAATAAAAAGTTAATTATTTTTTTAAATTTGTTGACATAAATTCTTTTTCTGAAATTTGTACACAAAGAGTCATTTTTTACTTTTAAATTTGAACGCAAAAAAATTGTAATTATAAAGACTTATTTTCTTGATTTTTAGCAATAAAAAAAATATAAATAATATTTGACATTAATTTAAATTAATAAACTGTTTTAAAATAAACAAATTTTTTATTTAATTTTTGCTCGAAGATAAATATCAGTAATAGTATAATTAATAATGGGAAATAAATAATCTGGAGAATTTTGGGCTCAAAATAATAAGATTTAACCCAATTCACTTGGATAAAATATGTCTCCTATCTGAGTTTTTTCCCCATAACTTTTAAACTATTTGACTAATTTTGATCATATTTGGTAGGGAGTGTAGACACTGCAAACCTTACTAAATTATGGTTAATAAAAGTTTCTGGCTACTAACAGAGGCGTTCGACTGGGGCAAGTCAGAGGTTGACCCTTCCTAAACTCTACGCCATTTTAGCACAATTTTTCCATTCTTTAATACTTTTCGAGTAAATAACATATTTTACTTTTGTAACGATAAAGTCATTATTTTATTTTTATTTCGAGATATTTAAAGTTAAACATAACGTAACAATTTTAATGCGTATTTATCATGGCGGTGTTTTAAGGTCATAGGTTTGCATTTATTACGCAAATGAAACTTTAAGTTAATTTTTTAAGTTTAATAAGAAGAATAACAAACAATTTTGCTAATACGTAATTATCAAAAAGTCCTTTTCACAATTTTGCCACAATATTCTTCTTCTGGTGCCAGCTTCTACCAAATCTAAAAAATAGTTGACAATATTTTAAATTAATACATTGATTGAAAGGATTTGAAAGAGAGTGCGTATGGATTGAAAATGAATGATTTGATCGTCAAATGCCTTCTTTACGCCGATGATCAAGTCATATTAGCGTCATCTGAAGACGAGTTACAGGCGATGGGTAATGTTATGCATGATGCCCTGAAAATCAAAGGGATGAAAATAAATTTAAGCAAAACAAAAGTTATGGTTTTTTTAAAGAGAAGAAAGCATGACAAACTGTGTAGTTCTGATTAAGAGAGAAAGAGTGGAACAAGTAAATGAGTTTGTGTACCTGGGTTCAAAGTTTACACGATATGGAAAGTATGACAGTGACTTTGAGCGTAGGGTGTTGGCAGGAAAACAAATAAATGGGGCACTGCATAGCTTTATGAAAAGCTAGACAGTGTCAAAAAAGGCACGTCTGGCTTGCATAGAGGAGTGTTGGTTTCTACACTTATGTATGGTAGTAAATGTTGGATTTGGCAGAGGAAGCATGAATTTTTTTTTGTTTTTTACCGAAAATAGTCGCAAAAAGGATAAACCTATCGTCTCGCACTGCGACTATTAGAAGGGGGAGAGCGATTATAGAAAGGAAATGATTGTGAACCCGTTTTTTGAAAAGTTGCAGGTCATAGTTCTCTGGAAAAACTGATTTTGGAAGCTTGTTCCTTCTGTAGCAGCCCTGTAAAAGAAATATTCTTGATGGAGATTGGTCCTTGTAGTGTCAATCTTGAGAGTAAATGGGGTAGACTGATCAGCGTGCCGAGTTAATAGTATGGTAGTGAATGTTGGGTTTGGCAGAAGAAGCATAAAAATAGGATTAATGCTGCGGAGATGAGTAGTCTGAGAAGTATAGCCGGAGTGACTCGGTTGGATAAAGTAAAGAATAGTGAGATAAGAGAACGATGTGGTGTAAAAGAAGATGTGGTTACAAAGATAGATAAAGGAATGCTTAGATGGTTTGGACACGTAGAAAGGATGGATAAAGGAAGATTGACGAAACAAATTTATGAGGCGAATTTGAATAGATAAGTCGGTAGAGGTCGACCTCGGCAAACATATCTCGATCAGATCAACATTGTTTTGAATAAAGACCAGGTAAAGAGTACCAACAATTGACGAGCATGTATGAGAGCACTAATGAAAGTAAAGGAAGCAAAAGATGTGTGTAAGAACCGTAGCGGAAGTGGAAGGAAGTGGTCTCTGCCTACTCCTAAATTGATTAAAAATGTAATTAAAAAATTATTTTTTTTTAAATTTGCGTATGATTACATTTAAAGCATTAACTTACAGGAAATAAAATAACAAACAGCATCATTATTTAAAAAAAATTGTATTAATAACTCAATTTTTTTTTAATGTTTTTTTAATAATCATTTACAATTTTGTTCTGATACCAGGAAATAAATACTTTATTGTCAATAGTAAACATGTGTACACACTTCTATCAATAATTAATAAAACAACGATCACCATTAAAAATTGTATGACGTCTTTTTTTAATTTGTCTACGTGCAACAGCTAACAAAACTGTATTTGTAAGTCAATTATTTTCCAACTTAATTTTTTCTATTAATCGTTCGAACAGGTAAATTAAATTTTATTGATTAATTTTCAATTGAAACATTTGTAATTACCAGAACTGTTTTAAATAATGCACTTAATAGATACTTTGCCTTTACAATCACTCTCTCAATACGTTTCTTTTGCATTGGGACAGTTTAAGTCCCAGGACTTAGCCACAGATAACGCCCATCTCATACGCAATCCTTTCCTTTTAAGCTATTAGTAAATATAACTGTAAAAATGTCTTGACAACGTTAAAGAATCTTTAGGTTGAAGGTAGCGCTGAATATCTTCTTCTTACGTTAGGACTACGTCCTGTGTTTGCCTCAAAGGTTGCCCAAAAACAATTGGGACGATGAAGACCAGCTATCATACCATCTTTTTGGTGTGCGTCCAGTTGGGCGTGGTGTGTTGGGCCCCTTCTCTCTCACAATTTTTGCCAGCCGGTCGTTTGGCATTCTGCTAACATGGTCTCTCCATTCTCTTCTTCGGTTTCTTTCCCATCTTACTATGTCTTGGACTTCACATATTTCCCTTATCTCTTCGCTTCTTTTATGGTCAAGTAAGGTATAGCCAGTTATCGATCTAAGAATTCGCATTTCCGTTGATCTAAGAAGTCGCTTTGTAGTCGTGTTCTCCGCTCTGGTCTCTATCGCGTATGTCATAATCGGTCTTACACATGTCTTATATATTCTGACCTTACTTCTGGTACTCATGTGTTTATTTCTCCAGATTATGTCTCTCAAGAATCCTGAGATTAGAGATGCCTTTGTTGTTTGAGCTTTTACTTCCTCCTTAATATTTCTAGTGCTAGTTATATTAGCTCCTAAATATTTAAAGGACATCACTTGTTCTACACTCTGCTCATAGATTGGGAGTTTACATCTTCTCGGTTCTTTGGATATTGTTAGCGATTTGGTTTTCTTGACGGATATTTGCATATTGAATTCTTCAGCTGTTTTTTGGAACTTGTGTAAGAGTCTCTGTAGGTTGTCCTCGTCTTCCGAAACGATTACAGCACCATCAGCGTAGCATATGATTTTTATTTCTTTATCTCCCAGTCGATATCCTCTCCCAGTTACTTTGACTTAATTTATAATTTCATCCATGATGATATTAAATAGGATTGGGCTTAGGCTATCTCCTTGCCTGATTCCGGTTGTCATAGGTATTTTATTGCTTAGCTTATTTGCAGTTCTTACATATGTGTAGTTGTTCTTGTTCAATTCTTCGATGGTCTTTATTACATTCGGATGAATTCTTCTCTTTTGTAGTAGGGCCAAGACGTCTGTTAACCATACCCTATCGAATGCCTGGGTTAGGTCAATGAAACGCGTGAAGTCTACTTTATTGAACTCAATGGCTTTCTTAGTAATTTGACGTATTATAAATATAGCATCTATAGTAGACCTGTTCTGTCTGAACCCTTGCTGTTCTTCACATATTCCGGTTAGAGATATTTCTTCTGCTAGAATTTTTGTAAACAGTTTTAGTACAGCACTCAACAAGCTAATACCTCGATAGTTTTTAGGGTCTGCTTTCTCTCCTTTTTTGAAAACTGGTATCAGTATGCTCTCTTTCCATTCGGATGAAACAACCTTGACAGTAAGTATTTTATTGAAGAAAATCTGTAATTCGGCCAATAAGCTTTCACCTCCATATTTGATCAACTCATTCTTAATTTCGTCAATGCCCGAGGCTTTTCTGTTTTTTAGTTTTTGGACCATGTATCGTATTTTCTCCAAGGGAATAGTCTTTTCTTGTTGTTCGTTAACATTTCCAATGTCAGGCTGTATTTCCTGTGGTGGTAAGTTGTTTTCTGTCGGAGTGTAGAGTTTTCCAAAATATTTTTCCCATTCTTCCGCCGCTATTTTTGTATATGATGAATATAAAGTTAAATGTTGCAAAAGATACTTGTTTAGAACGAAAGCTCTCAAGTGGATCGAAGAATGAACTGTAACTTTGAATTATATTTTACGTGAAAGTGAAAATAAAAAAAAACAGTTGCTTCCTACGACTTACCACGATGAATCCACGTAGTTCTTTGGTGTTGTGGGGCCCCGTATTTTTGGTCCTGGTAGCAACGCTACACATAAAATAGTTTATAATATTGTACACGATATATACACGTTGAATTATCAGATTCGAAATAAGATGGCGGCTAATGGCCAAAAACAATAACAATTGAAACGACGATTGTAGTCACTTGAGTACTTGGACTATACTCCTCGACGTCTCTTTGAGGGCCAGTTAATTTATTTTTTGTATATATGACACTTTTCAGTCAATAAAAAATTACTATTTCGTTTCTTTACTCCGAGAGTTTATACGAATAATATCCAATGGAAATCGTTTATTTCAATTAGGTTACTTTTTTTTCCGAAATGATTAAAATTGTGGATAATTGGAACAAAGTTTTATTTGCAGATGAAACCTGGGTAAGCCTAAAACATCCAGCTGGTTGTGAACGAATCTTGCGAATACCAGGAGATAGGTTAACTCTTTGCAATATCTCTGCAAGGATAATTAATTGTTTTGTAATTATATGAAAAATCCATCCTCGCAACAAATACATGTTATACATTTTTTCTTTCGAAAATATGGTAGAGACGATAATTGCTGAAATAATATTCCGTGTATTTGGTTAAAAATAAGTTTGCAATTGCATAATCTATCGTCGGAATTTCCTTAAGTACGTTTCAACGTCAAGCGAGACTTCTCAATCAAGGTTCCTCTACTATTTATTGTTTTCATTAGACGATGGCATATTTGCATCAATCAAAAAAATGTCTTTGGTTTATTAATTAGCGAAATAATGAGGTCGATTGGGGCTAATAAAATTGACAAAAAAATAAAGTATTTTAATGTTTTAAAATTATGTGAAGTATTTCGCTATAATGTAGGTTAGGTTAGGTTATGTATCACTGCAACCCTTAGTTAGTCTATTGTGGCTCACCCCTAGAGGTTACAGTTCACCGCAAAATCCAGCCTTTCTCACGAAGTTCCTGGTTGTATGGGGTGAGATATTCTTGAAATCGGTAGGTTCTAGGTTGATATAATCAAATATGTTGAACCTTATTCTTTCCAGGCCGGGGCATGAACATAGTATATGTTCAGCAGTTCGTCTTCCACGCAGACTTCAGACCTATCCTTCCAAGGTGGTATCTTAGACGACAGTGTACTGTAAGCAGTCCCGTTAGAATTCGCAGGTCATTCCTGCTCTATTCTAAGATCTGCTTGGTTGTTTTTCTTGAAGGTTTAGGTAAGAACGCCTTCGAGTGAGTCAACCCTGGTATATCGGACCAGTACGTGAGTATTTTCCTCTCCACCCAGTCCGAAATGTTTGTTTTGGCGGCACTTGTAGTGACTCCAAAAACCGGTTCTGGTCCAGTGAACGCAGATTCGGCCCCCCGTTTTGCAAGGGTGTCGGATTTTTCGTTTTCCTCCACCCCCTGGTGCCCAGGTACCTACATCAAGGTCACCCTGTTGTTCTCGCTATAATGTTAGTCGGATAAAGGTCGTTATAAAAATATTATTAACGATTACAAATATTTAAAATTTTGGCGAAGGCGCGCCCAACAAATTCCCATTTTTTGCGACTGATATTTTTACAAACGAAAATTAAAAACTAAAGTGTTGTCGATACATTAATTTGTCGTTTACGTGCAATATTTAGGTCAATGTTTCTTTTATTGCTTCCGAAATTCGAATTAGTTGAAAAATATTGAATTTTAACGACAATCCTTTGTTTTTTACTTTTTTCATTAACGTACCGTTTAGGTTTTTATCGTTTCACATACGAGTAACGAGCATTTAATAATGCATCACTCGAATGTGACAAGAAATCACTATTAATTAACGATTTTCGTATTTTTTTTTGTTTTGTTTCGTGCTTCTCGTTTATGTGTATCAGCAATTATCAATGATGGACAAAATTAAAGCAACAACATATTATTCCATTCAAATTGCTGCAATAAATTCCAGTGGGAAGTTATAGTAATGGGTCCGATTTTGCGAATCCCGAATTTTGACATATCTCTACTATTCTCTACTATTCGAATACAATAGTTTTTAAGTGGACGTGTGTGTGTGTTTGTGTGTGTGTGTGTGTGTGCGTGCGTGTGTGTGTGTTTGTGCGCGTGTGTGTGCGTGCGTGTGTGTGTGTTTGTGTGTGAGTGCGTGTGTGTGTGTGTGTGTGTGCGTGTGTGCGTTCGAAATTAATTTTCGTCTTGATTATCTTGAGAACAAAAATGATATCAACTTTGGACCAATTGTATTCGACGCATAATTACGCAACTTAGAACTGATTATATTTTCAGCAAAATCGGTCAAGCTGTTTTTTATAAATAATCAAAAAACTTAAAAAAAATGGTAAACTACCAGAATTTTGCAATTTATAAATTATTCTATTTTTAATACAGAATTTTAAGATCTTTTGAATAATATGACTTGTTTTTTTTATTGCGGGAATTGATAATATAATTATTGTATATTAAGAATATTTGTATGAAAACAATGATGACAATATTTTTAATAATTATAATAATCCACAGACCTAGAAAATCTCAATTATCTATAAAAAATAAGGTACTGTTGAGAATTGATCAACTGACAGCTCATCCAAACCAACCCAACCTTGACCCTATCCTCACTTCATACTATTGTTTGGCGTTAGTCTTGTTTATACATGACAAGTGTCATTGTATTGAATAAAAATGTATGTCATTTTTCAGTAAAATTAAAAATGTATTTTTCTTTTAAAAGTTTGTCGCCACATGCTAATTTTTGATTGTAAGTTAATAAATTCAGTTATTGCAAAAATCTGGACTCAATTTTTCATCAACTAAACCCAAACCCACTGCAAATCAACAACAGGTACTGATCTACAAAGCAATCCTCAAGCCCATTTGGACCTACGGTATCCCACTGTGGGGATCAGTAGCCAATTCCAATATTGAAATTTTGGAGCGATTCCAATCGAAAGTGCTAAGAATTGTTGCAGATGCTCCATTATTTGTGCCAAATTTTATTATAGCCCGTGATCTTCAAGTGGAATCGGTCAAATCGAAAATAAAAAACTTATCCATAAGCTATAAAAATAGATTAAGATTTTATCCAAATATACTGACATCTAACCTCATGGTACAACCAGCAGCCCAACGTAGACATAAGCGTTATGATTCATACGACCTAATTAATAGGTTTTAACGAGTGTCCCCAATAGACAAAACAAATTAATCTAGTTATTAATTATAGCTGTAAGAGATAGTAATCACTGGATTCCTGTCGTGCACGTCAACTGATTTGTATTATCACACAATTTTCTTATTATAATAACTATTATAGATTGCAAATAAATAGGAAAATTAAAAAAAAATGTTTCACATCTGCCAGGCGTCCCATGACGGCTCAATTTTTTTTTGAACGTCACTATAGCTCAGTCAAACCACCTCGTTTACATAAACGTATTAAAATTTTCTATTAAACGGGCAAGGTAAAAAAAATATTCGAACCAAAACAAAACGTAGCTTTAATTGACGTCGACAATAATTAATTACGTACGCGACCATCGCGTCCCCCTTGCGAAATATCATCCGAGCGTCCCCCACCTGGACGTTTATTTCTTATCAAATTGATAGACCCACCTTCACTGAAACGCCGAGTTTGATTTCTGTTTTGTAGTACTTTCTTGAGTGTTCTTTCGTATCTCGACACGAAGACCATGCCATAATACGAATATCGTCTACTTACAGTACCTTTCGCCGTAATTGCAATTTCAGTCCTCCAATTTTTTATCAAAGTGCATTTATTTATGAATAATTAATTTTTTTATGCTGTCGGGAATATTTTTATGTAGTGCGATTGTGACATTCTTCAATTTTGGATTTTATAATGATGCTTCACAAATACGTTTAAGGTGAGTACCGAATTTTATTTTTCCTTTCCAGAGTGAATGTAATTTATAATTTTCGCGCAGAAAAAAAAAAGTTTATCCTATTTCTATACAAAAAAATATACCGAAACCAAAAAAAGCTTAGCAGACGACTTTGCGAGCGGATTGCAAAAGCTTATGTAAGGAATTCTTGTTAAAGAAAATATTACGAAACAGCAATATTAGTTGCACAAAATCCAATATTAACGAATATATTTGCATTGAAAACAATTTCATTGGATGTTTTAACTAACGATCAGCCCTGTATATTCGCTTTTGCGGAGTGCACATTGGGCAACAGATACAAAACGCAGATATTGTGACACGAATAATGCTAGTTTGGAAATAATAAATTGAAGTGTAATTGTGATATTTTAAAATTAATAAAAAAATAATTATTTATTATTTTCGCTGCTAACGACTTATCTTGTTTTGCAAATCTTGTATATAATTTCGACGTAACATACAACTATGGACTTTCGTTCGACATTTAATCAAAAGTAGGTAAACGTCTTGTGAAAATCAACAGCCCACGAGTGAGAGTACTGATTTTGTTAAAACAAGTCTTGCAAGACAATTTAAACGCTGTTTCTGTTAAAACGTACTATAAATCAGGTTTTTCACAACCCCTTAAGGTTTATCATCGTCCAACGCCGAAGGGGCACTAAGAAAAATAACCTGCTTAACCCTGCAACCATGGTATCAACTCAAATTCAAATTTTATTTATTTCCGTATTAAAGTACAATTAATTGTTATAATAATAATTGTAGTTATAATATTATAAGACACCCAACCGAGCATTTAACCTAGCCATTTCTGCCTGTTTTGTTACTACTCAATTAGGTATTCTTTACTCCGTACATTTAATTTTTAATAGATAATATTGAATACATACGTATAAAAAAAAAATATGAATTAACTAAGTCACAGTGAAAACACGACGAAGAAACTTATACAATTATAAAACTAACCAAAAATTAGAGGACCATGCATTACGCAAAGAATAGCAGACAGAAACGACGATGAACCAGAAGCTTGCAGGTTATTATGCCATCATATCAAAAATTCTATTTTGGTTAGTTGGTAAATATTTTCCGATCTCAATTTGGAATTTTTTAAATTTTTTTATCTGTCTGAGGTGTAACGGGATTGTATTGAAAAATTTTGGACCAAAGAAAGATAATGATCTTTGACTGACTGATTTTTTAAAAAATTGTAGAGAAATCTCCACATTAATAACTGATCGAGTTAAACGTGTGTTTTTGTGGCTAAATTTTTCGGCGTTTTTGTGTATTCTTATTACACATTGATAAGCAAAAAGTAGCTTTTCTTTTTTTAGAATTATTTTTAAAATATTGTTTTGTGTTGTCTCTAAAATTTTAAAAGTGGTGTTAAACGCTCCACCCCAGGCCGCTATACAATACCTTAATAAAGATTCCACTAGAGAATTATAAAGTATTAGTGGGTAAATTTTTCTTTGAAAGAATTTCCCTAACAACATAGAATTTATGCATTAAAGCTCTCAGTCTATAGTTAACTTGGACAATATGATGTGACCAACGTATGTGTTGGTCAAATATTACACCTAAATATTTAATTTGGGAAACTTTATGTATTAAGGGGCAGTTACAATCGATTTTTTGACAGTCCTTAGTGTGCAGCTTTATTTCAAAGTTATCAGATTGTTTTACAATGTTTGAGCTGAATGTAATACATTTTGTTTTCAATACATTTAGGGTTAATAGTTTTTTATTTAACCACAAACTTATCTTCCCCAAAGCTGCTTCTGCCTTATTCTATTTGTATCATTCACCGAAATTGATCGATAGGATGTGAAAGTTGAGACAAGTGTGCTGTCGTCTGGTGGTTTTCAAGAGGTCGTGTAAAAGAAATAGGGTGGGGGACAGGATGGAACCCTGGGGGACCCCAGCATTGGTTTTTAACGCATAAGAAGAAATACCGTCAACTGTCACATGTAGCGAGCGATCTTGCATGAAGCTCATGAGCCATTGGCGCAGTTTGGTTGGGAGACCGTAGGCAGATAATTTGCTTAACAATGCCTGGTGCCAAACGCGGTCAATGGCTTTAGACATATCCATGGCTATTGCATGGGATTCACCAAATTTCTCAATAGTGTTTGTCCAGAGCTGAGTGACATAAGCCAGCAAATCTCCAGTAGACCGAAGTTGTTGAAATCCATATTGTCTGTCATGAGTTATATCAAATTTTTCCATATATTTGATGAGTTCTATGTTAATCGCTTTTTTCATAACTTTGGATATCACTGAGAGCAATGCAATAGGGCGATAATTCGCAGGAATAATAATATTTATAATAATATTCATAAGTTTTATTTATTCTGTAATCGTAAGAGTAGAAAAATACATAATAGACGAAAGCCTGCCAGCGAGGCGCGCCTGAAGTGCCTACGCGACGATGTTCGATAATTCATAACTTTGTTTCTTATGAATTTTACCAAATTTTTTTTGCAGATATCGGTAGCTTAATGTTGAAGCTTTTAAATAAAAAAAATGTTGTTTTATCTCAAGCAGAAGTTGCTTGAATATCAAAGTATTTATTGCAACATTAATTTTTTATAAATAAATTACATTTTTTTAATTGCTCGATCACACTATTATATCCTTTTGCTAATATTGTACTAACCATTGAATTTTGGTAAAATTTTTATTTAAAACTCGCTGAAAAATCGATGGTTTAAAAAAAAAGTAGCCTAAAAACTAATTTGTCTATAACTTTTTGTAAAAAATTTTTAGATTACATTTGACATATGTATAAATAATTATCGCCAAAAAAAAATAGGAAATTCGATGTGCTGATTTTTGGTGGCCCTCTTCGGAAAACTTGATTTTTTACGAAGTGATAATGTTTGTGTTGACAACTTGGAAATGCTCTCGATTTTTTTGGGAAATCAGATTTCCATCAGTAACAGTTAAAAGTCTTTAAATTGCCAGCTATAATATCGTTATTACAATGTAGATGGTTGACGTTTTGCAATACCAAACAAGTTACGAGCAAGTGCTAGCCGCTTTGGACGTTATATAAGAAGATGTTGGCCCAGAAAAGGTGTGTCCGTGGACAATTATGTCTTATGTACTTAATGCCAATGGTAGTTTTCATGGTATGTGTGCAGTCGGGATCCACTTCATATTTGTTTTACCGCTTTTTGTATTACTTTACATAACTTTGCCACCAGGTGAAGGTCGGATTGCCCGAGCAGGCGGCGTATATTTTCAGTCGTAATCGATTAATAACCCTAAGAAAGTTAATTTCTAAAAATATTCCTACTATTTTTTTAAGTTAAGAGTTCCCTATTTGGATATTTTTATTTCTACTCAAGTCCATTTGCTCAGTCGTGAATTTTACATTATTATATCATATTTTTTCTTGCTTTTTACATAATCACGTACAGATACGTATCGTTTTAGAGTAAATGTCATTCTTCGGTCAACATTACATTCATTTTTCACCAGAGGCGTACCATCGAAACAGGGAAATCCACACTACATACTCGGTTTTAAATATTTATTGAAGAATCCGTGTGAACAGTCTATATTTCTGCACAATACCAAGCTGCATGCAATTAAAATGGACAACAAACAGTTTATTATCTTATTATTATCATGTCGACCATCTTGCCGACCATCTAATCGACCATCTTGTCGACCATCTAGTCGACCATCTTGATAACCATTCAGTCAATGATCATGTCGATAATCTAGTCAACATTTACAGCAAATGCAATACAAATTGCTGCTGCATATGTTTATGGGAAGATTTCTTAAAGCACAATATTGTTATTCACACGATTAACGATCCATGCTTTAAAAAAAAAAATTTCTTCACCCTTGGTGTTCCATTTATCTCTTCAACATGTATATTTAATTTGTACATTACTGGGTGCTTCAATAACCTGTACATTTCGTGCAATACCTACAGTCGATACAGTTGGGATATAGTAGCTAAAATACGATACATACATTCTTGATTCGATTGTTATTCCTGATTTTGTTGTTGAAATATACCGGTCATCAATCATTTAATACTAAATCAAATGAGAAATGAATAATAATTTGCAATTGTCATTTTGACAAAAACGTGGGCTATACAAATAGACGTCGCGTTGCTATGCTACGCGTCACCTCTCCTCTACAACAGAACGCGCATGCGCGGCATGAATCGTTACACATTTTCGTCATGCTAGCTCGTGTGACGCGCGTATAGAAGTTTCACTTTAAACATCCAAATACCCAGAAAGAGTCAACGATTTACAACCAAATTTTCTATACTCAGACTCTAACTGTCACTCCCACTGACACTTTGACATCGTGTTGCTCGGCTTGAGTAGTGTAACGTCAGATTAAATTGGGGTGGTGAAAGGGATCTTTTCGTGTTTTCTGACGAGTCCCGATTCTAAATTAGAGTCCACGATGGTTGTAGAATAATATGGGGTTCGATAGCATATGTTGGCGTGTCACTCTCTAGTTTTATTGACAAAAATTTAAATGCAAATGGTTACATTCGAATACTGTTGCTTTGCCATACTTAAGAGGGTTAATTTAACCCCTTTTTCAACGCACATTCTTGTACAGTAAGAGTTATCACAAGCTTTTTATAAGAAAATAAGGTAAAACTGCTCACATTCGAAGATTGTAGCATTTTTAGTTGTTACAAAAAAAAAAAAAACCTGGTGATGACCGCATCAAATGTTTATTACACTACTTCTACAGTGCTTGAACCTGTTAATTAATAAACGACTATTTCACCGTCCTTTGTATGTTAATTATTTATTAATACCCATAACTAATTATTAGTTTTTTTAGTAATTTAAAATGCAAAACGTATAATTTACAATAAACTAATTGCAATCATGAGTTAATTAAAAAATTATACTTTAAAAAATGTTTTAGAGAGAAAAAAAGAAAACATTATCAAACTGAATACCTTCTGCCTACGCCACTGAACAATGACAGCTGACACTGTCGAATTTCGTATTACCAACTGTTATTTCGAAACAAAAAGAAGGTTGGTTAGAAATGATTTTGTTTCGCGAATAACTGAGAAACTTTCACAGTTTATTCATCTTTCATCTAAGTATTCGCGACAAAAAAACTGCGTAATCGATTCAGGTCCGTTTTATAAAACGACAGGTCCGGCTTTCTCTCATGACAAAGCCCGAAACTGCTTTACGAATACAGTTTATCGAAAAGTAATTTTGAATTTATTCTTTATTTCGACAAAAAGAGGTCAATACGCAAACCCTTTTTGCTCTATTAAATATTTAAATAATTATCTGCTGAAGAAAGTGGAAAGTTGACAAGAGAATTTACTTCTGTCCCAACTATTGTAATCGCGTAACGAGAAGCACAAGTTAATAGTAAAAAAAAACGTTTTCATCATTAATCTGTCATTTCTTTTTTTGTTTCAATGATTTCGCGAGACGCTACATTATTATTTTAATGTCCAATGATATCTTAACGAAAATAGACGTAAATTTTTTCTACATGTTAAAATAATTTTTCGAAAAAAAACCATTTTTCTGTATATTCACTGAATTTTCTTGAAACAAATACATGAATTTGGAAGGAAGTGATCTCTGTCTACCCCTACGAAAAAAAAGGCGTGACTATAGGTATGTACGTAGCTAAGACTCTTATGCTATTTACCGTTTACAAAATTTAATTCCATGTTTATCGTTGTGTACTTAATAATAAGAATTATTAGTGCTGTGATAAGAAAATGGAAGCATTATAGATTGTTCTTAGCTTCCTGAACTTATATCAAACTTAAATAAGGTTATGTATATTATACAATAAAATATTATTTACAGAATGGCTTTAGAACTTGTTCTCAAGGTCTTATATATTAACGATATTTTTGACGACAATAAAATAATTATAGGGATGGAAAACGTCATGGAATCAAACCATGTTCTTATTATCTAATTTCAAAATATAACTTATAATATTGAGGTAACTAATTAAAATCATTATCAAAAAATGGTCGTACCTTATAAGAGATAACCTGGCTTTTCACTCTTCTATCTTTGCAGGAAATTTAAAAGACCTATGCTTCGAATCCCATGGGTAGCAAAGCAGACAAATGAAGCGTTTTTAAATAGAGCAAACGCCGTCCGCGAACTACTAATAACAGTTAAATGCAGAAAGCTGACCTATCTAGGTCACATACTCAGGGGTGATCGTTACCGCATCCTTCAACTTATAATGAAGGGCAAGATAGAAGGCCGTAAAGGAGTCGGTAGAAGACAAGCCTCGAGGTTAAGGAATCATAGAGAATGGACCGGAATTCGAAACGCAGAACAACTCTTTAGAATCGCCGAAGACAGAGCACAGCTCGCAAAAGAAGAAAAGAATGGCTTTTTAATATCTCAATCTTATCAAAATTGGTCTATAAAATACTTGATGCGACCGACTTTCAAGAATTCTCAATAAAAATGGGAGGAAAACATCCCGATACAATTTAATTTTTTTTTCATGCTTCATTAATTTAGTACTTTAGTACTTTAGTACTTCCTGTCATACAAAAAAGTCGATAATCTCTTTTTTTTCTTTTGTTTTTTCAGCAAATATTTTTCTAAATGGTATTTATTAATGTTTTTGTCTGCTAAATTATTTTATTCGAATCAGTTTTTTAATTTATAGTCGTTAGGAAAAAAGTAAAGTGATTATTGTTGACATGGTAATGAATCCGTAATATGATGATTGGTTTTTATTTCCACATATCCGACGTTTATAATTTTTTTATCCCCGTAGTTTTGGGAATTGTAATTTTGTTATGGTTGCCTTTGTCAGTGTGAGAGTTTCTGCACCATACGTGATCACCGGTAATATGCATGTGTTAAAAGTTTTACGTTTTAGACTGAGAGGCATATCACTTCCAAGGACGTTTCGTAGCTTTCCAAAAACAGCAAATCCCAGAAAGAAGCTCGTTCGTCTGGTTATCTTTGCCGATACTGATTTCATGACCTAGATACACATACTATTCTGCTGTTTCTATGTTTGTTGTCTAATGGCTACTTTAGAGGCTATGTACAGGTTGCCCAAATTATTTTTGGTCTTGTTGTCCCGTTGCATCATTAAAAACTTTCAAATAGGCAATCAAGCAGTCAACTACAAATTTTTCTTGTAAGTTTACAATCATTTTATATCATAAAATATATCTTAACATACTTAGTTATAAGTATTTACGTTAACCCATAGAGGCTTACATTTTTTCACTAGTTAATTTCTATTTAAAAATGTGATCTTGGGGTTTTTATGGTAAATGAATATGAAAATAAAGTAAAAAAAATTGAAATTTTTCTATCCAAATGTATAAAAAATTATATTGGTATCTACAAAAATTTAATTTGGGGATTTCGGAGGCTGTGACTACGAATTTCCTTACAAAAAATGAAATTTTTTATTTCTAAGACTGCAGATTACAAAAAAACGATATTGATATTTTAAATACTGCACCCTGGAGTTTTGGGGGTTAATGTGAATGCTCAGAACATTGTTCGGATAATATCTTAACTTAAAATGATTATAATTTTGCAAGAAAAAATCATGACCGTTACCGTTAAATAACTTATTTTACAAAAAAAAATATCTAACTAAAAAAATCCAAAAAAATTTTGAGCATCCTATGCAAAGCCTCAAATACATACATACATATAGTCACGCCTTTTTCCCATAGGGGTAGGCAGAGACCACTTCCTTCCACTTTCTACGGTTCTTACACACATCCTTTGCTTCCTCTACTTTCATTAGTGCTCTCATACATGCTCTTCGGTTGTTGGTACTTTTGACCTGGCCTTTCTTCGAAAAAATGTTGATCTGATCGAGATATGTCCTCCGAGGTCGACCTCCACCGACTTCCGTCCATTCACACTCGCCTTATAAATTTGTTTCGTCAATCTTCCTTTATCCATCCTCTCTACGTGTCCAAACCATCCAAGCATTCCTTTATCTATCTTTGTAACCACATTTTCTTTTACACCATAGCGTTCTCTTATCTCACTATTCTTTACTTTATCCAACCGAGTCACTCCGGCTATACTTCTCAGACTACTCATCTCCGCAGCATTAATCCTATTTTCATGCTTCAAATGCCTCAAATGTAGCCTAAAAATCCCATTTTATGAATCTTCTTCTTCACGTGTCGTCTCCTCTTAGAAGGTTGGCTATCTATCATCATGGCGATTCTTGCTTTGGATGCGGCTGCTCGGAACAATTCCATTGAAGTATAGTGATACCACTCTCTCAAGTTCTTTAGCCATGAAGTGCGTCTTCTTCCCTTACTTCGTTTACCCTGAATTTTTCCTTGTATTATTAGTTGTAACATGCGGTATCTTTCTTCACATGACCCAGATCAGCAATTTTTCCTGTTTTTATTGTGTTCACTATTTCTGCCTCTTTACCTACTCGCCTCAATATCTCTGCGTTTGTTACCCATTCTGCCCAAGAAAGTATTAAAAAAACATACCATTTGGCTAGTCTAATCTTAAGTTTGACACTCAGGTGTGCAGAATATTTTCCTCGTGTTTGTAAACGCAGCTCTAGCCTGACCTATTTTGCATCTTATTTCTCGCGAGTATCCTCCAGTCTCGTTCAACATCTCTCCCTGTCAGTCGTAGTCTCAAAGCTGAGAGGTCGTGATTCCATGATTTTCAATTTGTGTTGTTGGTGATCTGCTTCCAAAGTGTTCTATCTTCTATGTCTCTAATGGTTGTTTGTAAGGGTCTTCCCGTAATTTTCTTTACCTGGTCTACCCATCTGGTGGGAGAGCGACCCCTTGTCCTCTGGCCTTCTATTTTTCCTTGTATCATCAATTTTTCCATGTTGTCTCCCTGTCTTCTGTTTATATGCCCATAGTATTGGAGAATTCGTCGTCGGCATATTGTAGACAGTCGATCATTTATGCCTATTTCTTGAATAACTGATACATTTGTCCTCCGTGCTGTTTAATGGATGCATAGTAGTCTTCTCCAGCACCAGAGCTCAAAGCTCATAGCACCCAGGTATTTGTACTCTCTCAATCTCTCAACCTCTTCATTGCGAATACATAACCTTAAATATCTTAAAAGCATGACGTGATTATGATCTCGAATTTAAATTCTACGCAGCAAAATACTTTGGAAATGACCCCCAACTGCCCAACAACAGAATCTTGTAGGCCTGCGTAATTAATGATTTTTGGAAAAATTATAGACCAATCAAAATTACTGTCGGCCTTTTTGTTTTACAATTAGTTATTTTTATTCTTAGACAGATAGCTGAAAAAGCAATAGAATACAACAATGTTGCTTACAAGTGTTTTATTGATCTAAAACAGGCTTTTGATAGAGTCAGACTGAAGGATGTGCTTGCACTGCTCGAGGAAAGAAATTTGGACTCTCATCTTATCGCATTAATTAAAGAATTGAATACCGGAAATTCTACGTTTATAAGAGTTGAACAGAAGCTAACAAAAAGTATAGACATATCAACAGGTATAAGACAAGGAGATAGCCTTAGCCCTATTTTGTTCAACATCGTCATGGATAAAATAATCAACGAAGTCAAAACGGCGGGAAAAGGATACAGGATGGGAGATCAGGAGTTTAAAATAATCTGTTATGCTGATGATGCGGTCATTATGTCGCAAGACGAGGACAATTTACAGAGAATGCTATTTAAATTCGAGCAAACTGCACAACAGTATAACATGATCATCTCGCAAGAAAAAACACAATCTCTTACAATATCACGAGATCCCAAAAGATGTAAACTGGCATTATATAACAAGAGCGTGGCACAGGTTATGTCATTTAAATACTTGGGTGCTCAAATAACCAGTAACCGTGATCTTAAGTCGGAAGTCAAGTCGCAAACAATCAAAGCAGCAAGACTATCGGGATTCCTACGAGATGTGATATGGAGGAACAAGCACATGTCTATAGCGAGCAAAACAAGAATCTATAAGACCTGCGTAAGACTTACGCTACTGAAACGAGGGCAGAAACAGCAGCAACAAAGAGAATTTTAAGAGCAGCCGAAATGAGAACCCTAAGGACCATAACAGGACATACTTTACTCGACAGGCAGAGGAGCGAAGACATCAGAGCTACCTGCGGCATTCAAGATGTAGTAAGATGGTCCAGAGTCCGAAAGAAAGCTTGGAGGGATCATTTGGACAGAATGCCTGGAAACCGCCTCGTAAGAGCTGCTAAGCACAACAAGCCTGAAGGTAACAGACCACCAGGACGACCGCCCAAGAGGTGGCACGAGAGCTGGACATCAGAATCCCAGTTGCGGCTGCTATGAGTGCTAATATATGAGGAAAAACAAGACAAATGTCTTAAGAAAAAGAAGAAGAAGAATTAGTTATACACGCGGAGGATTTTTCCGATGCGAAGAATTTATGGTTTTAACAAATTTGTTTGGAAATTCGTCTCCGCTTGATTCAAACGAGAGAGATAAAAAATTCTTACTGCTTGAAATATTAAAAGACGTCGTAAGTGAAAACATATTCGAAACAATACGAAGCTACAGGAGATTTGCTGTAATGAAATATCTCATAGGAGACGTGAAAGTTATTTATTTATCGATTAAATATTGACGTTAGACAAAAAGGATCGATGCACTAATATGTTTGTTTTAATAATAATGCGTCTGTGGGAGGTTAAGTGGAATCGAAGGAGAACCGGTCAAAATAAAATATATATTTTAATTTTTTTTTTCAACAATGTTAATTGAAATATACACTGCTCAACAATGGAAGTGGATAATTATAATTTTTGCAAAAATTGCATTTAAAAATGTTGTCAGAAAAATTAAACTGTATGCCGTGTATGAAAATTAATCTACAATAGAGAATATTTTTTGCAATTTTTTTCTATGCCTCGGTTATCTTTTTAACGGAAGAATGTTATGAATTTTAGTGGAAGATAAGCTGCATTGTTATTAGAAAGAAGTTTTCTTATTTACGTTAAAGTTATGCCTTTACGACGATTAGATGTAGTGCAGCTCGACCAATTAGTGCGTTGGATACGTGAAGATTTATTTCAAGTAGAAGTATCTACATGGTTAAATGTTTCGCAAAGCGTCGTCAGTCGAGTATGGAATCGATTTGTAGCAACTGGGTTTGTACAGGAGGAGGACGAGTACGAGTCACAAGACCCAACATTCACGGCTTCAAGAATTAACAGCTTTACTAGACAAGGCACTGGAGGCACTAACGTTTTTTAATACAAATTTCAAAAAAAATTCTATATCCACTTCAATTGTTGAGCAGTGTATTTTCATTCGGAAAAGAAACAATTTATAAGGAAGTACTGCAAAAAATTGTTAATCTTATAACAAATTCTTTAAAACTGTAAATCTAAATGAATTGTTTTGATAGCTGTAATTAACAACGAGACAAAATATGCATAGCCTACTATTTAAATACTCGATTAACTCCAAGAACGGACATAAAAAAAATATAATTTAATTTTTTGGATAATTTCATATTGTTAGGTTAATTTTATTCGGGAGATTATTAATTTTTTGTAGATTTGATGTTGTTTGGTCGCTTATAATTATCATGAAACTTTTTTAGAATCGTGATTTCAAACTAGATAAAACGAAAATGCGTCACGATAAAGAAACAAACACATAAATATATAGGATTAAGTCGCGAGAGAATGAGACAGAATACATTACGTCCCCACTACTCTACCGTCGTATACGGGCCCGTACACGGATATTCGAAGAATTATTAACAGAATTCATAACGAAGCGATCAGAATTATCAATCTTTTCTTTTAATTGTCAGAGTCTACGCGCTTATGTCGCAGATGTAAATTCTGACAGAATTGCAATGAAATCCAACTTCTTGATACTCTTGGATACATGGCTAGATAATGATGATCATATTGATATATCATTTATTTTGTAAAAATGTATAATAAAAATATTTGTTTACATTGAATCAAAAAATTTCTATCTTTAATAAAATGCTACTTTAATAATAATAAGATTATAACAAATAAAATAAATGAACTCACCACATTGGGCGATGAACAACAAGGATTCAGATCGGGAAGATCTTGTACTGATGCGATATTTGTCCTGCGACATATAACTGAAAAATCCATCGAGTATAACAAACCAGCCTTCATGTGTTTTATAGACCTGGAAAAGGCGTTCGACCGATTACAACTGGAGGACGTGGTACACCTTCTATACAACAGGCAAATCCCATACATCATAAAAACCATCAAAAATATTAACCAGAGAAACAAAATACAAGCCAAAATTAATGGCACAACTACCGAAGAAATTTCTGTAAATAGTGGTATTCGACAAGGAAATTCCCTTAGCTCTTTATTGTTCAACATCATTATAGACGAAATAATAAAAAGCACTCGTAACCTGAAAGGGTATAAAATGGGGATCAAAGACGTCAAAATCCTATGCTATGCCGATGATGCTGTTCTGATTGCAGAAAACGAAGATGACCTACAGAGATTATTATTCAAATTTAACACAACGGCAAAAAGTCTAAAAATGAAGATATCTGCAGCAAAGACGAAATGCATGACCACTTCAAAAACACCTATCAGATGCAAACTGGTTGTGGATGATAAAATTATACAACAGGAGATGAAATTTAAATACTAAGACATAGAAATATCAGGATACGGTGACATCGAGGCGGAGGTAAGAAACCAAGCGGCAAAAGCAGCACGAACCTCAGCTTACCTGAATGATACAATCCTCCGAAACAAATACATCAAAATCGAGACCAAATCCCGAATCTACAAGGCGGTCATCCGACCTATATTTACATACACAGCGGAAACTAGACCAGATACATCGAACACAAAGAGAATATTAGAAACCACCGAAATGAAAATAGTGCGCAGGATCGCTGGAAAAACTCTTTTTGACAGGGAGAGAAGCGAGGACATTAGAAGAACATGTAAAATAGACAATGTAAATGAATGGATACTGCGAAGAAAGAGAGAGTGAAACGAATACATAGATCGGATGAATGACGATGAATGGTCAAAATAACTAAAAACAAGTCGCCCTTAGGGCGCCAAAGCGTTGGAAGACCCCGCAAGAGATGGAGCGACAACCTTTCTTATAATTGAACGGCAGAGGATACGAAAAAAAAGCAAATTGCTTACATTAAATAAGGAAGAAGAAGCTGGTCGATCAATAGCACTCTCTCTCTCTCTCTTACTCTTTCTCTCTTTCTCTTTCTCTCTATGCTTACTACCTCTATAGTGTATTCATCTCATTTTCTTAAAAATTGAGTAACAACATATCGCTCAGTGAAATGCAAATACTGGCTGCAGAACATCAAGACAGTTAATGAAAAAACCTTCCCGGAAGAGGGCAGACGGATAGGCTATGCAGCACGCTTGGCCTGCTCATTGGCAACATCGCACTAAGTGCGCACCTCTTCAAACTTAAGCTGGCGGCTGAGAAAAACTGCCGACTATGCAGCGAAGAGAAAGAGAGCAGCATTTTGTGTTGCTGCCCGATGCTAGCGGTGTACAGGTACCACGCCTGGGGCCGCATGATAATGGATCCAAGTGATCTAAATAAGATAGGGCCAACAGAAGTCTTGTGGTTTGCCAAAACCAGCGGACTGAAATTTCGATGCATTGAAAAAACAGTGGTAGTCACATAGGATTAAAAGATCTAGGTGACATGGGTGCCTATACCAATGGCCCAACCGCAAAAATGTAATGTAAGTTTCACTTCTACCGCGCATGAACTCACACTCGTTTTTTTTGACGTATAAATTAATATTAAATTAAAACTTTACGACAAATGCTATTAAATTTTTTAGGATTTTCCCCAATTATGCAAAGAGTAGTTAAAAAATATTTTTACATAATAATTTATTATTATATATTATATTATACAAAATTGACGTAACATGAATGCAATAACAATGTCGTCTGAACTTGTTTTTATGCAAAAATAAAAAAAAATCACAACAATAATATAAAATAATTAATTACTTATTGTAAGACCTTAGTTAACGTAAACTTTAACGCTAATTTATTATCACAGGAAAAACCATCCAAATAAGAACCGCATTTTCGTACATTTGTACGTACGGATTGTGCGCGGCAGCTGCCTCGCTCGAACACGCCGCGGTGCGAGCCCAATACGAGTCTTCTTCTTCTTCTTCTAGTGCCTATTCGTTTCGAATATTGGCGACCATCCTGGCTATAATGACCTTGTTGACTGCTGATTTAAACAGTTCTGTGGTTGTTTTTGAATACCATGTCATTAGGTTTTTGAGCCATGATATCCTTCTTCTTCCGGTCCCTCTCTTTCCAAACACTTTTCCTTGAAGGATGGATTTTAAGAGTTTGTATTTGTTGTCATTTCTTATTGTATGTCCGAGATATTCCAGTTTCCTTCTCTTAATCGTTTACATCACCTCTTTTTTCTTCCCCATTCCTTCCAGTATTGTTTCGTTGGTCACTCTATCTACCCATGATATTCTAAGGATCCTTCTGTATAGCCACATCTCGAAGGCTTCGAGTTTCTTTTGTGTTGCTTCGGTCAATGTCCAGGATTCCATGCCATAGTACAATATGGAGTACACATAGCAGCGCAGGAGTTTTACTTTAATATCTAATTTGAGGTTATGGCTTTTGAAGAGCTTAGATATTTTGATGAAGGCATCTTTTGCTTTTTCTATTTTACATCTGATCTCTTGTGAGTGGTCCCACTGTTCGTTTATTAAGGTTCCCAGGTAGACAAGTTTGGATACCCGTTCTATTGGTATATTTTTAATAAATAGTTGGCAATTTTCTTTCTTCTCTTTACTTATGACCAGAAATTTCGTTTTGTTGATGTTCATTTTTAGCCCATATCTTTCACTTCATTCACTTTGTTCATTAGCTGTTGTAGACCTTCTATACTATCTGCAAATATGACGGTATCATCTGCATATCAGATATTGTTCAGCCGTTCACCGTTTACAAGAATTCCATTATCATCGTTTTCCAGAGCCTCTCTAAATATCTCTTCTGAATACAGAATATCAGAGGGGAGATGATATACGAGTCTAGAACAATAAAAATCGACGCAATCGCAGTCGCGATCTATCGAATTTTTTCGTGAAACTCTTATCTCTCGATAAATTTGTGTAATACTTTCACTTCTGTTTCGTCCAGTTGATCCAAAAAACCACAAAAACAGCCGACCGAACAAACCAGATGAAGCGACAATTTTAAGATTTATGTTAATAAGTCCCATTTCGTCATTCGCAATAATTCGTGATATTTGTGTTAGTGTTAAAATGAAATAAATTTAGGAGGTCTGACGGTAGAGTACTCAGTATACAACCTGTATAATTTTCTTGTAGAGGATTATTAGGAAAGCACAAACTTTTAAAGACACGTCTTCTACGTGTCATCAACAAATGTTCGGTTTTTTTCATGTTAGTAATGTTTTAAACATATTAGCAGTAGAAGTAACATTTCTACATATTTAATTAATCATATAAAGGAGAATTTGAGTTATTAAACAACAATTTTAACAATAAAACACATGATATTAATCTATATATATATATATATATATATAGATATATAAAAATGAAAAAATGTTTGTATGTATGTTTGTATGTATGTATGTATTTTCAGAAGTTGTTTTATACATACCAGTGGTGGTTTTAATGAAAAAAAAACTTTCTTACTATAGGAGTGGGTAGGGGATGAAATATAAAAACTGTTAAAAACGCCAATATTAGTGTCAAATTCTTTTAGAGGATTATTAGGAAAGCACAAACTTTTAAAGACACGTCTTCTACGTGTCATCAACAAATGTTCGGTTTTTTTCATGTTAGTAATGTTTTAAACATATTAGCAGTAGAAGTAACATTTCTACATATTTAATTAATCATATAAAGGAGAATTTGAGTTATTAAACAACAATTTTAACAATAAAACACATGATATTAATCTATATATATATATATATATATATATATATATATATATATATATATATATATATATATATATATATATATATATAGATATATAAAAATGAAAAAATGTTTGTATGTATGTTTGTATGTATGTATGTATTTTCAGAAGTTGTTTTATACATACCAGTGGTGGTTTTAATGAAAAAAAAACTTTCTTACTATAGGAGTGGGTAGGGGATGAAATATAAAAACTGTTAAAAACGCCAATATTAGTGTCAAATTCAAAGTTTTCAAGGTCGCTTAATTTTATTGTGATACCTTCAATGTTGTTAGCACCTCTACGAAAGGGGTGGGAGAGGGATGGCATTTAAAAACTATTAAAAACGACTGATATTGGTGTCAAATTCATAAGTGTTTGGGTGGCTAAATTTGATAGCAATATTCCTAATTTTTTTAGCACCTTTACGGAGGGGGTGGGTAGGGGATGAAATATAAACAATATTTAAAACGCCGATATTAGTGTCAAAGTCGTAGTTTACAAGGTCGCTGAGTTTAATTGTGATATCTCCAATGTTGTAAGCACCCCTCTGAAAGGGGTGGAAAGGGGATGGAATAAAATATCTTTTAAAAACAACGGTATAAGTGTCGAATTTATAGTTTTCGAGGTCGCTCCCAAAGCAGGTAAGCTATCTTGTGGGCAGGACAACGTCTGCTGGGTCCGCTAGACTTTATGATCTAAAAACGAAAAAATGTTTGTATGTATGTCCTTCAAAAACTCCCAAAAGGCTAGACCGATTGGGATGAAATTTTCAGAAGTTGTTTTATACATACCAGGGTTGGTTTTAGTGAAAAAAGGGATAGTATGGGATGACATTGTTTGTCCTTTATTAGTTTTTAAACCACTGGACCGATTTTATTAAAAAATTTAATCTTTAAATTAACCCGTCGAACAAAAGAGGGTCTGAAACAAGGCGGATCATTAAGCCCAATGCTGTTTAATATTTTCATGGACGAAATCATCAAGGAATGTAAAAGAAATATCAAAAAAATGTGCATTGGATACAAAAACATGCAAAAGAGATAGCTGAAGGAGCATTTGCAGATGACATAATAGTGATTGCTGAAAATGAAAAACAATTACAATATAATATAGAAGTATGGAATGAAACACTAAAGAGAAAACAGATGAAAATAAATAAAGATAAAACCAAAGTGATGACTATAGGAGACGAAGAAATAAATATTATGAGAACCAGCGCGCGCTAATGTTTTGAAACGTCTAAAGATTTGACCAACTTTTTTTTAAGAGAACACCTGCGAGCTAGATAGTCGACCGATGATTTGATGAATGCGTATTAGCGACGTTGATATTTAAAAATAAGCTGTGCTACCTGTAGCATATAAAAAGAGGCGGCCGATATGTTTTGATAAATTTATCGGTATTACTCAGTATACAATAAACCGCTTATTACGAGAATATCGCAGTACCCTGGTAAAATCATCCTATTTAAACTAAGATTGAAAATACACTACATCTGATGATGTCAATGTATTAAGCTGATGATGTCAATGTATTTGTTTGAAAAAGCTGCAAAAGAAAAATATTAATAAAAACATTTATAAATCCAATTATTTTAACTAACAACCTGAAATTCATTCCTTGCCAGTTACTGTGCCAAGTTGGTACAAACTATCTTTTTCAGATAATACAACAGCCAAAACATAACGTGGAGCTGAGCGTCCTCTGTCAACATCAGGAATCTTAATTAATATCTTCTCATCAGTTTAATTCATCACTCTTTTAAGTAATACCTTTGTGTAAAGTTTTCCGACGATGCTGAGTAAACTCGGTAGGTATTGCAATCCTGCTGCGAACGTTTTTGTTTATTCTTAAATATTTATTGCTACACCTCGTACACAAAATATTATTCACAAAAAAACAAGATAAAGAACAGCAACCAGAATCTAACGGTTAGAATGGACGTTCCGTTGACGGATTAAAAAGAATAATAAATGTTATTAGGCCTAATAGAAAAACTGTAATCTTTATAATTATAAAATTAAAATGATTGGCATAGTAAGTAGCATCAATTTGTGTAATGGCGTTGGTTAGAA
This sequence comes from Agelastica alni, assembly GCA_950111635.1. Taxonomy (NCBI): domain Eukaryota; kingdom Metazoa; phylum Arthropoda; class Insecta; order Coleoptera; family Chrysomelidae; genus Agelastica; species Agelastica alni. The sequence continues at coordinate 30,924,414 of OX467717.1, forward strand.
AGAATTTATTATTTTTTCAGTGCCTAATTGGCAAGACCGATAATAAATAGGATTTTAATGGCGAAACAAAGGAAAATTAAAATGTTTTCTTTATAAAACTGGAAGAATCAGGGTTGATTAATGCGAGAAATGAGGTGGGGTTGAGTTTTAAAATTTTTAAAGCCAAAAGTTGATACTTACTGCACTAAAATAATCATTGGAGACAAATAATTTTCCTTAAGATTTGATTATCCATTAACGTTTATAACAATTGAAAATTTTTTTGTAATTATTATGATCAAAAATCATTTGTTAATTCAATTGTTATAAACAATGCTTGATTATTATTAACAATGCTATTCTTTCAATACTGACACAAGTTTAAAATTCTCCAATTCCTATTTTTATTTTCTAAAACTATCTCTTTTTATGAAATATTGTTTTTTGATTCTCTACAGCTTGACCAATTTTGCTGAAAATGTAATCAGTTCTAAGTTGCGTAATTATGTGTCGAATGCAATTGATCCCACGTCGATATCATCTTTTGTTCTCGAGATAATCGAGCTGAAAAATAATTCCAAACGCACATACGAACATACGAACATCCGAACATACGAACATACGTACACACACACGCACACACGCATTCTCCATAAAAAACAGCTCGACCGATTTTCCTGAAAATCTAATCAGTTTTTAGTTGCGTAATTATGCGTCAAATGCAATGGGTCCCACATCAATATCATTTTTTGTTTTTGAGATAATCGAGACGAAAAATAATTCCGAACGCACATACGAACATACGCACATACGTACATACACACATAGACGTCCACTTAAAAACTATTGTATTCGGCTATAGGACCTTGAAATGTGGAGATATGTCAAAATTCGGGATTCGCAAAATTACTATAAGTTCCGACTGGGATGTTAAAAATTATTTCTGTACTAATCGATGCCCATCCGGCAGTTTTGATATCAAATATCTAATCCGGCTGTGTTTTATCAAGACAGGAAAAGTGATTGGACAATTTGTAATCACAAGTCGCGCCTGAAGAAAATATAATATTAATAAAAATATAAAATAATTGTTCGAACTTTTGACCGAAAGAATGCACTTTCTTTTTTATTTTAATACTTTACAATTATTTATTTTTCATACCAACGACAATTTAAATATTTAAAAAATAATAATAATAGCATCAACTCGCCACTTTCCAAAAAATAATTCTCAAAAGAGAAAACCATCATAAAATAATTAAAGGGAAAGTGCGAACCTTTTGTACACCCTGTATATTAAAGTTGGCATATTAATAAGCCATAATAACAAAAATTAGAGGAAAGTGCGAACGCTCTAACACCCTGTAAAAAATTACCCAAGTATCATTAGCATTTTACTAGAAATATAACAAAAAAAAATGTGAATCAAGATAGGCGTATGGAATTAGAGCGGCAGCGAACGCGTTAATGAAATTTACTGGTGGTATGTCGACAAATTTGCCAAAATATAATTAATATTACTTAAATGTTGCCTAAATGTTTCTTAAACAAAAAAAAACTAGATTCCTAACATCAAAAACAGTTACACCAAGCTTTTACCGGATATTACTATTACGTATAATAATAATAATAATATATTCGTAATGGATGTAATTATTTGTTTAATATAAAATAAATTAAACATTGTAGACGAGCACTGTGTGTGGTATTAATCAAATATATTACGGACCACCTTTTTACTTTATCATTAACAGTAAATTTGAAAAACATTTTGTTATATGGTACATAATTGAATTTTTGTAAAAATGGAGGACATAGTTTTCGACGTTCCTCGGCTATGTGAATAAAAAACAAAATATATTTGAATGATGATCTAACTGCAACGACCCTAAACTTAAATTTCATAAATAAAATATAACATTAACATTTGTTTTCTAACTTATTGTTCATATATAATCTTTTATGATATCTGTTTTAAATAAATTAATATTTTATTAAAATAATAGTGAAAAAATTTGTATTTAATTAAAAAACCACTGAATGAATAAACTTATAAAGCATGTTTGGTTCTACCTAAAACAATGCATAATATTGCTCCAATTAACCTAGCTAGAATACGCTTTAATGGACGAATGGAAAAGTTAAGATATGGAGTTAATTAGGAATTTGATAAAAACGAATAAGAGAAGTCATTAGAGCCAGAGGTGGCAATACCGGTTACTTAAAATCGTTTTCGACACTCAAACATTTCAATTTTAATTTTTCACTTTCAATAACCTAACCTAACCTAAACTTGATTAATATTTACTATTTGTCATTAAAAAAATTTAAAAGGTAAAAAACAATAATAACATTCAAACTACACGATAATTTTTTTGACGAGTATATTTGTTATTAACAATTATATAAAATAACTAGTTGTTGACCGCGAATTTTCCACATGGACTTAGTCTTTGGTTGTAAAAAAATATGCTGTAATACAGGAAAAATAAATAATGATGTTAAAAGGAGATTGATCATTTATTTGTTAAGAATAAATAAACTCCTAAACAAAATGTACACAACAACATATTGAATTATACAAATTGCTGTAATAAATAAATTTTAATAATTTGTTATGGACATTGGTTGCATTAAAAGCTAAAAAAAAACGTACTCGGATACTTAAAAAGTTAATTAGGTCAATATATTCATGCGTAAAAATCAAATTGTTTGTTTGTTTGTCTGTCCTTTATGCGTTTCCAAACCGCTGGACGATTTGATGAAATTTTTAGACAATCTTTAGAATAACCCGGCGGCGGATGTTCCTGTGAAGTTTAGTAGCGATCGGATTAACAAAAGGGGTGGTAAGGGGATGAAATATAAAAACTATTAATATCAGTGGTATGGATGCGACCCGAGAGGTCCACACGACTAACTTCCCAGTGAAAAGAATTAAAAATACCAAATGTTTTTTTTTATAATTATTATTATATTCATTAAAATTATTAGAAACGATTTCAAATTATTAACAATATTCTGTTTATGTCAACCGTATTCTTTCAATATTTTTTTTATTTTGATCAATAATCATTTGTTAGTAACAATATTCAATTGTTATAAAAAATGCTTGATTATTACTAAAAATAATTTTTCACTGTTATAGCGTCTTCAATGCTATTCTCTCAATACTAACACAAGTTTAAAATTCTCCAATTCCTATTTTTGTTTTCTAAAACTATCTCTTTTTATGAAATATTGTCATCAAAAATTCTTAAAATTATGTATTAAAAATAGTGTAATTTATAAACTGATCGGATGACACAGATACAGCTGGGAGGGTGACGCCCTCTCTTGTTAGCTCATCTTTCTTACAGTTGCCTGGTATGTCCCTGTGTCCGGGTACCCAGACAATGTGAACTCTAAACTTAGTTGCTAGCTCATTCAGGCTAGCTCGACATTACACCGCTGCCCTAGAGGTCAAGTAGACTGAGTTCAGTTATTTATTAGCAGCCTGGCTGTCGTAAAGAATGGATATCTCACTGAACATTTTCTTCTTTGCGGAGTATCCAGACAGATGCCTCGGTAATGGCTGTCATTTTGGCTTGATACACACTACAGTAGTCAGGCAAACGAAACGACAGGCTAAGTAAGGGGTCTTCCGAGAAGACACAGTAACCTACTCTTCCCTCTAGTTTAGAGCCGTCCGTATAAAATACTCCTTCCTAAGGTTTAACTAGATTCTCGGCACAATCTTCTCTGGATGAGATTTCCAGGAATAGGTCGCCTTCGAACATAGAGGTAGGTTTAGTGTAGTCAGTGTTTTTTGTGCACAGGTCTTATTCTCTTAGGATTCCAGAGTGACCATAGTGCGTTTCGGTCCATGGGGAAACAGCATTGATTCTGAGAGCCGCACTAGCTGCGCATTCTTTTCTAAAAGATCTACTGGTAGTAGATGTAGAATAGTTTCAGGGGCTTTTGTTGGGGTGGTCCGTAGACAGCCTGTGATCAGCAGACATGCCAATCTCTGGAAAAAAGAGCCATTAAAAGATTCATGAATGCCCCGTGGCGATTCTCGGCCATGGGGGTCCAGGTACCCGAGTAAGCTATGGCGATTTTTGGGTGTGAATTAAAGGCGTAGTAATTTTGTTGAAGATTTCGGGAAACACCGAATTTTGTCAAGGAGTTTATAAAATGTATATTTGATGAAGTGTCAATCTATGATTTGTCATTCAATCAAGCGTGAACTGATAATAGTAGAGTTAAAATATATTTATATATGTTAGGTTTATGTTTTACCTTAATTGGGCCTTAATTTTAGCTTGTCAAGCTGTGAATAAAAATACCAAACTCAGTAGAAGAACCGAAACAGGAATAAAAATGGTCTGTCTGCGACATCTAGAAAGAAATATTTTTTAAGAGTGCTAGCACTCGTTGGGAGACGGTTCTCGGACTAAAATCAATGGAATATAGAAAATTATATAATACATACGACACCAACGGCGTAGGTACCAATAATATGACATATAACATCTCGAGAAAGCTTTACATAATTATATTTAGCGCTAAAAACCTACTTTAAAAACATAAAAATATCGAGTTTATTATAACAGCAACGCGAAATACGACTAATATACGAGGTATGATATTAAAGTTGTAGAACTGGTACAATAATCGGTAATATAATCGATTCCGACTTGCGATTTGAAAAACATAAAAATAAGCAAATACAATTAGCATATTCTTCGATAAAACTTATAGATGGAAATAGACACTTATTCTCACAACAGACAAAAACAGCTCTCTTTATTAGCAGCAGTTGATAGCTGATAACATAACCTTAAAAGTTTAAAAAACTATTCTATTATTAAAAAATGATGTAGATGGTAAGGTAACATTGATTAAGAAAGATACTATTATAGAAAAATTTTTACAAAATTTATCATCTTTGTATAATAATAAAGTGTTGAAGAATTATAATTAAAAATTTAAACAAAAATATTATAGCTTATTTTATTTATTTAAAGTACAAGAAACTTTGCACTAATATTAACTTTATATATAACATTGTTTATAACTACTTACAATACACTATATTTATTAACTTTTCACTTTCACTAATCATTATTTCTTGTTTAGTGCACAACACACAGGTTATGTGTATTTGTAAGAATGTTGGATTGGTCGCAGTGGCAAAAACTCATTAATATCAAGTCCCAGATATTAAAATACAAACTAGAACACAACTAATCAAACAGAGAAAATTTTTTTCACCAATAAATATAATGTTTCCAAAATTTGCAACTTTTATACTTTTTAAATCATATCTGACATTACATTATTTTAACAAGTATGGCAGCAGTGTCAATTTTTTCTTATTTAATATTGCAATAATAACAGTATTTACATTGGGTGACCTGAGACTTTAGTCGTCTGCACGAATACGCCGTTGCATTCATCTTTGACGCTCATTTACGCCGTAAATCAAATTTTTTAATCGTTAAAACTAAAATATTTCAAAAATTAGACAGTCGATAATACTTTTTAAGCACCCAAACTGTTCGTTATTAAATTCCCTACACACACGTATTATTTTTTTATCGAATGTTGCATTTTTTACAATGTTTTTGTTTATTTTAATATCAAAAACTCATAGATTTCCCATAAGAACCCAAGTTAAAGGAGCGAAAAAAAATTTAATTTTTTTAATATCTTTTATTAGTGAAAAATTATAATTTAATATAAAGAACTATATCAACCAAATTAAAAGGCTTATACATGTTTTTTAAAAACTTGGCTGCTTTTTTTCTTTAACCCCCGAACCTCCTTAAAGCTCACATCACACAATGAAAAAAAGCCGTGTGGTGTCATTAGACACCCTTACGCCATTTATTAATTTTGATCAAGGTTTTCGGTATTTTATTTGAACTCTGACGTTTGCGCTTTCCATACTCTTTTGGACTCTGAACACATGATTTCACCATTGTCTCCCTATAATTTAAATGGTACAATAAATAGTAAACACTCGAATCACATTTACAATAAATGAATGTAATCTGGGTGGCGAAAAAGGGGGTAAACATTTTTGAGTACTCAGGAGCAAACGCGAGTTCCGATAAAATTTGACACGGTTACCTGCCGCAGGCGAAACCGCTGCTGCATACAGTTTGCGCAAGCCGCTAAATAATTTGTTGGTAATATGTTCGATAGCCGATTCAGAAATAGGTATCTCAAGACGTTCATACATACATTTAAGTGTTATGTCACAGACTGGTACCCATTCAGGTGAGAAGCTGAAGGTACATTCTAGTTTTACTGTACCATGACGGGGCCTTGGTTGCACACGCTAAAAAAGTATACGAGGGCGTGTCGACAATTTACGAGATTTTAATGCTGAACATTTTTGAAATGATACTTTGTACTGAATAACGAGGAATTTTTGAATTTTTATTTTTACTAGTTATCCGGGGTATTATAGTTTAACCTTTCGTTAGACGCGTCTGACGATGAGACGCCCTTACTCGCTTTGGGTATGTCAGACCCATAGCGAGTAAATATCCTACTTTTTATAATTGTAACGCGCTTAATTTAAAATTAAATGATCAACGATAACTTCCATTTCTGCGATATACACCATACTTTAAAATAAATTCCAAAAGAAGACTAGCTAAGAATAATAGTCATTTATCATAAAAGAAAATAAATTAAAGTTTAGAAGAACTAAAAAACACACTTTTAGAGTTAATCAAACTACATTACAATGTTGCGGTTGGGCTATTGGTATCGGCACCTATGTCACCTAGATCTTTTGATCCTCTGTGACTACCGCTGTGTCTTCAGAGCATCAGAATTCCAGTCCGCTGGTTTTGGCGAACCTCAGGATTTCTGTTGGTCCTGACTCATTTAGATCGCTTGGATCCATTATCATAGAGTGACTTTGTTTACCGTCGCTAACTGATTGAGAGCTTGAATGCAGTCCCACAGCACCGATGATGTTGTGGTGTTACTCACGAGCTCCCCAATGGCCGCGCGACTGCCTGTGATAATATCAATCTTACTTTTGAGTACCTCAGCCTGGAAGGCCAAGGCGTATTTCCCCAGGGGTATGCTTTCCCTGTGGTTGCAGGTTGCTCCAAACACACCTGCCCAGTAGCGTCCCTGGTACCCTAATTCATCAGTGTATCATCGTTTCACTCCTGGGATGGTCAATGGTGTTTTCTTCAACCAGTCTTCTCTGGTTGGTATTTTTGTTTTATAAATTTTCCCTATCAAGGTCTTTTTCGAAATCTTGTCCGATTTTATTGTGGGGAAGTGTTTATTTCACTAATCAAACTAAATATAAAAAAATAATTCCTAATATAGAAATAAAATTACTGAAGAGAAAATTATTGTCACTGTTTTAAAAACGTGGGGTGCTTTTATTCCGAAACGCAGAGTTAGTTTAAAAATGTTTTTTGCAGGAATCTTTATTTCCCAAAACGATTGATCTTCTTCCTCCACAGAATCACACGCTGTTCTAAAGACTACTGATCTTTAATAAAAGTCTAGATTAAGAATGTGCAAAACCTACGGTAGTGCTATTTGGTAGAAAAGAGAGTTAAAGAGATATGATTAGTGCGCAGAACAAATATTAACACATTTCATCGCATCGGTGGTTCAGTGGTAGAATGCTCGCCTGGCACGTGGGCGAACTGGGTTCGATTCCCAGCCGATGCATTCTTTTTGTGCTTTAAAGGGAATACAAGAACTGTACCGCACAATTGGGACACCCTGTATGTATTACAGTAAAATTTCTATCCTCAGCCGACACTCTTCTATCGTAGCCTTAATTAAAATCGAAATTAGCGTGATTATACAGAAGACCACCAGAGGTCATAATTAAAATACCAAAGGAAACTCACAACTGAAGTATGTAAGTAATAATTAAAAGCTAAAAGCATAGAAGTTGCTACTTACATTCCGGTTTTTTTAACAACCTTGCTTTGGGGTATAGAGTGCACTTTCACTAAAAGTAATGGGTGATCGACAAAAAAGCAAATGCCTACTTAATGATAATCAGGTATACGAGGTGCAATCAATTATGACATACAATCGAGCAACTTCACTCGTAAACGTGAACTTGAGTACTTTTGAGCTTTTTTCAGCCAAAGTAAACCTGCCTGTAAAGACAGATCACAGATTTGATACACTTTCGGACATGGTCTTCCTCCACATCGTCTATCCACCTTTTCTTGGGTCGCCCTTTCGGTCTTGTATTTAAAGATTTTTTTCACAATTCTCTCTTCCTAACCATCTTATCCTTTAACTTTTTATGTATCTTGCTATATCCTCTCCTTCTATAAGTGCATCAATTTCGTGATTCATTCTTATTCTCCACATACCGTTTTCATGTATTGGGCCGTATATTCTTCCAAGGATCTTTCTTTCAAATAGTCTTAATTGATTTTCATCGTTGTTTGTTAGTGTCCATGTTTCAGATCCATAGGTTACTGCTGGTCCTATAAGTGTAGATTGTGATCTTAGATTTTCTGTTTAGTATACTGCTCCTTATTAGTTTTAGATAGGCATTTATTTCCTTTTAGGATTCTTGCTCTTATTTCATCTTGGACGTTACCATTATTGGTAATTTTCGTGCCAAGGAAATTGAAAGTCTTGACACGCTTTCGATCAGACCGTCGTCGTCGCTTACATCAATATTTGGTAGTTGCATTGGGGGATTCCTGCAGCAGTACATATATTTCGTCTTGTCTTTGTTCACTTGCAGGCCTCCTTTGTTTACCTGTGACTCAAGCTCTATGGCAATTTGATTCAGTGAGGCGAGGTCACGTGCAATATTATAATTTTGTCCGCATACCCAAGTATGAATCACATGCTGTTCTAAAAACTACTGATCTTTAATAAAAGTCCAGATTAAGAATATGCAAAACTCTTAAGCATTTTCTTGTCAGAGAGAGAGAGAGAGAGAGAAAGAGAAAGAGAGAGAAAAAGAGAGAGAGAAAGAGAGACAGAGAGAAAGAAAGAGAAAGAGAGTAAATATTATTGACCGTAGTACGTTCTTGAAGCAAAATATAATAAGTACCCTGTAACTAATTGGTAATAATTATAGCAATTATTCGAAAGGTAATAAATTTTGTCTTTAACATTAAAAATTTCTATTGTCTTCACAACCGTTGCGTCCAATTTTTTGTTTGTAGCAATTTGCCTGGCGATCGAAACTTTCATTGCACAGCGCAACTGATATTTATTCGAAATCTCGTCGCGGATGTGCCATCATCAGCTGTCGGGTGAATTTTTAAAAACGCGGCGAATGCAGAAAGTCCAATAATATGCATTCCTTTTACTGACACAAAACGCATTAGAATGTGACCCCAAGAAAGCAGCTATTTACCTTTTGAGAAAATCGGCATCAGGTCAAGTGAAGGTTATCGCCTTGCCACTCGATTTCTTTTCGCTTGATCATATTTTAGGGCCACAACGTTATAATCTTCTATCCGCTCGCTAATTTATTCACTTTCGAATACGAACAACATATCTTCTTTTATTCACTAGATTTTCTCGTAATTATACCTGTACAAGCGCTTTTTTAAGACACGATCCTGTTGTAAAGACAACTTTACATTAGTCAAGTAAACCAACACGGCAGAATAAAGAGGCAAGTAAAGAAAAGCATATCAACCCGACAAATGTTCTGTAGAGGAAGAAGATCCATCTTTTTTTTTTTTACTGAAAATAGTTGCAAAAAGGGTAGACCTATCGTGTGGGCCGCGGACGGCCCGCACTGCGACTATTAGAAGGGGAAGGGATTATAGAAAGGAGATGATTGTGGACCCTCTTTTTGAAAAGTTGCAGGTCATAGTTCTCCAGGAAAAACTGATTTTGGAAGCTTGTTCCATTCTGTAGCAGCCCTGTATAAGAAGGATTCTTGATGGAGGTTGCTCCTTGTAGTGTCAATCTTGAGAGTAAATGGCTAAGACTGATCAGCGTGCCGAGTTCTTCGGCCGGATGTTGCCAGTGGTGGTATAAGAGTTTTTATGTCTCTGAAGCATCTGCCTTGAAAATATCTGTAGAGTAATGTCTGGTCTGCAACTCTTCTTCTATGTTCTAGTGGGTGAAGGGTATCTGTGAGAGTTGAGCTGTTTATCAACCGAATGGCCCTTAATTGAATGGAATCATATGATGCGTTAAAAAGCAATGCTGGGGTCCCCCAGGGTTCCATCTTGTCCCTCACCCTATTTATTTTACACATCAACGACCTCTTGAAAACCATCCCATTTACAGTTTCGCAAACGACAGCACACTTGTCTCAACTTTCACATCATATCGATCATCATATCGATACAAATAGACTCAGGCAGGAACAGGTTGGCTCCATCAATAGAGATCTTAAAGCAATCGTCGAGTGGGGATCCAACAATTTTGTACAGTTCAACGCCCAGAAAACACAAAGCGTCACGTTTTCCAAGAAAGTGAATTCCTTAAATCATTCCATCACAATGTTCGAAAATACCCTTGAATCAAGTCCCTCCATCTCGATTTTGGGAGTCTAATAATATGTCTTGTCATGACCATGTTGCTAATAGGTTTTCTGTGGAAAGCTAGAAAGTTTTTTACTCCTGATCAACTGTTGACGACGTACAAGGCTCAGATCCGACCTCTACTGAAGTATTTCTCGCACATTTGGGGTTCAGCACCAAGGCAAAGGTGGAAGGTAAACGGCCAAGAGGCAGGTCACCTATTAGATGGATAGACCAAGCAAATACATCACTACAAACATTACTAACTGAAACAATGGTTCGACAAACATGGAGAACTAGAGTAATAGGATGTACCCAATTTCATGAGATCACGATTTCTCAGACATGAGCATACGACTCAGAAGAACTCAAACTCAAAATTACAACCCACCATCTGGTTCGCCTTGAGTGAATTGAATGATTGTCTCCATACGGAAGAGTACAAAAAAAATGTAAGAAAAATTAAAAAAAAATTATAAAATTTCTTCGAAGTTAACATTTATTTTTTCATAAAATTGTTTACCTTTATTTGAATTTTATAGCCGTTTGGTGGACACACGATTTATGAAAGAATTTACGATGGAAAATAATAAATTATTTTAAAAATACTTACTAATGGTGTTAATAACACACTATTAATTTGAAGGTGTTAAACAATTTTTCATTAACTAAAATCCCATCTTAATGGTAGTGCTACGAACTTTCTACTACTTTGGAATTCAAACGCGAAAAGGTCGATGAGTTTCGTTACAAAATTGCGTGTGATAATAGAACTCCAAAAGTGAAACAAGAATTTCTGAGAAAATATTTGTAATAATAATAATAATAATAAATAGTCTTTATTCATCCATGAAATAGATACAGAGTGGACCAAAAGTCTGGAAACGGACAATTATCTCGTAAATTGCTAGTCCGAATTTTACAAAATTCGGGATAAGCCTATTTTGAGATACGGAAATTCCAGATTTATCATTTGCATTGTTGTCAGATTTGCCGTTTCTTTGATATTATTAGTCAATTTGGTTTTTTAAATACATCACCTTGTATATTCAGTCATTATTAGAATCTCCTCTTCAATACGAGATTTTATTTAACCTATACTCAGAAAAGATATTTTTTTTGTAAACCTAACAGAAATCGAAATATTAGCAAGCAAGTTATTCTATGTACACTCTGTATATATATATATATATAAGTGGGAAGGCCAAGGTGAATTTTGTGCTTGTAAAAATAATTCAACTTTCTTTTAAAATTCAAAATCATTTAGTCATAAAATTGAAACCGTAGTTTTCAGTATAATATTGGTTTGATTGGTTGTGTTCAATCAGATGATCACAGATTACCTGATTTAATTGGATTTTTACTTCAACAAAACACGTGATGCCTAACCTCTTTGGGAATTGTTTGTAAACACTTTTGTTGGTTGATAATAACTCTTGTTATTGGTTAATATACATCAATAAATAATGCATTGTAATAGTGGCTTAGAAAATAATAAAACAATGACGCTGGGTAAGTGTCATAGTTAAAGTTCAACAATATGTGAATAAATTATTTTTAACCTAAAATTTTTATATTACGACTCTCTTATTTTTTTACAGCCAATTAGGTGACAAATTGACTTAAAAAAAACATCAAAGAAAAGCAACAATGCCGAAAAATGCAAAAACAAGCGTGAGAGAAAATATAATACGGTTATCAATAATAATAATAATATACTACGAAAGGAACTTTGTTCCGACCGAGTGTTCCATGATACTCACGCATTAGTTTATATTTTTTAATCTTTTAACTTTTGTCTAGCACTTTTCGTAATCAAAGCTCAAATTTTGAAAATAATCGCAACAGAACAATTTTTCGCCATTCCTATCGTCCGCCATTTTGTCTAGGAGACTTATTTTGCCATTTTTTTTTTTTTTTATGAAAATAGTCGCAAAAAGGGTAGACCTATCGTGTAGGCCGCGGACGGCCCGCACTGCGACTATTAGAAGGGGAAGGGATTATAGAAAGGAAATGATTGTGGGCACGCTTTTTAAAAATTTGGTTGGGTTGGGAGACCGTAGGCAGATAATTTACTTAACAATGCCTGGTGCCAAACGCGGTCAAATGCTTTAGATATATCCAAGGCTATTGCACGGGATTCACCAAACTTTTCAATAGTGTTTGTCCAGAGCTGAGTGACATAAGCCAGCAAATCTCCAGTAGACCGAAGTTGTCGAAATCCATATTGTCTGTCATGGATTATCTCAAATTTTTCCAGATATTTGATAAGTTCTGTGTTAATCGCTTTTTCCATAACTTTGGATATGACTGAGAGCAATGCAATAGAGCGATAATTCGCAGGAATAGTCTTCTTTCCTTTTTTCGGAATCGGTTGGACTTTAGCGTTTTTCCACATGGACGGAAATACTCCTTTGCTGTATGATAACTTGAAGAGTCTACAAAGAACTGGGGTGAGCTCTTGAGCACAGGTCTTCAGGACAATTGTCGGAATTCCATCTGGTCCTACTGCCTTATTAGAGTCAAGATTTCGTAGGATTTACATTTCCTCACAATGTAACACGACTTGATTCCATTGCTTAACATTTTCCTTGACTATTTTTTCCTTCGATGAAAAATACTTTCGTTTTGGCTTAACAGCAGAAACAATCAAACGAGAGGAGAAAAAATATTCCCCATAAACGTTTCATTTAGTTTTGAAATCGATAATATATAAAAACAGTTTCGCAAGTACTAAATATATTTTGTTGTTGTAATTATTCAATAAATTGTTAATGAATGTCGGCCACATTTGGCGATTCAGTAAAATCGGTTTGGAACTTAATTGGTCAAGGAAAGAACCGGCGATATTACCAAACGACAACACAAAACACCGTAGAATGTACTAAATTGGTCGAACTCCCGAGGCACATTTTACATACACACAACCATACTTATGAGAAATCTTTTTTTTCTGTAAGAAACGAAATAATGCGAACAAAAAATGAATGAATTTAATAATAACAACAGACACATTCATAAAAAGTTGATAAGAATTTTTGCTGAAGAAAATCGAAGACGAAAAAGTTAAATTCCCCCTCCATGCGGCCCGCGACTGGTTTTTATTGATTATTTTATATTTGACAGCTATTTTTATTGGTTGTATTATATTTGATATTTGTATTCTTTTTTATTGCCCTTTATTGCTAAGCAATACGCCATTTGGCGAAATAAACTCGCATTAATATCACATGATGAGCGAGTGTGATTACTTTGTGTTTATATACCCTGAAGCTCGCATTTGTGCGAGGGTTATAGTTTTTTTATAGTGACTAATAATTTTTTAATAGTAAAAATGACCAGCAAAGCAAATTGTTGTGTACCTGGAAGTAACTCAGTGTATAAAAAAAACCCCAATTTTACTTTTCATTATTTCCCAAATGAAGGTCAAAGCGTTGAGCATATTAGAGAATCGGGAACGGTGACTATGGTTGATAAAAAGAAACTGTGGGAGATCAAACTGAAAATAGGAAAGAGAGTTATCAAAAACATGAGAGTTTGTTCTGAACATTTTGTTGAGAAAGATTTCATAACTCCTAGTGATTGTAAGTATTTTATTTTCTATATTTTATGTGGTTAATAGAATTACCTATCAATCTGTCAGGGGGCCATCAAAAACTTTACCTAAAAAACACTGCTATACCAAGTAAAAACTTACCTGTGTCCAGCATTATAACAAAGTCCAAAAGTCTGAAGAGAGAAGAGGAAAAGAAAAGATATGGAAAACTCATTTAAAGAAGACTCTTGTTGGTTATTTTTACTGAAGTCAAAAGTAAATAAATACTTATAATTATCATTGAAGTCATGTTATCCATTGATTTTATGAGGATCACTTTTAATAGCACTGATCTGCAAACAATAATGTAGTTTGCTGCAAGAACAACTTTACCCTCCACGATGCATCGACTACTTGGTGTAGCAGCCAGTTAAACAAAAATTGAGAAAAATGGTAGAAACATATCTGAATTCCTTCCAATATAAAATATTGAATTAAATAACGTTCAATTTTCACTAAATTGGATACTTCTTTTAGTAAACACATAGGTTATAGCAGACGCAATCATACTTGGCGTCAAAAACATATGTTTTTCGACAGAATAACAGCGCGGAAAAATGAAGGTTAAAACGTTAATTGGTTATATTATGTTTGATATATGTCATGTTAATAACAGACTTTAAAACTTATACTCTGACATTTTAAAAAAATCATCATACTCCAAACAAGGGGAGTTTAAATAAACAAAATACCCATTAAAAAATTGAGGTATGCTGATGATACAGTACTGATAGCAAGCACACTCCAAGATTTAAAAATACTAGTGAACAAAGCAAATGAAGAAAGCGAAAAATATGGATTGACAATGAACGGGAAAAAAACTAAATTCATGTTGATTAGCAAAAGAACAAACAATTTTATACAAATCTACATACACAACCAACCAGTAGAACAGCTTGCTGTTTAACTTATGAATGGACGATTGTTTAAAATATTTTAAAGAAAGTGCATATGGATTAAGAACGAATGATTTGATCGTCAAATGCCTTCTTTACGCCATCATCTGAAGAGGAGTTGCAGGTGTTGGTTAATATTATGCATGATACCCTAAAAATCAAAGGGATGAAAGTAAATGTAAGCAATACGAAAGTGATGGTTTTTGAAAGAGAAGGAATCACGACAAACTACAAGGTGCTGATTGAAGGAGAAAGAGTGGAACAAATGAATGAATTTGTAAACTTCGATTCAAACTTTACGAGAGACTGAAAGTATGACTGTTGGCATGGAAACATAGAGGAGTGCTGGTGTATGGTAGTGAATGTTGGGTTTGGCAAAAAAAGCATAAAAGTAAGATCAATACTGCGGAGATAAGTAGTCTGAGAAGTATGACAGTGCTAATGAAAGTTAGAAGAAGCGAAAGACGTGTTGGGTTTGTCATAAGAAGCATGAAAGTAAAATCATTGCTGTGGAGATAAGTAGTCTGAGAAGTAGTGTTTGCGACGTATGTTTTAAACTGTTAAGGATGATGTGTACGTCTGACTTAACAGGAAAGAGACTGGTACGTATGCAAGAGTTCAAATAATTTCTCTTCTAAAATTGTGTTTATTTTTACCGTTACGGCTTTGAAAATAAAATAAATATCCTACGAATTAAAAAAACATAACTTTAACTCCTGACAAATAAACTAAAAATTTTATAATGTAATAAAGGTTCAAATAAACGACCTTGTTGTGCCAAACAAATCTGTAAAACGTAGATAATCGCTGAGTAGATTTGGTGTAATGTTGGCACAAAGTAGGATAGTTTTCTCCCTTAATCCATTAAGTTTTTTATCTTTCTTAATTTCGTGTCGATAAGCGGATTCTTTCAGCAAAAAATCATTTGTTGTTAAATGTGAAGATCTGGGAACCTTTCGATCATTGAGCAAGGCCTTCTTCTTCTTTCGGTGCCATTTCAGGTCCCTCTAACGTTGGCAAATAAATTGGCGAGTTGTTCGCGGTTTTCGGCTAATCTGAATAGTTGTTCCGCACTGCGTATTTCTGTCAAATCGCGAATGTTCTTCAGCCATGACATCTGTTTTTTTCCAATTCCTCGGCTGTCTTCGATTTTGCCCCTCATTATAAGTTGAAGCACCCTGTATCTGTCTCCTCTGAGAACATGCCACAGGTATGACATCTTTCTGATCTTTATAGTGACAAATAATTCACCTACTTACTCGTAAATTCTCAAAATTTGCCACGTCTTTTTCGTTCTCTATAGAGTAATCTGCCAGCGGTCTCTCTACTGGCAAATTATGCCCGAGCTCAGCCGTAGAGGGTAGAAGAAAAAATATATATATATAAAAGTGAGCCGCGCCACCGACTTAGACGGTTCAAGCCGGAAACCCCTAGGTCTTATAGGCACTAGCAGAGCCACACGATAAACAACTGAGATTATGGTAAACTAAATAAATAAAATTATAGCTAAAATATATTAGATACTTTACTCCTACAATAAATCAAAGTACACAGTTCAATAATAAAATTATAACAAATATAGTCAAAATTAACAGCCAACAATAAATCAAAGTGCACAGTTCAATAATAAACTTATAACAAATATAGTCAAAATCAACAGCTAACAATAAATCAAAAATCCAAAGTTTACGATTCCATAAAATAACCAAAACAAAAGTAAGAGTAACAAACTTTACCAAGTTACCAAAAAAAACGTATACAAGTCAACTTTTTAATAATACTTAATCAAACGTTCACATAAGGCTGCTAATTTACTCATGTTTTTACCATTTACATAAAGAATTACACTGTTAAAACAATCGAGCTTATTTAAAAATATTTCTTTTTACAATGGCTGTCCTTCAAAATAGCAATATTGTAGGATATTCACAAATAAGTATGAAGAAAACATTTTTACTTGGACACAAAGAACTATTGAGAATATTACTTTAATCAAAGTTCAGCCTTGGCATATTATCCAATGCAATAAATAGTTTTCAACAGTGTACCATATTAATAAATTAAAACAAAAATTAATCGTGGTGTCAAAAACAAATCACGTCGTTTAAATATTCTAAAATAAATCACTTGTAACCTTTGGGTATACGAATTCACGAATCCTGTGGCCTACTCCTGTGGCCGGTTTGATTATGGAACTGCACCTGCTACTTAACAATGGCTTCCCTCCATCTTATCCCGCACGCGGTTATTTTAACTCGACACCAAAATCCAAAATATCAACAACAAAAGTAAGATAGAATGGTCAAGTTAAAAATTAAATGGTTTTTCTTCAAAATCCAATTAAGATGGCCCAAATACAGCCAGATATGAAAGAAAAAACCGTAGAGGTTCTGCTCACGTGTTAATGTCAAATCGTTCCAAAAAACTCTCACCCCCACCCGACTCCTAAGACTGACACCAAACGACTCCCTAAACTACTGACTCCCAGGCCGGATATCAATAAATGACACGGAACACGCGTCAACCAACAATCTTCGCAAATCTATGTTCCAAACTCATAATTGCACTCGTCCGTGTTGATAGCCAGCCCATCCACACAGAAATGCAAACCAAACAATAATATAGCTGACAACACACGACAATCGAGGCCAAAAATCAAAGCAAAATCTAATAACAAAACTCCCCAATCCATCTCCATCGATTAACAAAAATGTCACAGCCATTAATAATTGAATCCTATCACTACAAGGTATGCAACACTATTTACAACGAGTGATATATTTAAATTACAACAAAATACGGTAAGCGAAACTATTTACGAGTACCTGAGGAATACAAAACTATCAGAGACCCAATTAATAATGGAACTGTAGAAGGGAAAAAATAGGCACGTGACAAATTTCTTTTAATAAATGGTTAATTCATTATTTTTTTTTCGTATAGTATAGGTTTGAATTGCAGTTAGGGGGCGCCGTAGAAATCTTGCCCAAGGCGCTGGCAGTGCTAAAACCGGCACTGCAAACAAACATAATCATTTGAAATAATGTTAATATGTTAATAATTGTGATACTATTAAGTAAAGTACCTATTTTAGATCAGTTAAGTAAAAGATATTATAAAACCCTCCAAATTAAATTTACATACGGTATTGATGGACCAGTTCAGATTGCCGATCCTTAAAATTCTAAACAATTTAAAGGCGTCCGCGATTATTAAATCAAGTTCAAAACAAATTTCAGGTGTATAACACCGCCAATTTATGAAAGTAGGCTGCGACTACGTTATACCTTTCATCTATTCACCGTAAAACATTTCATCTCTGAACGAATTTCTTGTACGGGGCGTGCGTCAAAAGTAATCTGAAAGCTTTTAGTCGGTAACAATTTTTTGTGTTTAAGAGCCTACCGATGTCTCATAATTGTTTGAGACGACACAGCCGTTTTGACAAGTTACAAACGGTCATAAAACGTAGAAGTATGGATTCAAAAGTCGTAAAACAAGCTCTCGCGTGCTCCATCTGCTGCATCCCCATTTATGTATGTGTATTTCTTTGTCTTCAGTAAAATAAGTTCTAGGACAAATTCGTGTAGAGTGTTACAGCTTCACCAACTAAGCAGATCCTAGAATGGAGCAGAAATGACCTGCGTATTCTAACAGGACTGCTTACGGGACACTGTCGTCTGAGATACCACCTCAGAAAGATAGATCTGAACCAACAAACGGACTGTCGGTTCTGCTGCGTGGAAGACGAAACTGCTGAACATATACTATGTTCATGCCCCGGCCTGGGAAGAATAAGGTTTAACATATTTGGTTACACTAACCTAGAACCTACCGATTTTAAAAAAATCTCACCCTATACAACCAGGAACTTCGTAAGAAGGGCTGGATTGTACGGTGAACTGTAGCCTCTAGGGGTGAGCCACAATAGACCTACTAAGGGTCGCGGTGGAGGGACGACCACGCCCCACTCACATAAAACCTAACCTAACCTAACCTACAGCTTCACCAATAGTAGCTGATCTATTTATAAGTTCACTTAAAACTGGAGAACCCGTGCTGCTTCGCAGCATTGTGTTTATAATATAATTCAAAATTAACGCTCTTATATAATGAGCAATTGTGATCTAACTTGAGTTGAATACATGGGATGAAAAATATGAACATGATAGGATAATTCCGATTTCACAATACTACTTTCCAAACAATATTGCCTGTTCTTCGATCCTTAGGTATAATTTCTACCTTCACATTTTTGGACGATTTTCCTCGGATAGCGCCGACTGAAAACTGGTTTTGGTAAGTAGAATTCCTACTCACTCAATGCTTTGTCAGTGCGTCTTGTTGATGGTTATGCAGAATGCCACTTTTATAGGAAATAGTCTTAGCTTAAATTAATGCAATTCAATGCAGTGGTAACAGGTATCAGTTATGATCTCTAAGTCCATACTGTTCCCAAACATTTTTCTGACAATTAGTCTCCTTTCATTGGATTCAAATTCCTCAAAAGTCAAACAAAATCTCGCGAGCTGTGGCTGCAACATCTTCATCAAGACATTGCTGAGCCGTCAGTACAAGAAGTTCTAAGACATTATTGTTTCGAGTGCTACAAATTCATATATAATGTAAAATGTAATTAGACATTGTTGTAGAACAAAATCTCACGAGCTGTGGTTGCTATATCCCCATTAAGACATTTCTGTGCCTTCAATAATAGAACTTCTGGGACAAAATCGTTTCAGAGTGCTACAGAATCCACAGTAGCTGCTGATCTATTTACAAGTTTATTTATAATAAAATGTTTATTAAGAAATTGTTGAAAGACAAAATCTTACGAGCTGGGGCTGCTACATTTCCATCAAGACATTCCTGAGCCGTCAGTAAACGAAGTTCTAGGACATTATCGTTTCGAGTGCTACAGCATCCTCAATAGTTCCTGATTTGTTTACAAGTTTATTCAGAATGTAATTGTTCACCCATTAAGACATTTCTGTGACTTTAATAAAAGAACTTGTGCAACAAAATTGTTTCAGAGTGCTACAGTATCTGCAATAGCTGCTGATCTATTTACAAGTTTATTTGTAATAAAAAAAATATTAAGAAATTGTTGTAAAACAAAATCTTACGAGCTGGGGCTGCTACATTTCCATCAAGACATTCCTGAGCCGTCAGTAAAACAAGTTCTAGGACATTATCGTTTCGAGTGCTACAGCATCCTCAATAGTTCCTGATTTGTTTACAAGTTTATTCAGAATGTAATTGTTCACCCATTAAGACATTTCTGTGACTTTAATAAAAGAACTTGTGCAACAAAATTGTTTCAGAGTGCTACAGTATCTGCAATAGCTGCTGATCTATTTACAAGTTTATTTGTAATAAAAAAAATATTAAGAAATTGTTGTAAAACAAAATCTAACGAGCTGTGGCTGCTACATACCTATCATTATGTATCTATGAAGGCATTCTTGTGGCTTCATTGAAAGAAGACCTTGAACAAAATGATGACAGAGTACTATAGCACCCCCAACAAATATTCAGAAATTAGTTATTATGTGGAAAGATTGCCTGTAAAAAGAGACAGAAAGAGAGGCTTATGATGGAGCGGAATGTTAAAGATTTTCCCAAGGACCATGGTTTAATGATAATTTTCTCAGCGAAAGTGCGTGGTATTAACCTCAAAAATATAATAAACGATAGAAATAGCGATGTCAATGCTTTTACATCGAAAAAGAATCTTAGGCATTTTACGATATTTTGTAACTCTACAAAAATTACTAATATTGCTGAATAAAGGAATATAAAAGAATCAGCTTTTTTTCCAGGTCAATGACAGTAAAATTCTGCTGCTTGGAATATACTCACCATATGGATGGGTATTTTGTCATAATGTTTTGCGTACATTTTTGATATTTGAATATATACGTTTATACGTAATCATATATATTCTTTATACATTATTTTAGTAGTTACTTAATTTTTAACTGCTCGCTTCGGTAATATTTGGCAGCTTAAAATTGTTTCGAAACAATTTTTTTTTGAGGTTGTTGATAGCATTAAGCGTTAGAAAATTTCACGTAATACACAGATCCTTCGATTAAAAAGAGAATTTAAAATATTGCGATTAATGTTGGAAATAAACAGTGTGTACTGGGTGTACAACTAAGAAAGTACGCCGGCTGTATCTCGGAAAATAGGTGCCGCATAGGTTTCGAAAAAAAATATTTATGATGAAAGTGGCCGAGAGAAATCTCTGGAAGTTATTTTCAAGTTTCCAGGACGGCCGCTAGAGGGCGTAATTGCATTGGCTAGTTTAAAAAACTGGTTTTTATGAGAATTTGATATATCGAGACATATCAAAAACACTTTTTTCATAATCTCGAGTTAATATCCAATCATTTCGATCAAAAAAAATTGCGCTAGCTCTTTAAATAAAAGAGGCAGGGGAGGATGAAAAAACTATTATTACTACAGTTTGGTGTAACGGAATTTAACGAACTTGGTCTCATTACAAAGGGTTTTTCAGTTCTTCCAGATAAATCACAAATTAAGCCGATTTAAGCACTTTGCGTTGAATTGTCAATGTCATTCTGTGAATCCAAGTTTGCGCGCCACCTACAGTTAGGAGTGAAGTAATATAAAGAATGACGTCATGGCGGCTAATTCAAATGCATATTTATCGAGCGACTTCACCAAATTCCTAGGAAAGTTGAATGGGAGAGGTGGCTTCATAACTTTTCAGTGATGTCACATGTGTGATTGTTTCTGAAAAGTTATGAGGCAACCTCTCCTACTCAATTAACCTTGAAATTGGGTGAGTATTTGTTGAGACAGAACAGAGGTAAGTCTGTTGGTAGTCTGTGCATCTCTGATTGAGACATATAATGAGAAAGACATAAAAAGTGTATTCTTCAATATTAACTTTTTATTGATAATTACTATTAAATAATAACATTAACTTCTTTTGAAGTATAAATAGGTTGAGGAAAATGTTCAGAATTTGTGAATTTTATCTGCTTCCTCTATTCGCCTTTTCAATGATTATTTTGATTTGGTTGCTAATGTTGCCTTTTTCTTGTAGTATGAAGCCCTTTTATACAAATGTTTTGCCTTTGGTGTTAAATTAACACTTCGTGTGATATTCACCTCAGATAGCAGGCCTGATGAACCTATAAAGAAATATTCAACTCATAAATTTACAAAATAGATGGAAATAATAACAAGAGAATAACATTACAGGACACCCCCTTTCATGGGAACCAGATCATAAAAAATGATTATATTTATCTGCTTTTATAGCACTGTTTTCTTCCTGGCTAAAAACACAGGTTCTTGTAGTGGAAACTGGTTCATCAACCATGATAGTAGTTGGTATAATATTTTGAGAACAATCATCGTCTTGTTGTGTTCCCGTGAAACAGTAAATTTCAGATTTATTCTATGAATATTATGAGTTTGAAACCATACTGCAGACATGAAAAAGTTTGACAATAATTATATTTTCCCCACATGGGCACACGAATAATTTGGTTATAAGTGAGGTTAGAGCACAGATCTGTATTTCTAGTTGCATGTTCGATATCCCTTGATTATAGCGCCACCTACAGTTAGGAGTGAAGCACAAACATGATTTGACTTTGCCTATTAGAGTGACCACCGTGTGTGCCAGTGTATTTCAACACACGTGAGTGAGAAAATGTGCTGCGGTGTACTGGACAATGGCTTTACGCCACCCCGTACAGACACATTTATGTTACCGTTTATCTCGACAATTCCTAAGGTAGAGAGTCTGAGACGAAAACTGTGACAGTTGTAATAACATTAAAGAATAAAAGATCAACGTAATGTACGTAACATTTGCAACATCGATTATTACTGACTAATTTCGAATAGATTTCGGAATTAATTTTTTCCAAATTAAGTTTCCAAGAACCGCGCGATTGCTCTTTTGATTTTCAACTAAAATTTCGTAAACGACCTCGCGTGCGTTTCGTATGAATCAACTATTCCAATTAAGATTTTTTTTTCGAAGAAACGTCAAAATGTCAAGTATTACTCGACGTTGTAGACGGTCAACTTTTAAGACACCTCTCGTATATACGGGTGGCATACTTTATGTACATAAAATAACGTTCATTTTTTTAATTTTTCGGGGTTGAAAATTAAACAGTCTACCACAAAATAGTTATTTGTTTATTAAGAGCGCAAAGTGCCGCTCGACAAAGAGTCACTGCACGACGCGAAGCGTCACCAATGTGTCAGTGCTGAACGAGGTTGGACCATCAAACCGTCTCGGTAGCTTGATATCAGTGCGAATACCGAACTTCTTCGGACCTATAACTCGTCACGACAACATCGAGAGACTGATTGTCCGGGGCAAACCCATTGGCAAGAGGAAACGTGGACGCTCCCCATCTAGATGGACAGACATTGTATCAAAAGTAACCGAACGTCCACTAGTGAAAGCCATTAGAACGGCTGCTGACCGTGGGAGATGGCAAGAGACTGTGAGAAGAATTCTAAGAAATAACACCTGACATTAACTTGTGATCACTACACGTCGTTCTCGACGATAGTCTAAGAAGAAGAGAACAAGCCAGAGCCAAATTTGCCATGAGCCATGAACTACGATTCCATTATCATACCAATGTCGAGGCAATCCTGTTCCGTGACACTTAACACTGCAGGATTAGTGAGATGTCTCAAGAGGACCAAGCCTTTAGTTGGTGCAAAATCAGAGCAATATTTTTCATTTTATTTTTTTCTATTGTCTTAGTGCGATGATACAATCGAAGACTACAGTACTTGCGAACCTAGTTAATAGTATTTTCGTTTATTGTTTAAGTTTCCGTTTAATCATCTTCGGGCGTCATAATATTTTCAAATGATTTAAAAGTGCTAAGGTCGTATTTTTTCTCGAGATCGTTTGCGCTAATTTTGAAACAAAAATCCAAGTAACACATTGCGTTTTCGTAATTATCAACTTCCTAGGAGGTGTACAGTTAATTATGTAACAATCATTTCAATAACAGTGTTTATAGTAACAAAATAATTACAACTTAAATATAAATTATAATTATTTACCTTTAAATTAGTAGATCAGAACGATACGAAAAATAGCAACAATTACATTTGAACCGTAAAATTAAAAACCAAACGACTTGGATATTTTTTTGATTACTAATTTGCCATGAATTTTAATTTCTCAAAAACAAAAAAACTCACAGTTACATCACAGCGGTACGTCAGTGTCATTATAAAGTAACCGTGACAAGCGTCCGTTGCTATTGCTAACGAAGATAAACGAGTCAAAATTCTGTTTCTGCGCACGTTGTTACTTATGACGTCGCATAAGAGCCTAAGAATGTATTGATACCATAAAAGTTTTACATTACAATTTTTTTTTTAAATATCTCTTACGGAATATTTTTAACATTATAATCTGATTAGAGTTCGATCAATGAATAATTTTTTTCTAGCCTAAAATAATACAGTCCAAACTTAACTAAGGTTGTTCTCACTATAGTCTGCGTTAGGTTCTAATAACTTAACTACACTAATAAATAAACGTGTAACTACGCACTGTGCTCTGCTTTTAACAATCACTACAGCGACTAAAACGGCTTGGTCCTCTTGAGTCTTATTACCAAATTGGCGTTATCGAGGAGCTGGATTACCTCGATGTTCACATGCTGGAGAAGTCTTTGCTCATGACTTCTGGCAATTTTGGAGATGGTCTGGTCTATTTCTAGGTCCCGATGAAGGTTCTTCTTCTTCTTCTTCTTCCTTTTTGTAAGGCATCTGCCTTGTTCTCTTCTTTTGTGGTCTGCTATGGATTTTAGAGACCTTATGGAGTTTTCAGCTTTTGTTTCTACAGCGTAGGTCATAACAGGTCTCACACAGGTCTTATATATGCGGACTTTGCTTTCAATGGACATGTGCTTGTTTCGCCATATTATATCTCTAAGAAATCCTGATATTAAAGCTGCTTTGGTTTTTTGAGTCTACTTCTTCTTGGATGTCTCTGTTGCTCGTGATATTGACGCCCAGATATTTGAAACTCATAACCTGTTCTACTGGTTTATTGTATACAGCCAATTTACATCTTCTGGGCTCTTTTAGGATGGTTAGCACCTTTGATTTTGCTACCGATATCTCCATGTTGTATTTGGCAGCTGTATTTTCGAACTTATAAAGCATTCTCTGTAGGTTGTCTTCATCTTCTGCTGATGTAAGATCTATAAAACACACATATGCTGTTTTGTTGCATTCTATTACCTGATAGCAAAGATGGCATCTACGGTTGACCTGTTTTTTCTAAAGCCTTGTTGCTCTTCGCATATGCCATGAAAGGATATATCTTCTGCCAGTATTTTAGTGAAAAGTTTTAGTACTGAACTTAATAGCGTAATTCCTCGATAGTTTACTGGGTCTTTTTTGCTTGTCTTCTTGAAGATTGGAATGGTTATGCTTTTTTTCCATTCATTTGGTATTTTTTTTATGAAGGTTACAGTTACGAAAGTAACAACGTGCATCGACTATGTTTCTCAGCACTTTATTCTGGAATCTTTGAAATGTTGCATTTGCTAGCACAGCCCCATAGTTGAATGCCGTAGGTCCAAACCTGTTTTAAAACTTGCTTATACAGGAGCAATTTATTGTAGATGGACAGCTTGGAATTTCTCCCAAGTAACCAATAAATTTTTCTGTATTTTAAGCCAAGCTCTCCAAGCCAAGATTTAAGAGCCAAGATCGATAGAGAAATCGCTGCGTCAATCCCTGTAGAAAATGGAATACGACAGGGCGACTCACTAAGCCCGCTTCTTTTCAACATAATTATGGACGAAATAATAAAGCAAGTGCATGGACTTAATGAATACAAAATGGGTGACCGCAATATTACAATACTGTGCTCAATGGAGTTTCCAATGCCTGCACTTATCTCCCCGTTATAATTATTGGAGTGTTTCCCTACTGCGCAGTGCTGTTCATAAAGGGGAGAATATAATCCTGCGCCGGTAGCCATAGTCTCAGGTATATATGATCCATCAGTGTACACGTGTACCCATTCATTAGCAGGATATTGGCTTATAGTTTCTAAAGCACACTGTTTTAGCTCAAAAGAGCTTGTCAAAGATTTTGTGGAAGTAAGTCCGCTGAGCGTCATTTTCTTGTGTGGAAGAGCATTATCTACGGATGCATAGTACATTAATGGCGTAGTTACAATGTTATATTTATAATGTTATGTAGTTAATATGGTATGGACACGTCCAAAAATGTCCGGCGACAGGTTACCAAAACAAATTTTGACATGGACACCCCAAGGAAAGAGAGAAAGAGGAAGAGGAAGACCAAAAAGAAGCTGGAGAGAGGGCATTGACAAAGAGATGAAAGAAAGAGACTTGCCGGAGAACTTAAGGCAAGATAGAGATGAATGGCGCTTAGGAGTCGTAAGGCGGCGTAGAACGCTATAAGCCGATATACGAGGGTGGTTTGATAAGTCAGTGACTTTTTGAATGAAACAAATTTTTTTCCGCAAATAAACATTTTATTTTTCTACATAAACACCTTTTAGCTCGATACATTTAGTCCAGCGTTTTTCTAATTTTTTTATTCCCTCCAAATAATAGGTTTTTTCAAACCTCTTAAAATACGCGTTTGTTTCGACTCAAATCTCTTACCGCCCAGCCATTTCTTTAGATTTGGAAACAGAAAATAGTCGCAGGGGGCTAAATCTGGATAATATGCTGGATGGGGTAGCAGTTCGTATCCCAATTCGTGGATTTTGGCCATCGTGACTAGACAAGTGTGCACACGTACGTGCATTGTCTTGATGGAACAGCACTTCTTCGCCAAATGCGGCCGTTTTTGCTTTAAATCAACGTCGAATCTGTTCAAAAGCTTTGAATAATATTCGCCGGTGATCGTTTTACCTTTCTTGAGGTAATCGATGTGAATGACACCGCGTACATCCCAAAAAACTGTGGCCATGACCTTGTTGGCTGACAGACGACTCTGTTTCGCCTTCTTTGGTCCACGTTCACCCGAGCAACCCACTGTTTAGATTGTTCCTTGGTCTCTGGCGTGTTGTGATGGATCCATGTTTCATCCTTAGTAACACACGATTGCGCTTATGGTCGAGTGTGAGCAATCGCGGCACCCATCTCGCAGAGAGTTTTTTCATGTCCAAATATTTGTATAAAATATGATGTACCCGTACAGTTGAGATACCTACAGCATGAGCCAACTCACGCACTTTCATTCTCCGATCATCCAATATCATTTCGTGGATTTTATCGACGATTTCCGGCGTGATTACCTCTTTTGGGCGACCTGGACGTTCGGCGTCACTAGTGCTGGTACGACCACAATGGAACTCTGTAAACCACTTCTTAACCATTGAAATTGATGGTGCCGAGTCCCCGTAGTATTTATCAGGTCTTTCCTTAGTTTCAGTGATGGATTTTTTAAGTAAAAAGTAATGCTTAATCAGCACACGAAATTCACTTTTTTCAATTATTGTAAAAAATTCACGAGGTTGTCTGCTTTGAACGGCTATCAAACACCAACTGCACGACGTAGCTTGCTCAAAATTAGAAAGTTGCCCACTGATAGATTATAGTTGACGGCAGCACTGTTGCATTTGGAGTAACTGCGCGGGAAATTCATAAAGTCACTGACTTATCAAACTGCCCTCGTATATATACAATGTTATATTTTCTATACCAAATGTAATAAAGGTACCTATTAGGAAAAGAGACATCTTTATTTTTTATTAATTTGTTTAAGAAGAGTTATTTAAAGTTTGTTACCAGTAAATAATAAAGAAAACAGGTATTTTTTTTTATATTCTTGGTTCCACTAAAGCAAAGTTTATCGAATAAAACTATTTTTTCTTTTATTGGTTACGCGTGTGAGAAATCAAAATTCAAAAATCAAAATCAAAACTCGTGTTGATCTGCTTCTGATATTTATCATGTTTTTATTATTGGATGTGAATACCGTTGAGACTTGATCAACAAACGAAACACATTTGCCCCGTTTTTAAAAAAATACAATTTTTGTGATATAGATGCGACACGTTAAAAGGTTGCGCGTGTTTTTAACTATAGCTTATTGTTTGTTTATTGATTTTCCTCTGTTATAAATGCAATTATAAATCGGACTACTTCCTGGTAAATATTTGTTTTTTGTGTAATTAATCGTTAATTAACCAGTAAATGTAAACTGTAATTGAGGTTTTTATTTATAATTGGCTAATGTGTGTCTTTCATTATTGGTAAGTGTTGTACTTTTTAAAATGAATTGTTCCTTTTATTAATTTTTAATTACAATACATACAATGATAATACGAGTATAGTTCAAGAATTTTTGCATTAGCGCATCATTTCAAAGAAACCAAAGAAAATGTAAATTTAGTCCATGACATGGTATTAAATGACAAGAAAATTACCGTCAATGATATAGCAGAGACATGTAGGTTTTCTTTGAAAACGTTGATTCAATTTTACATCACGAATTGGGTCTTAAAAAACTCTCTGCACGTTGGGTTTCACGAATGCTGAAGGCAGACCAGAAACGTGTTCGTCAGGTTGCAATGGAGATAAATTTGGAGATAATTAACAGAAATCCCGATGAATTTAAGCGAAAATTGTTGGCTTCTTGTCTGATTGGTGTTGTCGAGGAGCTGGATGGCCTCAACATTCACATGTTCTAGGAGTCGCTGTTCATGACTCTTGGCAAACTTGGTGATCGTCCGGTTAACGGTGTCAATCTCCAGGTCCCGATTGAGGTTACAGTTTCTGGAGTACCAAGGAGCATTGGTGATATTCCATGTTGAAAGATAAATTAGTTTCATTCTTCTCATGTGTTTGCTTCTATGTTAGGAACAACAATTCGTGAACTATTCTCGTAAATCACTGTCGACAAGATACGTGATGTGAGGCGTTTTGTATTATGACTTTGATTAATTTTTGGTACATTATTATTTAATAATGGGGTTTTCCTGCCAACACCCTTCGCTCATACTTTCCATCTCTCGTAAACTTTGAACCAAAGTACAAAAATTCATTTACTTGTTCCACTCTTTCTCCCTCAATCGAAACTCCACAGTTGGCATGCTTTCTTCTCTTTCAAAGACCATTACTTTCGTTTTGCTTACATTTATTTTCATCCCTTTGATTTTCAGGGCATCATGCATAACATTAACTATCGCCTGCAACTCCTCTTCAGATGACGCTAATATGACTTGATCATCGGTGTAAAGAAAGCATTTGACGATCAAATCATTCTTTTTTAAATCCATACGCACTCTCTTTCAAATCTTTTAAACAATTGTCTATGTATAAGTGAAATAGCCATGGCAAAGCCACACATCCCTGTCTCACACCTTTTTCGATGTTAAACCAGTCCGTGCAAGCTCCGTTTATCCTGACACAAGCAGTGGAATCCTCGTAAAGTGATTTCAGTGCTCGTATTAAACTACTACTCACCCCATACATAGACAATGTAGACGACAATTCACTCCTCACTACTCTGTGGTATAAAAAATATTTCTGCCAGGATAAACTCTGGCCTATGTTGTACCTATGATTAAATACTATTAATTCCTATGCTAAATTTCAGAATCCATGTAAGTGCACTTTTAGTGCCTCATATAATAAAATTACCGTTTAAAGGTAATTTTATTAAACTTCGAATAATTTTGTGAGCGTACGATATCGAAATTTTAATAATAGTTTAAACTTGTTATCCCGCGAACCAACAAATCTCGTTAACAGTAGCCCAAATTATAAAAATATTAAGAAAGTCTGATTGGGTCCATCGAAACTGTAATTAGGGTTTCACGGTTAACGATATTCCGCATTTTCTTTTTTTTAAATTCAACATAAATCATCACACACCGAAACATAACGATGCGCAACATTAACCTACTAATTTAATAATAATAAATAATAAAAAAACAAAACCCACTTGTATCTACAACTGGTCCGACGAACTAGAATTAGAAATCCGTTTTGATGGAATGATTACGATAAACACTCGGTTGATGTCGTGATCTTTCGACTGTCTTTAAAATGTCATAGTATCTCCAGTTTTTTTATTTAACTTTTGAGGAAGTTAAATACGGGAATATGTTATTTATAACAGGTCTTTTCATTACGAGGTATAGTCGAAAAATTCTTGGCTAGAAGTCATAAATAACTTGAGATACGCGGATGACACCGTCATTATAGCCAGCAGTCCAAGTTAATTACAGAGAATCATCCATAAAATAGTCAAACAAAGCGAACGATATGGTCTTTTCATGAAAATATCCAAAACCAAGACCATATTCTTCTCCAAAACACATAAAAAGGTCTGCTAGTATAAAGAAGCTCTTTACTAGATTATAATTGAGCTTGGAGTTTAGGACACGCATGCTAATGACGTCATAAATAAAATAAATAAATAAAATCAGAAGGAACGTGCATTTGCAAAAAACTAATTTGTTTCATTCCTTTGGACCATACTGTATATTCTTAATGGAGTTTAGTTATTAATTCTTATTTTGTTTGTTGTTGCAGATTCAGTACGTAGGTGGTAAGAAACGATGGGATTTTACAAACAGTACTTCAATTTCTCGAGATATGCGAAAAACAATTTCATCGGCGTCAATCCTCTAAAGCCAGGACAAGATGGAATACCTCTGCAATTGCTGGTATCACAAAACTTTAGTAACAGTACGTAAAAGTTATTCTTTTTACTAAAATACTTTAAAAAACATCAAATTTACATTGTTTAGTACCGATCGACAAATTTTTATTTTTCTTCATCGGACAACTGGTAACCAACTCCCCTTAACTGTTCTTTGCAAACTGTATGCAAAAATATTAATCAAAAGAGTAACGAATGAAACTGAGAAGATGATATGGGATGTGCAAGCAGGATTTAGAAGAGGTAGGAGATGTATGGATCAGGTCTTTTCCTTACGAGGTATAGTCGAAAAATTCTTGGCTAGAAGTCAGAAGCTCTATTACGCTTTTATAGACTTGGAAAAGGCCTATGACAGAGTGGTGAGGAGTGAATTGTGGTCTACATTGTCTATGTATGGGGTGAGTGGTAGTTTAATACGAGCACTGAAATCACTTTACAAGGATTCCACTGCTTGTGTCAGGATAAACGGAGCTTGCACGGACTGGTTTAACATCGAAAAAGGTGTGAGACAGGGATGTGTGGCTTCGCCTTGGCTGTTTAACTTATACATAGACAATTGTTTAAAAGATCTGAAAGAGAGTGCGTATGGATTAAAAATGAATGATTTGATCGTCAAATGCCTTCTTTACGCCGATGATCAAGTCATATTAGCGTTATCTGAAGAGGAGTTGCAGGCGATGGTTAATGTTATGCATGATTCCCTGAAAATCAAAGGGATGAAAATAAATGTGAGCAAAACGAAAGTAATGGTTTTTGAAAGAGAAGAAAGAATGACAAACTGTGGGGTTTCGATTGAGGGAGAAAGAGTGGAACAAGTTAATGAATTTGTGTACTTGGGTTCAAAATTTACTATAGATGGAAAGTATGACAGTGACATTGAGCGAAGGGTGTTGGCAGGAAAACCGATAAATGGGGCACTGCATAGCTTTATGAACAGCCAGAAAGTGTCAAAAAAGGCACGTCTGGCGGTGCATAGAGATGTGTTGGTTCCTACACTTATGTATGGTAGTGAATGTTGGGTTTGGCAGAAGAAGCATGAAAATAGGATTAATGCTGCGGAGATGAGTAGTCTGAGAAGTACAGCCGGAGTGACTCGGTTGGATAAAGTTAAGAATAGTGAGATAAGAAAACGCTGTGGTGTAAAAGAAGATGTGGTCACAAAGATAGATAAAGGAATGCTTAGATGGTTTGGACACGTAGAAAGGATGGATGAAGGAAGATTGACGAAACAAATTTATAAGGCGAGTGTGATTGGACCTCGGAGAATGTATCTCGCTCAGATCAATATTGTTTTGAAGAAAGGCCAGGTCAAAAGTACCAACAACCGAAGAGCATGTATAAGAGCACTGATGAAAGAAGAGGAAGCAAAAGATGTGTGTACGAACCGTAGCAAGTGAAAGGAAGTGGTCTCTGCCTACCCCTATGGGAAAAAGGCGTGACTTTATGTATGTATGTATGATTTATAGTATGTTTATTGAATAACCCTAGATTATGATATAAATCTTAAATTAATCAAACGATATATAAAATGCGGCTAACCGAAAACAATTCGTTGACATTTCTAATTTTTATGGTTGTCATTCCGAAATAATAATGTCATTTGCAAGTTTTGATTTAGCATCAAAACTCATGACGTTTTAATTGACAGCCGCCACGATTGCAATATGACCAGTACAATCAAAGAAACTAGCTAGTTTTTGGTGGACCAACAATTTTTTTTTTGTATTTGTCGAATTTCACACGAAAATACGACCACGAAGAGACCAAAGTCTTTCCTGATCACGAAAAAATAAATGAAGTAAATCAATTAATGCAGAGAAAACCTTGAGGCAAAGTTCCCATTTTTCCACAAACCAAATGATCTTACTGCCATTTTAGTAGTATTTTCTTACAGGAGGTAACATTTTCCAACGAAAAATGTTATTTCATCCTCACCGTACCTTATAAACTTCTCAAATACCGTATTAACAAACACTTTCATTCATTAGGATATTCTCCTTTTCCAATTACTTTTACAATTACTTAAATTAATTACTAAAATGGAGCTATTAATCAAAGCTAATAAAATTGCAGTCGTAGTGTTCGGACAACAAAAAATATTGAAAAAAAAATATGCAATTGACGGGAGAGTGGAAAGTGGAACAGGGGACAAAAAGAAAAGAAAATACTTCATGACTAATGATAATGCCTTTTACAGTGCGAAGATGAATGAAAAACAATTTTAATTACAAACTGACAATACTGAAAGAAAACATTCGGAAAAAAAAGTTCAAAAACAAGTTTTTTTAAAAATATAACGTTGGTTTTTACATACCTTTACCGATTCGTTCATTCACACTCGCCTCATAAATTTATTTCGTCAATCTTCCTTCATCCATCCTTTCTACGTGTATAATCCATCCATTTGTTTATCTATCTTCGTAACCACATCTTCTTTTACACCACAGCGTTCTTTTATCTCACTATTCTTTAATTTATTCAACCGAGCCACTCAGGATATACTTCTCAGACTACTCATCTACGCAGCATTAATCCTATTTTCATGCTTCTTCTGCCAAACCCAACATTCACTACCATACATAAATGTAGGAACCAATACTCCTCTATGCAGAGCCATACATGCTTTTTTTGACACTTTCTGGCTGTTTATAAAGCTATGCAGTGCCCCCATTCATTTGTTTTTTTTTCCAACACCCTTCGCTCAATGTCACTGTCATACTTTCCATCTCTTGTAAACTTTGAACCAAGTATACAAACTCGTTTACTTATTCCACTCTTCCTCCCTTTCATCCCTTTAATTTTCAGGGCATGATGCATAACATTAGCCATCGCCTGCAACTCCTCTTCAGATGACACTAATATGACTTGATCATCGGCGTAAAGAAGGCATTTGACGACCAAATCATTTATTTTCAATCCATACGCACTCTTTTTTAAATCTTTTAAATAATAATCTATGTATAAGTTAAACAGCCACAAATCTCTGTCTCACACCTTTTTCGATGTTAAACCAGTCCGTGCAAGCTCCGTTTATCCTGACACAAGCAGTGGAATTCTCGTAAAGTGATTTTAGTGCTCGTATTAAACTACCGCTCACCCCATGCATAGACAATGTCGACCACAATTCACTCCTCACCACTCTGTCATAGGCCTTTTTCAAGTCTATAAAAGTTCAGTAGACCTTCTGACTTCTAACCAAGAATTTATTATTTATTTTTGTATTAGTTCACTTTCAGTAAATTTTGTACGAAGTATTTTTTTTTCTTTTTCAATATCAATCAACCTTTCTGATACCTTCACCACACTAACCATTTTTTTTATCCAGATCTGCTAGGGAACATTTACTCTTTGCTAATATTTATTTTTCCATCTTTTACTGGTCTATTTTCTCCTTTTTATCTACGATGGACGAAAGGATTCTCTTTATCTAAAGATTATCGTAAGGCTTAAAACTAATGGTATCGGTAATTTCCTTTTCAAATACGTGTTTATCGAAATTTCTTTTTCAATCTTCGATTCTTCTTTATTATAAAATTTTTCTGTTTCGTTGTAGAACTCATTTTGGTACAATTTTCTTGTTCTCCTCCAATTTTTTAACACAATTCATTCTTTATCTGCTTTTATTTTTCATCGATATATATATATATATATATATATATATATATATATATATATATATATATATATATATATATATAAGATTTAAACATTTCACATATATAAAAAGATAATAATTTTTTTTGACAGTTTTTATCTTTTCAGGTCGACTGGCAGTTATAACGATAGGACTATTTACACTAGCAGTAGGCATAATTTTATCTTCGATACCATGGTTAGATTATATAATTTTAAAGGTAAGCAATATGACTATGATGATTAATTATCGTCGTTTACTGTTGATGCTTTGTTTTGTTTAGAATTTGCGATTGAGCGACGGTTCTCTGAGCTTCCAATACTGGCAAAAGCCCGGCGTGATACGACTAACCAAAGTGTACATATTCAACGTCACCAATCCCGAAAAATTTCTCGCCAACGGCGAAAAACCCAAACTGCAAGAGGTCGGACCATTCGTCTACAGGTAAGCGTCATTTTCTGTTGAGAAAGTTGCCTTTTTTCACATTAAAAAACGTTATTATTTTAAAGCAACCAGAACTCCATTTAATTAATACGAACTCTTGAAAGGTGTTGCAATCCAATTAAATGAGTCTTAAGCCGCCCCTGAGCGCTCTCAGACAATTCATATTTTGTTTAAACCGCAAACAGTTGTAAACCGTTCCCTCTTCGCCGCGCTATCTCGAGTCGCTACGATTCTCAGAGAGTAGTATCTTTCAAACGGCCGTTAAAGACGGTCGATAAATTCTTTCCTTTTACAGCGATCGAAGAGATCGAGTTTTCCTACTATTCAGTATCCTTCAAAACGCCGACCAAAGACAGTCGAATATTCTTGCATTTAATCGATCGACGATCGATTTTCCTGATATTATCGAATTATTTCGGTGTTTATCTAGTTAAGAAGACCTCGAAATCCCGGGCCTTGAATAGATTAAGGGTTATGCACAAATAATCTGATAGGTCGAAGTGCTTGAGAGGCAGCATGGCCTTCACGACCCACCCTACAATCTAGTTAAGAAGGGTGAATTTACGTACAAGGCAAATCATTAGCGGTACAAGTGCATAGTGTATTTTGAAGAAAAATATATTCAGTATAAATAAAACTTTAATAACCAGTGACCTATCATTTACACCAATCCACTCTAATCGAAGTAAAGTATAATTTCCCCGTATACAGGAAAAACAACCACTGCTCCGTACAGAAGGTATACACGAAGTATACTTGAAGAAACTCTTCAAGATACTAATTAAAAGTCTTTTAATCTTTTTTTAATTACAAAAGCAAAAGTAAACCTTACCTATATCATTTTACCAATATACGACGGTATCGAATTAGTCACCGAGGCATCGACTTAACGGGCGCACTGCGTTAAGAGGTACATTAGTAAATTCCCCTAAGATTTAAACCCGAACAAATTTTTCGTTTATTATTATGCTTTTGTTGGGAGGTTTTATTTTTATTTTTTGCTTTATTGTAAACAGAAATCGTTGATTTTGCTCTCGATGGTTATAAATAGGTTCATATTTAATTATGTTAAAAGGGAATGAAACAAAAATAAATTATCGGTACAAATTTAATAAATATGTTTATTCATGTAGTACTTACGGTATTATCAAGCATCAGATTTATAGTCATTATAATCGGAATCACTGTCGTCGTTATCCCCATTCGAATTGTAAATGATAACAGGATTAACTGCTTCGATGCGGTTTTCACGAACCCACCATTTCTCTGTTAAAATTTCACATTTTGTGATACATTTTTTCCAAATTTCAGCCTTATCACTGTCACCATTAGATCCAATGTGATTTTCATAATAAGTTTTGCATATTCCCCAAATATACTCAGTGGGATTAAATTGGCAATGATAAGACGAAGGCCTTAGCAAACGATGTCCATAACTAAGTATAATTTGATCTAACAAAAATGAATCAACAAGCCAAATTAAAGTTTAATGGCTTAGTTAATTAGTGAAATTTGTTTGGATTACTTACCTTCCTCTCTTATTATGTACAATAAATAAAGTCATTAAGAACAGATTTTGTTGCAATATTAACCGTGCTAACAAATAAGAATATTGACCCTTAATTTACAAACAAGTCCCTACAGTTGAATACTGGTTATCGAGTTTCTAACGATAATCCGTTACCACCGTATATTCGTGAAATATGCTATAGTACGAAGCAATAATGTAAAAATTTTATGGACATAGATTACATTAAAATTTTTTATCCTTTTTGGAATTTATTCAATTACTTAGGACTTGTACCGAATTTCACACGATTTTTTTTTAGGAAGTTGAGGTAAAATATGTCTACATTTTTCACTTGAGCACCAAACTTCACACGATCATTCGCCGGGCTAATCTAAATATTGGCTGAAAATTTCATCAAAATCGGTCCAGCCGTTGGCTATAGAAAAGAAATTAAAAATGCGGGGACGTATTAAAAAAGACCCCCATTTTCTACCACCAGATGCCATATCCCAGTTCTTAGATTCCTAATTGTCCCAATAATACATTATCACTCTTAATATGCGTTCATCACATCCATCGTTGTGGATACACTAACACTTACATCTTTGGCATCGTTAACGCGAATGTTTTTATAAGAAAAAAACCTCGATTGATCATTCCAAGCAATTATTTGCTCATTAATATAATTCCCACTTGTTATAAATATTATTACTATTATTATCTGCACCTTCAATCAGAAAGATACTCGAGAACCTCGTACAGCAAGTTCCTTTACCTTGCATGAGTCATCGTCTAACGTGATTAACAGTACTGCGTGTACTAGTGTAGGCAAAGAAGAGAGTACTATCGCTGACCTTCTGCAACCTTGGCAGAGAACTCGAATAACGTAGGTTAGCAAATCGATTATTCTACTTATGAGATATTATCATCGGTAGAAAAATAAATAGAGAGTACTCAAGTGGAAAATGTAGACATATTTTGCCTGGTATGTTATTGAAGAAGAAAAGTACCTCAACATCCTAAAAAAATCGTTAGAAACTCGATAAACAGTATTTAAGTGTACATTTAAGAAATACGAAAGTAAATTCCTCTAATATTTTTAAACTTATTTCGTAGGTAACGAATTTTATTTTATAAGGAGCTCCTTGTTTGGAAATTAATAATCGATATTTTCATTTGTGAGCACGGATAGGTAATATTGCAACCAAATCTGTCCTTTATAGCATATTTCACGAATATACGGTGGTAACGGATTATCGTTAGAAACTCGATAACCAGTTTCAACTGTAGGGACTTGTTTGTAAATATTCTTATTTGTTAGCACGGTTAATTTTGCAACTAAATCTGTTCTTAATGACTTTATCATTGAATAGATTCGAAAAAAGATAAAAAATTTTCAAAATAAGGGTACTTGACTTAACCAAGAATAACTTTTTGTCAAAATAATTTTTCCATATGGTGCATACTTTGGGGATGACACTGTATAAATATTCAAGCGAATGTAATCATAAAATTATCCTTTAACAGTAATATATCGTAGTTATTATTATAAATTTTGTAAACTTAACAATAAATCATAATTTTTCTGTTATTTATCGATTTAATCAAAATATATATTAAGCTTTTTAGTCTCCAATATTTGAAGTTTTTGTTAAAATATAAATAGACTTTTTTCTCTAAAATTTTTTAACTTTTAACTTAAAAAATTTGCCAAATTCATAAGTTAATGTCATTTTTTTAACTGAATGCGAGCTGAATAATATCTGTCAAAAACTGACTCCTGCAATCTTAAAACATTTTTTGAGCAACATATGATTGAAGATTCGGACTAAAAAGACCGTCGTGAAATAGCGGACTAAATTTGAACGTTTTAATTACAAATATGTCGAGCACAAACTTGACCTTAATAATAATGTTATTTTAATGCAGGTAAATTATAATATAATTATTTTTTTATAACTATTAATACGACCAATTGTCCTAGAATGTTATGGCTTCATTTGGCGTAACATTAAATTTGAGATTAAAAAGAAATGTCCCCAATTTTGGTAGTATATACGGTATATACAATATCTGTGCAAAAGATGGCGTTACCTTCTTCCAAGTTAAGGAGGTTATGTAATTATTATTTACATTTTTATTTTTGTTCAGTTAAAATTATCATTTTTGAGCATATAGCATATTTCACGAATATACGGTGGTTTTGGATTATCCTTAGAAACTCGATAATATTTTTAAACAAATTTCGTTGGTAACGAATTTTATTTTATAAGGGATTTTTCGTTTGTTTGTTAGCACGGTTAATTTTACAACCAAATCTGTTCTTAATGACTTTATTTATTGTACATAATAGGAAAGGTAGGTAAGTAATCTAAACAAATTTTACTAATTAACTAAGCTATTTATTAAGTTTTAATTTGGAGTTTTGATTTATTTTTGTTAGATTTCTAGAAAAGTAATTAGTAATCCTGAGTTATCATTGTAGTGGGTACCGACATTAAAATCGTATAGTACCGATTTTTAAGAAATTATACTCACTGTAAACAAAAATGCACTTCATTTGTATATCTGGACGAAACTTGGATTTTTGCTAAAGGTGGAACAAAAAGAATTTGGCAGGTCGATAACATAAAGTGTATAAAACACACCGACGGTGAAGGAAAAAGACACATTAATGTGCATGCAGGTGGAAAGCATGGGGCGGATCTTTTATTTTCGTCAAAATCAAAATCGGCCAAATATCACGACAATATGTTTGTGGAATGGTTAAAAGAGAAACTATTATCATCGTTACATGAACCATCTGATCTAATGGTTACAGTGATGAGGCTGTTTTGGAAATCTGGCAACGAGCACATAATACGGAAACTCCTGACATTTGGGAAAAATGTGTCACAAAATGTGAAAATTTAATAGAAAAAAACCGCATCGAGCAGTTAATCCTGTTATTATTTACAATCCGAATGAGGATAGCGACGACAGTAATTTCGTTTATGATGATTATAAATCTGATGCTTGATAATACCATAAGTACCTACTACATGGTTAAACATATTTATTAAATTTGTACCGATAATTTTTTTTGTTGCATTCCCTTTTAACATAATTAAATAAGTGCCTATTTCTAACCAAAAAACTCATCGTGAGCTACATTAACGATTTATGTTCACAATATAGCAAAAAATAAAAACAAAACCTCTCAACAAAAGCGTAATAATTAACAAAAAAATTTAAATCTTAGGGGTATTTACTAATGTAACTCTCAACACAGTGCGCCCGTTAAGTCGATGCCTCGGTGACTAATCAGATACCGTCGTATATTGGTGAGATGAGCTATAGTTAAAATTACTAAGCATTTTTTATTACAAATAGATAAGACTCTTATGGCGCAGGAAAAAATAACTTGAAAATCCATTTAAATCTTTGTGCGATATACCATTTACAAAATTTAATATCGTGTTTATCGTTGTGTACTTAAATGATAAGAATTATTAGTGCTGTGGTAAGACGATGAAAGCGTTATAATTTGTTTGTAGCTATTTAAAACTATAATAAACTGCAATAAGGTTATGTGTATTATACAATAAAATATTATTTACAATATGTCAAAATATGTAATCAACGTTTAATTTTTAACGAATTTTTTGACGACAATAAAATAATTAAAAGGGAGGAGAAGGCGTTGGAATGTAACTATGTCTATAGGATGTAATTTGATGCAGAGCTTTTCAATATTGGAGGAGTTTATGCTAGCATGAATAATAAAACTTGTGATAATTAAAAGGTATTAATGCTTGTAAATTAAACATTAACATAATAATTGTTCTATTAGGTGGTGTTTTATAATCCAGGCTTTCCTCTCTTCTATCTTTGCAGGGAATTTAAAAACTCTGTTTATTTTAATGCAAACATCACGTACAAAACACCTAACCATTGAAGCAGATACTTTATATTTAATTATAATCACTACAATAAGCTTTAGAATACTTATATTTAATAATAAGAATTTTAACCGAATAAAAATAAAAAAGTAAACAATAACCACACTTATCCTAAAACTAATCTAAATGGAAGTCATATTTTTTCACATAACACCTCTGTTACTGAAAAGTGGGGGGATGATTATTGTTAATATTAATAATACCAAGAAAGTCCTTATTTATATGCCATTAATAAGAAGGGATGTCCATAATATTTTGTGTAATTTCTTTGGTCAATTCACTTACTATTTTATTATATATTTTGTTTATGTACATAAACAAGCAACGTTGATAATTTTATATAAATATACTCGTCATAATATTAATTATTCTTTGAATTGATTATCAGTTTATAAATGTGGAAAAATATTTGTGAAACATAAAAATTTCGGGTGATTTTATCAGATATCCCAAAAAACAGTCATTTGGAGATAAATCTAAAGATCTGGGAAGCCACGTTATCGTAGATATTAAACGATCAGGATCGTTGTTTGGAAAAATCTTGTTCATGCTCGTGCATTGAGAATTGAACAACAATCTTGTTGAAACCAAATATTCCCAAAATTAATAGGAAGAAGCTGAACCGTCAGAATAATTTGATCTTGCAGAAGCTGTAAATATTTAACAGCGTTTGTGTTACCATCGATAAAGCAGCGACCTATAAATAATCTCAAATAGGAATACTCAGATGCTGATTTATCCAAGACCAATATCTTCCAACGGATGGATTGTGTTTCCTATGTAAATAATATTTTTTTTTTATGAAAATAGTCGCAAAAAGGGTAGACCAGCGACTATTAGAAGGGGAAGGGATTATAGAAAGGAGATGATTGTGGACACGCTTTTTAAAAAGTTGCAGGTCATAGTTCTCTGGAAAAACTGATTTTGGAAGCTTATTCCATTCCGTAGAAACCCTGTAAAAGAAGAATTCTTGATGAAGATTGGTCCTTGTTGTGTCAATCTTGAGAGTAAATGGGTGAGACTGATCAGCGTGCCGAGTTCTTCGGCCGAATGTGGCCAATGGTGGTACAAGAGTTTTTATTTCTCTGGAGCATCTGCCATGGAAATATCTGTAGAGCAATGACTGGTCTGCAACTCTTCTTCTATGTTCTAGAGGGTGAAGGGTATCTGTGAGAGTTGAGCTGTTTATCAAGCGAATGGCTCTTTTCTAAATGGAATCTAGAAGACGAAGAGAATGCCTTGGTGCTGAACCCCAAATGTGCGAGCAATACTCCAGTAGAGGTCGGATTTGAGCCTTATACGTCGTCAACAGTTGATCAGGAGTAAAAAACTTTTTTGCTTTCCACAGAAAATCTAGCCTCTGGCTTGGCGACTTTGCGATGTTAGCAACATGGTCATGCCAAGACGTATTATTGGACACTGTGACTCCCAAAATCGAGATGGAGGGACTTGGTTCAAGGGTATTTCCGGACATTGTGATGGGATGATTTGAGGAATTCACTTTCTTGGAAAACGTGGCACTTTGTGTTTTTTGGACGTTGAACTGAACAAGATTGTTGGTTCCCCACTCAAAGATTGCTTTAAGATCTCTATTGATGGAATCAACCTATTCCTGCCTGTGTCTTTTTGTATCATTCACCGAAAGTGATCGATAGGATGTGAAAGTTGAGACAAGTGTGCTATCGTCTGCGAAACTGTAAATGGGGTTTGTGGTGGTTTTCAAGAGGTCGTTGATGTGTAAAAGAAATAAGGTGGAGGACAGGATGGAACCTTGGGGGACCCCGGCATTGGTTTTAAACGCTTCAGAAAAAATACCGTTAACTGCCACATTAAAGGAGCGATCTTGCATGAAGCTCAAGAGCCATTGGCGCAGTTTGGTTGGGAGACCGTAGGCAGATAATTTACTTAACAATGCCTGGTGCCAAACGCGGTCAAATGCTTTAGATATATTGCACGGGATTCACCAAACTTTTCAATAGTGTTTGTCCAGAGCTGAGTGACATAAGCCAGCAAATCTCCAGTAGACCGAAGTTGTCGAAATCCATATTGTCTGTCATGGATTATCTCAAATTTTTTCAGATATTTGATAAGTTCTGTGTTAATCGCTTTTTCCATAACTTTGGATATGACTGAGAGCAATGCAATAGGGCGATAATTTGCAGGAATAGTCTTCTTTCCTTTTTTCGGAATCGGTTGGACTTTAGCGTTTTTCCACATGGACGGAAATACTCCTTTGCTGTATGATAACTTGAAGAGTCTACAGAGAACTGGGGTCAGCTCTTGAGCACAGGTCTTCAGGACAATTGCGGAATTGC
Source organism: Agelastica alni (assembly GCA_950111635.1). Classification (NCBI taxonomy): domain Eukaryota; kingdom Metazoa; phylum Arthropoda; class Insecta; order Coleoptera; family Chrysomelidae; genus Agelastica; species Agelastica alni. Next base: position 30,966,914 of record OX467717.1, read on the forward strand.
ATCTGGTCCTACTGCCTTATTAGAGTCAAGATTTCGTAGGATTTTCCTGATAGTGCGATGGCGAATTGATGCGTTTATTCTAGGTATCGTTGGGGGTTGTTTTCATCCAAAAACGTTTGCGTTTCTTTTTTCCAACATTGGATGACGTGGAAAAAAGGATATAACAACTGGCGGCTAGCAATAAATTTTCATTTTTTAAATTTTTCTCCTGGTGGAAACGCCACATGGTTACAGAACGGATGATTTCCCACAACTAAATTTTGTTGCACATTTGTCGTTTTGGTGTGGACAATTTGTCTCAATTTTGTCTTATAATAATAATAATAACTTCATTCACTCAATAAATAAATAAATACAAAAATTTGGATAAGTATACATGGTGGAAGTGAATAAGGAACTCTTGCGATAAGTGCAAGCACTTGTTTCGCGTAGAAATACACATGTGTAGAAAGTGAACTATAAGATATAAAATGTTAGATGTGAAATATAAAAATACAAAATGTAGAAAAAAAATAGATGTAAGATACCTATGTATAATATAAAAATATAAAATGTAAAGTGTAAAATGTAGATAATAACAATACAATACAATACAATACAAGGATCGACGAACAATACAATAATACCATACAACGAAAAATTAACAATAATAATGTTAATAGGGTATGCATGTAGAAGCTTCGTAAATAAAACAACACATTTCTAGTTGGAAATTAAAATTAAAAATTATGAATCAATACATTTTTATCACTTAATCGAATAGTCGTAGCATCTCAGTTTTTTGGCTTTGAAGGATGTGCTTTTTCAATGCTCTTTTGAAGCTGTCAAGATTTACTATAGATTTAATTATTTCTGGTATGTTATTGTATAATTTAGGGGCGAAATAATTATATGAGCGTTGAGCAACGACCCTAACCATTAGAGGTGTAATAAAGTGATTCCTCTGACGAGTATTATACTGATGAGAGGGAAGCAATGCTGTATGTATGCTTGCGTGATATTTAATACTGGTGCATAAAAAATACAATTGTCTTATGTCTAACATTTGTGTTTCAGAGTATAGATTATTAGAAGAACATCTATTGTTCTTACAAAATATCAGTTTTAAAAATCGCCTTTGCATAATACCTAAATGTCTGAAAACCTAAAGTTTTGTCGCAATGTTGTCGTGTTTTTGTCTCAAAATCGTGTTTCTTTTTTGTCTGCTTGGTCTGGACCCGGCTTAAGATTAACATCATATTCATTTTTCTTTCGCATCATGGTTTCACAAAATTCCATGTTTTACAATGTGGTTTATGAAATATAAATTTTTTTTAAAACACCCGAAACAAAAATACAGTCATAATTACCAAAAGGGGATCGACTCCAGAAAAAACAAAAACTTTTTTTCCGGCTGGGAAAGTGATGGCGAATGTTTTTTGGGGTAGTCGTGGAGTTATCTTAATCGATTATCTAAAAAAAGGAAAAAATATTTCGGGAGCATACCGTTGATTTGTTTTTAAATCATTTCCATAAAACTACCATTTCTCGTACAAAAAAAAAAGCGAAATGACAAGCGTTTTCGTGTCACACCGTTACAACCGTCTACGAATTATTTTATCAATTTTACTTTCTTAACCTAGTTGTAAGGTTGTCGTATTTAGAGGTCAACAAATGGAGAGAGCAGGTACCGTTCGCGGTATGCGGTACAGTCTTCGTACGGACGCAAGTAAATTGCGCTTTTCATACATAAATAAGAGCACTCTCTACCAATATTTATTATAAAAATAATTAATTAACGAGGTCTTAAAATTAATTCAAATACAAAATTATTTAAGATAAAAGCAATTTTTTTTTCTTCTTCTTGGTGCCCTTCTTATATACAGAATGGACCAAAAGTCTGGAAACGGACAATTATCTCGTAAGTTGCTAGTCGGAATTGTACAAAATTTGGGATTCCAGAAATTCCAGATTTGACATTTGTAATGTTGTCAGATTGCCGTTTCTCTCATATTATTAGTCACTTTGGTTTTTTAAATACATCACGCTGTATATTCAGTCATTATTGGAATCTCCTCTTCAATACGAGTTTAGCAATATATAAAACACTTATGATTTGAAAAAGTTTAAATGTTTAAATCTAGAATGCTGTGATTTTGACATTTGTTCACCATTTACATTAGCTGCCACACTTCTGGCGCCAGCCATAGCTGCCACCCTGGGACGTTTGTGACCCAGCCACATAATCGTCTATTCTGAGTAAACTAAGCTGTTTGTTGACGTAAAAAAAATTATAGTTATACATTAACTACTTCTTTTCATGACAATATATGCGCCATGCGAGTATTCTTCAAATTAATATGTTAAAAATATATATAATTTGCAAAAAACTGACTAGTTCTACTTGAAAATTCATAACTTTTTCAATTTTGCGAATTTGACGCTTAAATTTTAGTCATTTTCCAAAACCGCATTTTTTTATTATAAACGTCATTTAGTACTAAAAACGGCAGGCAAACTTCTTGGATATTATCATTCGAGTGTTGAACGATGATATTGACCATCTCTTCGTTGAAAAGTATTTCCCAAAACTGTTCAATTGTGTCTAGAGCTTCAGCGCAACCAGTTGGTCCTAACACACACACACACACACACACACACACACACACACACACACACACACACACACACACACACACACACACACACACACACACACACACACACACACACACACACACACACACACACACACACACACACACACACACACACACACACACACACACACACACACACACACACACACACACACACACACACACACACACACACACACACACACACACACACACACACACACACACACACACACACACACACACACACACACACACACACACACACACACACACACACACACACACACACACACACACACACACACACACACACACACACACACACACACACACACACACACACACACACACACACACACACACACACACACACACACACACACACACACACACACACACACACACACACACACACACACACACACACACACACACACACACACACACACACACACACACACACACACACACACACACACACACACACACACACACACACACACACACACACACACACACACACACACACACACACACACACACACACACACACACACACACACACACACACACACACACACACACACACACACACACACACACACACACACACACACACACACACACACACACACACACACACACACACACACACACACACACACACACACACACACACACACACACACACACACACACACACACACACACACACACACACACACACACACACACACACACACACACACACACACACACACACACACACACACACACACACACACACACACACACACACACACACACACACACACACACACACACACACACACACACACACACACACACACACACACACACACACACACACACACACACACACACACACACACACACACACACACACACACACACACACACACACACACACACACACACACACACACACACACACACACACACACACACACACACACACACACACACACACACACACACACACACACACACACACACACACACACACACACACACACACACACACACACACACACACACACACACACACACACACACACACACACACACACACACACACACACACACACACACACACACACACACACACACACACACACACACACACACACACACACACACACACACACACACACACACACACACACACACACACACACACACACACACACACACACACACACACACACACACACACACACACACACACACACACACACACACACACACACACACACACACACACACACACACACACACACACACACACACACACACACACACACACACACACACACACACACACACACACACACACACACACACACACACACACACACACACACACACACACACACACACACACACACACACACACACACACACACACACACACACACACACACACACACACACACACACACACACACACACACACACACACACACACACACACACACACACACACACACACACACACACACACACACACACACACACACACACACACACACACACACACACACACACACACACACACACACACACACACACACACACACACACACACACACACACACACACACACACACACACACACACACACACACACACACACACACACACACACACACACACACACACACACACACACACACACACACACACACACACACACACACACACACACACACACACACACACACACACACACACACACACACACACACACACACACACACACACACACACACACACACACACACACACACACACACACACACACACACACACACACACACACACACACACACACACACACACACACACACACACACACACACACACACACACACACACACACACACACACACACACACACACACACACACACACACACACACACACACACACACACACACACACACACACACACACACACACACACACACACACACACACACACACACACACACACACACACACACACACACACACACACACACACACACACACACACACACACACACACACACACACACACACACACACACACACACACACACACACACACACACACACACACACACACACACACACACACACACACACACACACACACACACACACACACACACACACACACACACACACACACACACACACACACACACACACACACACACACACAGGCGAAAAATCACTTACTCGATCTGCAAAAAAAATTTAATTTTCAAACTGCGCTCCATTTCCCCGTCTCTCGCTTTCTCTCATCCCACTTCTATTTCATTTCTTTTTCTTTTCTATTTCTATATCTTTTGTGTTCCCCTTTCCCCTCTAATCACACCATCCCGCTTTCTCTTTCATTGCCTCTCGCTCGCTCGCTCGCTCGCTCTTTCTTTCAGGCGCTTGTATACCGCGCCTACCTGCGCTGTTCTTTTCTCTAATATTTTCTTCTCTACTATGCTTATTATATACCTATAGTACTAACCTGACCGACGCTCAGGAGCTCTTGTTTTCCATTTGAAGCCATCTTTCCCCTTCAAAGTTGAACATGGCCGACCCCGGGCGCCCGACTGCAAAAGACGCTGCTCCAAACTAGCCTCGGAATGATCAGAGATATGCTCAAAAACTTCCTCACTCTCATTTTCTTCGCTTTCCTCAGCCTCTTGATCCTCGGGAGAAATTTCTCGCGAGCAGCTCTTGCCAAATTGTTCGACGCCGAAGATTATAAGCCATTTTACTTGATACGAAATACTATAAGTTCATGAAGCAAAAAACTCACGATTTCAAAATATAGTGAATTCAACTTTTTCACTATTTAAAGCACAAACACACACAAAACAAAAATTTGAGAAAAAAATCAACTGGATCCGTGGATGTTACTCTGGGGTATTATTTTGAGGTGTAAAACACGAATCTGAAAAACAAACGATGTGGAAATCAATACTTTTCAAGATTCTCAAAAAAGTTCATTACCTATTTGCCTGTTATTCTACACATGGCTTCTGTTAGAGTACACGCCTCAATTTCATAATACATACATACTTACATAAAGTCACGCCTTTTTCTCCCATAGGGGTAGGCAGAGACCACTTTCTTCCACTTGCTACGGTTCTTACACACATCTTTTGCTTCCTCTACTTTCAGTAGTGCTCTCATACATGCGCGGCGGTTGTTGGTACTCTTGACCTGGCCTTTCTTCAAAACAATGTTGATCTGATCGAGATATGTTCGCCGGGGTCGACCTCTACCGACTTGTCCATTCACACTCGCCTTATAAATTTGTTTCGTTAATCTTCCTTCATCCATCCTTTCTACGTGTCCAAACCATCTAAGCATTCCTTTATCTATCTTTGTACCCACATCTTCTTTTACACCACACCGTTCTCTTATCTCACTATTCTTCACTTTATCCAACCGAGTCACTCCGGCTATACTTCTCAGACTTCTCATCTCCGCAGCTTCTTCTGCCAAATCTTCTGCCAAACCCAACATTCACTACCATACATAAGTGTAGGAACCAACACACCTCTATGCACTGCCAGACGTGCTTTTTTTGACACTTTCTGGTTATTCATAAAGCTATGCAGTGCCTCATTCATTTGTTTTCCTGCCAACACCCTTTGCTCAATGTCACTGTCATTTTTTGACACTTTCTGGTTATTCATAAAGCTATGCAGTGCCTCATTCATTTGTTTTCCTGCCAACACCCTTTGCTCAATGTCACTGTCATACTTTCCATCTCTCGTAAACTTTGAACCCAAGTACACAAATTCATTTACTTGTTCCACTCTTTCTCCGTCAATCGAAACTCCACATTTTGTCATGCTTTCTTCTCTTTCAAAAATTTCATAATAGAGTATACTAAAGACGTAGTTACGTAGTACTCGAGTGCGAACGGAGAGCGACTGTCTTTGGCAATACAACACGTACTTCATACTCACAAATGATGCTCTGGCTTGTTTAATCCGGGCACGGACCTCCTGCTTATTATCCCAGCTTTCGTTGACCTGCCATCCAAGATATTTGTTTGAGTGGACGCGATCGATTTGTTGGTTCTGTACCAGCTCAGCAAGAGAAATCCGCAAATTAGAAAAAAGGGGTGTTTCATTTAAAAATATTGGTGCTAACCTTATCACTCAAAAAATAGTAAATTAAAATCAAAAGTCGATCTGTTTCGGGATTATTTCATATTGTAGTTTATTTAGCTAATAATGAATTTATGCGTTACTTTATGGACGCACTGTATACCATTGTTTCTGTGAGAATTGTGTTTAAATTAGTTGGTACCTAACACAAATCATAAATGACATTTTTATTATCTCGAGAGACACTTCAAGTCCTAGAACTCTGTTGTAAGGCATCATAATTGGTTAAGAATTAACAGCATTGTAAGTAATATTTAAATTATCATCGTAGTAAACTATGTACAAAGAAGAAAAAAACGAAACTATGTGTAAACAAATTGTCATATTTGCATAATACGACAAAAGAAAAATTACGTAACGGATGAAAGTGTATAAGGAATTCGGTATTTTGAACTTGATTCTAATTTTGGACATCAAATTATATAACGACGTGTTAAGAAAATACCAAACGTATAAGATAATTAATTAAGTTTTAAAATTGAGGTCATTCGCGTCCTCTAGGTGGTCACACTCTTAACTAAAAATGCAACCCGAACAGGATTAGCAATACTGTAGGGACATCAACGTTGTAGTCCTAAATGGGAAAGACCTAAAACAGCTATAGGTGGGCAAGGTGGAGAATCATTTCTGCATATTATGTGGAAAGGACAAAGAATCTGTACACTAGACGACTACACGACTATATAAAAGAACACTTCATTAATGTGAACTAAACGAAGTAGTTCGTTAGGCTCAGTTAAACTAGTTCATTTCAAACTATCGTTACGATAAATCCGTCCCTGTTTTTTTATCTGGCCGAGGCGGTATCGTTCACACAAGGCGCTTACCTATTTTTTTGGCGGCATCAAAAGGGCCCTATTTACCGAATGATTTATGGCCGCGGCTTGACTGAAGGCGTCTAGAATGGACAAAAAAATTCGGAACTAACGAAAGAGAATTCTCTCGCTCTTTCGAGTACTACATTGTACATAATAATAATAATAATTAATAAAAAGAATTTTTCACTTCAAAGCATGGGGTGCTTTTTATGATGTTTACGTTTTTTTCTTGATAACTTTACTTTTACCAATATCAGTTTATTATCAAATATATTAATTGATATAGCGCACCCCACGCTTTTGATTGTAAAATTTTTTTTATTAATTATTATTTTTTAGTTCGGTTTTCTCATAAAGTGTGTTGTTTTAGTTTTTTTAAACTATTATTTATTATTCATTTTTTAGTTCGGTTTTTTTTTAATATTCTGATGATCCTGGCCAGGATCAATAATCATTTTTTAGTAACAATATTCAATTTTTAATAACAATGCTTGATTATTACTAACAATAATTTTTCACTGTTATAGCGTCTTCAATGCAACACAATACTTACACAAGTTAAAAATTCTCCAATTCCTATTTTTGTTTTTTAAAACTCTCTTTTTTTATGAAATGTTGTAATCATATTATTCATACAAATATTCCTAACATGCAATAATCATATTATACAAAAGATCTTAAAATTCTGTATAAAAAATAGTATAATTTATATGTAAATTGTAAAATTCAGGTAGGTTACCATTTTTTTCAGTATTTGATTCTCCATAAAAAACAGCTTGACCGATTTTGCTGACAACCTAAGCTGTTTTAAGTTGCATAATTATGCGTCGAATGGAATTGGTCCCACGTCGATATCATTTTTTGTTTTTGAGATAATCGAGACGAAAAATAATTCCGAACGCGCGCGCGCGCCCACACACACACACACACACACACACACACACACACACACACACGCACGCACGCAGAAAAGCGCTGGATGTCCACTGGGAAGTTAAAAATGCAGGTTTTCTATTTAAATGGACATTTAAAATCCCATTTTATTGGACTATTACTGAGTGTTAGGATTTTTCTAAAAGTCAGTATATTTTAATGCAGAAAACAAATAATTTGGATAGTTACGTAATTTTATCAAGAGAAATGATTCATTATTTTGCAACTTTTGCATTTCCTCTTACGAAAAAAGCGTGAAGAAATTCAAAATCGACGAATAAATTAATTAAAAAAAGCACTAGCGTGTCCCACGTTAATAATAAAAACAACGAGCAACTAGTGCGTGCACGAATCATTTTCTTCGACCAGTTATAATGGTAAGTATAGTACCAAGAAAACCGTGGCCGATAATCGGTACCTTATACTGCACTTTCATCTATCAGACATTTCAACATAGACGTATCTGAATTTTTTCGTGAAACTTACTTTCTTCGACCTTACCTACCTGGGTAACTGGGTAACCTTATTTGCCAATAACCCAATGATCTAGAGAATTCCTTTTCGCGCCAGGATTTAATTTTACTGTCTTACGATGACCCTTTTGAATGTTTCTTTGCCCTTAAATCAACCAAAAATATGATGAGTATAGCTCATACAATACAAATGTGCGTGCACGTCATAGAGCGAGTATGAGGTCACATTTGAACAACGTTGCCAGACTTTGACAGTAGTACGGACATTAAGGAAATAATAAGGTTGTGTTGTTGATCATTTAATAAACATACTTTACCATAAATAAGTCTAGGACATTGCAATAAAACTTTGAGAATTTTACCTAAACAAAAGGTTTTCAATAAAAATCATTCAAGTTAGTCTATTAATGCTTTATTTAATTGGAATCAACATAGAGTTAATTAGAGGCACTAACAAAAAAATAATACTGCTCATAATTTTATTAATAAATATAATACAGGTTAAAATGCTTCAAAATAAAGCTTGTGACTACATTAATGTATGTAACATTACTTACTTGTTTGATACATGTTGTAAATAGTATTTCTAATAGCACTTATATCCAAGGTGGTATTCGTAACTTTCTTTACACAAGAACGCTTCTTTGTAGGCGACTTTAACGGTTCATTGTTTTTCGCAGTTTGTGAAATTCCATTAACGGTTCTCATACTCAATTGAAGAGCTTCAGCTACTCGCTAAAAAAAAAAGATTGGACTGGACGTTATTAAAAATGTTTCATATTTGAACTTACCTCTCGTACAGCCGTTAGAGGTAGTAATTATCCATTATTTTCACGTTCTCGCTCAAAATAGTCAATTAATGATGCAACGAGTTCTTTGTAGCGAATAATTAATTTTTTTTGGCATATTTGCAAACAGTTTTTTAGTAATAATAAAAGCAAAATTTTTCAGAGTCGAAATTAAATTATAAACATAAACAATTTGACAACGTCTTAAAAATGTATTTTTTTTCGTATAAAATTCGTGATTTCTGGAGTATTGCTCGCACATTTGGGGTTCAGCACCAAGGCATTCTCTTCGTCTTCTAGATTCCATTCGGTTGATAAACAGCTCAACTCTCACAGATACCCTTCACCCTCTAGAACATAGAAGAAAAATTGCAGACCAGTCATTGCTCTACAGATATTTCCATGGCAGATGCTCCAGAGAAATAAAAACTCTTGTACCACCACTGGCCACATTCGGCCGAAGAACTCGGCACGCTGATCAGTCTCACACATTTACTCTCAAGATTGACACTACAAGGACCAATCTCCATCAATATTCCTTCTTTTACAGGGCTGCTACGGAATGGAATAAGCTTCCAAAATCAGTTTTTCCAGAGAACTATGACCTGCAACTTTTTAAAAAGCGTGTCCACGATCATTTCCTTTCTATAATCCCTTCCCCTTCTAATAGTCGCAGTGTGGGCCGTCCGCAATACAAATTTTTGCACAGGTTTTCCGATCAAATGAATTTTCTTATCCATATTTTCGATAAATATCAAGTTAATTCACGTAGTAACCGCAATATTTGTAAATAATTAATCGTTCGATCACATATACGAGATCATAAATTTTGGAAACACTAAAAATGCTGTAGAAATAAATGTATACAAACCAATGACAACATAACGATAAAGGAAAAAGTAGGTGGCGCTAGTTCACAATTCAAACAGATGAAATAAAATACAAAACAAAAATTCTTTAGAGGAGAAATTTTCCCTAGGATCGTGATTTGTAATGATTAAAAATAAAATGTTTGGAATAATTAAAGAAAAATTTTGATAATTTTGAAAATAAAACTCAAATAATACTTATATTAATGACAAGAAATGAAATTTATAAATTAAATTAAAATTTTTCGAATATCTCATCAAAAAATCCGTACACATGAAAGTTTGATGATGAATATCTTTTGAACGGTTAATTTCATCGCCAAAACATAAGAAACCATTTTTATAGAGCAGTTAATTTCCAACAAAAATTTGTATTGCGCATTTTGTAAAAGTCATTTATTGTCGAGTTATAAAATTCATAAACAAAAATGAAATTTGTCTTAAAATAATCAAAATTAAATCCTTAATATCTTTCAAATGGTGAGGTTTAAGGAAAAAATATAAGATCCCTTTTTTGTAGAGCATTAAATTTCCTAAAAAATTTTGTCGGTGCATTTTTCTATTCAATCGATAAATGATGAGGTATGAATTTTTTTCTGTTGGACTGAGAAAAAAATACAAAACTGCGATGCGGAGGATCTTCCTATTAAAATTAAGAGCTCATGCTTGGTGAAAATTTTTTTAAGGTGTCTAGCAACCCATTTTTCCGTGTCACTTGTAAAAAAAAATAATCGTTTTTTTTTTACCCATCCTAATTAACAATATAATTGTTTCCCCACAATCTTCATTTTATTGATTTTATTCAGGATAAAAATAAACCCTTTTAGCACAACTTAATCAATTTTTAACAATTTAAAGGTTTTCTCGTTGACTTTCAGCTCAGAATTAAAAACTAACTGCTGCCAAATCGCAGATTTTGTATAGCTAATCATGCTTTAGAGTATTTGATATTAAATTTTGGTTACTATAAAGATTGTCACAATTCCTCGCATTATTAATGACGGAAAGTTATCTTTGTTTAAGCAAAGGAATCATTTTTTTAACCTAATTATGTAAGCAAAATTTGGTTTATTGTTACAGAGAAGACATGGAAAAGGTAAACATACAGTTCCACGACAACGGTACCGTATCCTTTCAACACAAGAAGATCCTTCACTTTGTTCCAGAATTATCTGTCAATAAGTACCAAAAAATCGTCGTTCCCAACATTCCACTATTGGTAAGTAAACGACAACATACGTAGGAATTATTTAACAGCTCTTTTTGCAGACCTTAGCAACGCAGTCCAACAATTTGGGTTACTTCGTTCAAAAAGCCATATCGATGATGCTGAGCATGGGTACGTTTAAGCCGTTTGTCACCATAACTGCGGAGGAATTGGTTTTCGGTTATGACGACAAATTGGTAGCCTTAGCCCATCAGTTCTATCCCAAATACAAGAGACCCGCACAAAAAATGGGACTGCTGATTAACGTAAGTTAACTCTCATACTCTCGGTTGAATTTTCGGTATTAAACACTAACCAACTAAATTTAGAATGAACTAACATTTAAAACCGATCGAAGTTAGTCAGATAGTAGCGAAGAATACACTTTCCATCACTGTGGAAGGCTTCTCTACAATGAAACCGATCAGGGATAGTCAAGCATGTACTATCCATCAATGAGGAAGGATTCTGTGGGTAAAATAAAACAGATCGAAGCTGGTAGGAGGATACCCAAGAATGCATTATACATCACTGTGGAAGGTTTTTCCACAATTAAACCGATCGAGGATAGTCAAGAATTCACTATGCATCATTGTGGAAGGCTTTTACAGAATACCGATCAAAGTTAATTAAAGTATAGCCAAGAATGCACTATTAATCCCTGTGGAAGGCTTCTCTACAATGAAACCGATCAGGGATAGTCAAGCATGTACTATCCATCAATGAGGAAGGATTCTGTGGGTAAAATAAAACAGATCGAAGCTGGTAGGAGGATACCCAAGAATGCATTATACATCACTGTGAAATGTTTTTCCACAATTAAACCGATCGAGGATATCCAAGAATGCACTATGCATCATTGTGGAAGGCTTTTACAGAATTAAACCGATCAAAGATAATAAAAGAATAGTTAAGAATGCACTATCAATCACTATGGAAGGATTCTGTACAATGAAACCGTTCGAAGGTGGGCGGAGGATAGTCAATAATGCACTATACATCACTGTACAAGGCTTCTGCATAATGAAACCGATCGAAGTTAGTCAAGGGATAGCCAAAAATGCAATATCCATCGCAGTAGACGGTTTCTGCACAATAAAACCGATCAAGGATAGTCAAAAATACACTATACATACATACATATAGTCACGCCTTTTTCCCGTAGGGGTAGGCAGAGACCACTTCCATCCACTTCCGTTACGGTTCTTACACACATCTTTTACTTCCTTTACTTTCATCAGTGCTCTCATACATGCGCGGCGGTTGTTGGTACTCTTGACCTGGCCTTTCTTCAAAACAATATTGATCTGATCGAGATATGTTCTCCGAGGTCGACCTCTATCGACTTGTCCATTCATACTCGCCTTATAAATTTGTTTCTCAATCTTCCTTTATCCATCCTTTCTACGTGTCCAAACCATCTAAGCATTCCTTTATCTATCTTTGTAACCACATCTTCTTTAACACCACAGCGTTCTCTTATCTCACTATTCTTTACTTTATCCAACCGAGTCACTCCGGCTATACTTCTCATACTACTCATCTCCACAGCATTAATCCCATTTTCATTCTTCTTCTGCCAAACCCAACATTCAGTACCATACATAAGTGTAGGAACCAACACACCTCTATGCACCGCCAGACGTGCCTTTTTTGACTATTCATATAGCTATGCAGTGCCCCATCAATGAGGAACGATTCTGTACAATGAAACGGATCAAAATTGGTCGAAAGATGACCAAAAATGCATTATCCATCTCTGTGGAAGGCTTCGGTGCAACGAAACCGATCGAAGATAGCTAGAAATGCACTGTTTATGTAACTGTTGAGGGCTTCTGTACAATATTCATCTGAAGTATTTTGTTTTTTTTTCAGCGTAATGGCACTTTACCAGAGGTGCATAACATTTACACCGGTGACACGGGCATGAAGGAGTTTGGTATTATTAATAAATTAGACGGAAGAGATACTTTGCCATATTGGCGAGATGCTCCGTGCAATCAAATACGATCTAGCGAAGGTTCCTTTTTCCCTCCCAGATATTACACTAATGAGGACATTGTATATCTGTACGACAAGGACGTTTGCAGGACTTTTCCCATGAAATACAGAAGACCCGATTCGAAAAATGGTAAGAAATTTATAGAGGTCTCCATCACATATTCCCTCCAAAAATAACCGTTTGTATTTTTGTATCAGGTATCTCAGCAGATTTGTATACTCCCCCAGAAAATATATTCGAAACTGTAGACAAACAGCCGGATAACAAATGTTATTGTCCAGGAAACGAATTTTGTCCTCCCAAAGGATTACAAAACATCAGCCCGTGTCAATTTGGTGAGTACCAACCCCTATAGTTATGAACTACAATGGAATGACAATTAATCGAATCTGTGAGGGGAGTCTTTGTGTATCCTTATTTTTTATTTTCAGATTCGCCAGTATATATTTCGTTCCCTCATTTTCTGGACGCAGATCCAAGTTTGAAAGAACCATTCGAAGGTCTGTTACCGGATAGGAAGAAGCACGAATCCTACTTCAAAATTCAACCGGTAAATAACAATATGTTAATATAAAAAATGTTCAACATTCCCTCCACCATTTTGGATACTGATTTTTAATCATTTTAGAAACTGGGTGTACCATTAGAAGGACAAATCAGAGTACAATTAAATCTAAAAGTCGACCAAGCCCCCTACGTAACCATAGTCAAAGATTTCCCAAGTATTATTTTCCCAATAATGTGGCTGGAGGAGGTGAGATTGTTAATTTAAAATAAAAAAATTTTTCGACACAAAAAAAATAAATCTGTTGTAGGGTATAGACGACCTAACGCCATCTATACGCAGATGGGTATACTTAGCCACCACGTTCGCCGATATCGCCTGTCCCCTGATGACGTATAGTTTCATATTCATTGGTACTTGCATAATTTTGGGAGTCTTCATAAACACTTACAAATCCCTTGTTTTTACTAAAGAAACTATCGAAATCGGTAAGTAGATTTAAAAAATACGAATAAATGTTTATTTTTTTCATGCGAGGTCTGTTATTTATACACTTAAAACAGTAAAAATAAATAACTATTGAAAGGCTAAAGATTACATTCGACGTCTTGACGATTACAAATACGTGCAAGAATTTTAGCGGGCTTTTATGCATATGTTAACATTTAGTAAGCCTATTTCTTGCTGCTCCTGTGTTTCATATTAAAAATGGACTTCTTCTTCTTCGTCAAGTGCCTATTCGTTCCGAATATTGGCGATCATCCTGGATATGATGACTTTGTTCACGGCTGCTTTAAATAATTCGGTAGTAGTTTTTGAGAACCATGTTCTTAAGTTTTTAAGCCATGATACTCTCCTTCTTCCTGGTGGCCTTCTGCCATAAACTTTCCCTTGGAAAACAGACTTTAAAAGGTGATATTTGCTTTCGTTCCTCATAATATGTCCGAGGTACTCAAGCTTTCTTCCCTTGATGGTGTTTATTACTTCCAAGTCCTTCTTTATTCTCTCCATCACTGCCTTGTTGGTCCACCCATGATATTCTCAGCATCCTCCTGTAAAGCCACATTTCGAAGACTTCGGGTCTTCTTTGTGTTCTAATTTTGATGTTGATGTTGGGGTTGTGCCTTTTAAACAGTTTAGCCATTTGGTTGAAGGCGGCCATTGCTTTCTCTATTCTACACCTGATCTCCTGTGAGTGGTTCCAATTATCATTGATCATGATTCCCAGATAGGTGAACTGTGTTACTGTATCTTTTGGTGTGTTGTTGATCGTTAAGCCGTATCTTCCACCAGTTTCTCTACTGATTACCACGAATTTGGTTTTACTAATGTTAATTTCTAAGCCATAGTTACTGCTGACGTGTAAGGAATCCACAGATTTTTCCAGATTTTTTCTTCCGAAATTTATGAATTTGAAGCGCAGCAGTAATCTCTACCAAGTTGTTAGGTTGGAGAACACGGGCTCGCATCTGTCTTCCAAGCCGATCCCAAAGATGTTCGATGGGATTAAGGTCAGGACTATAAGCTGGCCAGTCCAAGCGTGTAATCCCGACATCATTTAAATACGCGGTAACGATTCTAGCCCGGTGTGGGCGCGCATTATCGTACATAAAAAAAATTGTGGTTATGTACCTTGCTGCAGTCGTACTACCTCGATCGACCTTCAATAACTCTGTTCGTGCTTTAGAACTTATACCAGTCCAAACCATAACTGATTTCCCGTAGTAGCTAATTCGTTCGACGATATTGCACTTGGCAAACCGTTCACCCTGCCTTCTCCAGACTGTCTCTCGACCATCTGGTGATCTCAGACAGAATTTGGATTTACCTGTAAACAAGACGCTGCTTCAGTTAACGATTGTCCAGTTTTCATGCTCACATGCAAAAGTTAATCTTGCTCAACGAAGTTGTGGCATCAACATTTCTTGACTTCAAGTCGCTGTCGAATTGTAAACCTAATAATGTTAACATTTCTGATTTTTTAAAGACAGAGGCTTCTACGGAAGTTAAACGTCTATCTCGCAAAATTGCAGATACCAGAAATGGATCGTCTCGTGAGATGTCGCTTTTCTTTGGCATGATCCAGGTCTTCTTATGAAGCTGCCTGTTTCATTTAAAATGTTGAACCGAGGAACGGTTAACATTTATAATCCCAGCAACATACCGTTAACTTAGACGCTGTGGTGTAAAAGAAGATGTGGTTACAAAGATAGATAAACGAATGCTTAGATGGTTTGGACACGTAGAAAGGATGGATGAAGGAAGATTGACGAAACAAATTTATAAGGCGAGTGTGAATGGACAAGTCGGTAGAGGTCGACCCCGGCGAACATATCTCGATCAGATCAACATTGTTTTAAAGAAAGGCCAGCTGTCAAGAGTACCAACAACCGACGAGCATGTATGAAAGTACTGATGAAAGTAGAAGAAGCAAAAGATGTGTGTAAGAACCGTAGTGTAAGTGGAAGGAAGTGGTCTCTGCCTACCCTTACAGGAAAAAGGCATGACTATATGTATGTATGTATGTACGTTATGTTAAGAATTATTGATTTCAAAATTCTCCACTTTTTTTTTTAACTACAAAATATTTACGATATACCAATTTGATCGCTGCAAGTGCACCTTTTATTAGTAATTTATTCTTACTCGTGCAGTGTATTATCTGTTCTCTTGGCCCACGTTATTTTTGTTTCATTACAGGCATGAAGAAATTGCACAGACGCGGTAGCGCTTTCCTCTATAACTCGTCGAATCGTTTTATATCCAGAAGAGACACGTACGCTTTGTTAGAATTGAACGAAGACGGTGACGGTATGGAAGTTACCGGTCAAGTATGATTCTATCGATGGATATTTGTATATTTTATTTCTCCAGTAGTTACCAAATCGACCACGCGGCTGGGATTAAATGGGAAAAATTTTTCTATTGGTCGACAATGGAAATTTACAATTTGGTTTTGGTATAACGACAAGTGTCAACGTCACTAACTGTAAGGTGTCAACTGTAACTAAAGATCAGTTGCATAATGTTATTGTTTGGACGAACGTTCGATTCGCAGTTTGTATTGCAAATCAAAATTATTTATTTACTAAACTCGTTGGAAATGTCAGATTTTGTGTCAAAATCGGTTTATATAATTCATTCTTGCAGATAAGTTGGGTGTTTTGTTAGTAGCTGGATATCATTATAGATATTTTATTTTTTACTTGGAAGTAGCATAAATACAGAGCATTACCAGGGGAAAAATTTTGGGGTTTATGAATCTCAATTCTATCGAAGACAGTTCGCGATCAGATTAACGATTTAAGTTGCCGAAATTTTTATCTATACACCGAAGAAAAATGACTTTTTACCAAATACATTTTTTTAATATTATAAGAATTACAAGATTTCGGACTAGGATAATTTTCGAAATACGGACCCACATTAATTTCCTTTTCACACACAATAAACTACCTCGTTTTTACCAATGAGCCTTTTTCCTGAGAATAGTGTGGCAAACTGTCACGAGAGGCAGCACTTGTGATAGCGACAAAGACTAAACTTTAATCATTTAAGACAGTGTCAATTAAGTGATATAAGTGAGTGATTTAAAATTATTATTCAAATAAATAAAAATTTTGTTATATAACTACAATGCCGACAAAACATTGTAGTTTTGCAAATTGCACTTCGGATAATCGATATCCAGAGCAAAACGTGCTTTTTATACCATTTGTAAAACCTCACATTAATAAGGTTAGGTGTTTAAATGGGTACACGCATCTAGGAGAGTGGATTTAACAAAATAAAAAATTTATAAATATATATATATATATATATATATATATATATATATATATATATATATATATATATATGTGTGTGTGTAAAAATTATATAAAACTGTAGTGTTATTACAGTAAACTATAAAAAGTTTTCGACAGCGTGAATAGGTGTAAAAATGTGTAACTGATTGTTTAAAATCCAGCTTACTTTCGCAGTATGATACCTTTTTTTATATAGGTATATATACAGTGTGGAACAGTCAAATGGAATAAATTCGATAACGAATAAATGAGAGCGTGTTGGGAAAAACGCTTGGACACCAGTCGATTTGTATTTTTAGATGCGCATTTTTTTCAAAAAAAAATAATTATTTAGGGTGTGTCATGTGACAGTGGCCGATAACAACTTTCTTATTTTAAATACAACTCCCTGTATATTATTTATTTTTTGGATTATTCAGAAAATTCTAGACATAATTCATGTACAATGTCCCATACCTATCTTCAACTGTTTCGGAAATATTAAGTGTTTTCAGATGTATTACAAAAATTAACATTAAAAAAAGAAAATTATTTTATTTCACAAATAATGTAAAAAAAAAAGACAAAAAACATTAATTTCAATGTAAGAGATATTCAAAATGTTCGCCGCGAACGTCTTGGCAACATGCTAATCTGGTAAGAAATGTCTTCTAACGTTACTTAACATCTCAGGCGTGACTGATCTAATCGCAAGCGTGATTCGTCTTATTAAGTCATGTAAGTTGAGTGGTTTAGTTTTGTATACAATTTTTTTGACATATCCCCACAAAAAGAAGTCTAATGGCGTCAGATCAGGAGATCGTGCTGGCCATTCTATCGATCCGCGCCTTCCTATCCACCGATTTGGAAAATTTTGGCTCAGGTACTGTCGGACATTGATTTGGTAATGGGGCGCTGCTCCATCTTGCTGAAACCATAGTATATTTGCAGGATTTTGTGGGTTAGCTGGATAAGGATATAAGTTTGTCAAAGTTGGCACGACATTATTTTGGAGCAGTTCTAAATATTTATCTCCATTCAAGTTGCCATCAATGAAAAAGGGACCTAAGATATGATTTCCAACAATTCCTGCCCGAACATTAATTTTTAAGGATATTGCGTATGTTCCTCTCTCATCCAGTGAGGATTCTCATTAGACCAATAGCGGCAATTTTGACGATTAACATGACCGTGAAATCAGTAAAAAGGAACGCATTAATGGTTTTTGCTTATTTTCTCAATATTAAGAGCTAAATGGGAAATAAGTATTGAGTGTAATGTAGCGAATTTGTGAAATAAAATAATTTTCTTTTTTTAATGTTAATTTTTGTAATACATCTGAAAGCACTTAATATTTACGAAACAGTTGAAGATAGGTATGGGACATTGTACATGAATTATGTTTAGAATTTTCTGAAGAATCCAAAAAATAAATAATATACAGGGAGTTGCATTTAAAATAATAAAGTATCGGCCACTGTCACATGACACACCCTATATAATTATTTTTTTTTGAAAAAAATGCGCATCTAAAAATACAAATCGACTGGTGTCCAAGCGTTTTTTCCAACGCGCTCTTATTTATTCGTTATCGAATTTATTCCATTTGGCTGATCCACACTGTATGTGGGTCGATTATACATCAGATAACAACTACTCCCTATCACTAGTGCTGCTAGTGAGGAATTTTCCGTACTAGAGGAAAGAGGCTCGTTTAAAAACAACTTTTGTACGTTTTTATAAAAGCAAAAAATATTTTAAAAAAAGCAGAGATAGTAGGTGCGAATTTTTATTGCGTATAAATATAACTTAACACGTTCGCTGCCGGTGTAATAATTTTACCTTCTAAATGACCAATTTTTAATTCTAAATGGGCAAACCGTTGAAAAATTTTTCGAATCGCGATTGTCTAGTAAATTATACGGGTGGTTTTTTTTATTACTATTTATCAATAATACTAAATTGTTAAAAAAATTATATTTTTACTGTTGCGGACTATCTTATACCTAAAATGTAATATAAATTTTAATAAAAAAGCTAAACTGGATTCGAAAAACATCTTGGAATTCTTTTGCTGGCTGGTCGTTCAGTGGACTCACACTTTTCGCGCGTCCAGCGGACGGCCAGACTTTGATGTTTTTTTTATTTAGTCCAGTCTGACTTATAAATGTTGAGGAATATTTTGTAGTTTTTTATTATGTAAATATGGCAGTATATATTTTGTTAAAAATTAATAAAAATAATAAATGTATGGAAAACCAATGAAAACCATTGCTCAAATATTAATAATGTTATGTGATAAATGAGATATGCAGTCATTTGCATTTTTTGTACATTTTAATAATAAAATATATATTTAATCTCTTTTAGTTTTTTTTTAATAAAATAGTTATATATGTACCAAGGACGAAAAACTGTAGATATGACTCATTTCACCAATATACGACGGTATCTGATTAGTCACCGAGGCATCGACTTAACGGACGCACTGTGTTGAGAGGTACACTAGTAAATTCCCCTACGATTTAAACCCGAAATTTTTTTGTTTATTATTATGCTTTTGTAGAGAGGTTTTATTTTTATTTTTGCTTTATTATGAACAGAAATCGTTAATGTAGCTCTCGATGAGTTTTTTGGTTAGAAACAGGCACATATTTAATTATGTTGAAAAGGAATGCAACAAAAATAAATTGTCGGTACAAATTTAATCATCATTTAAGCATCAGATTTATAGTCATCGTAATCGGAATCATTGTCGTCGCTATCCTCATTCGGATTGTAAATGATAACAGGATTAACTGCTTCGATGCGGTTTTCACGAACCCACTATTTCTCTGTTAAATTTTCACATTTTATGATACATTTTTTCCAAATTTCAGAAGTGGCAGTATTAAGTGCTCGTTGCCAGGTTTCCAAAACGGCCTTATCACTGTAACCATTTGATCCAATGTGATTATCGTAATAAGTTTTGCATATTCCCAAAATATACTCAATGGGATTTAATTTGGCAATGATAAGGCGAAAGTCTTATAGCACACGATGTCCATAACCGAGTATAATTTGATCCATTTTGTAAATTTTTTCTCTTTCGTGCGTTTTGGCTATCGATAATTCCGGCCTAAAGTAATATTGTGGAAATGAAATATTTTCGTTCGTTAACCATTCTTTTATTTTCTGTACCGTCCAGGAGTTTGTTGGTTGCTTATTTAAAATTTCCGAATGGAACGGAGCATTGCCTAATACAATGACAGATGGTTTATGCAACGATGGTAATAGTTTCTCTTGTAATCATTTCAACAAAACCATGCTTTCCACCTGCATGCACAATAATGTGTCTTTTTCCTTCACAGTCGGTGTGTTTTATAGACTTTATGTTATCGCATTGCCAAATTCTTTTTTTTCCACCTTTAGCAAAAATCCAAGTTTCGTCCAGATAAACAAATAAAGAGCATTCTTGTTTATAGTGAGAATAATTTCTCAAAAATAATTCTTTCGTGCACGACTTTAGGTTTTTCACACAAAGCCTTTCGGTTGTGCTCATTTTTAAACTTAAACCCTATTATTTTTCGTATAAAATTCTGGATTTTTTGGGGTGTAAATCCAACGTGGCCGTAGTTGCCAATTCCTGCAGCTCCGGGCGAGTGTTACTGATATCCATATCGCTATCACTTTCCATTTTAATTATTATGAACACTAATGTTCACACCACGATCTTATTCACACGTAAAATATAGTTCATTTGAAAACAGCAAATGACAAACATAAAATGTCATTTTTTGTAGAGGTCGACGAAAAAATTACTTGTACCTTTATATTTGTGGTGTTTAGTTAATCCCGCCCTCTAAGCGGTCACATGCAAAAATGAAGCATTTCTAACTGCTTGCGTATCTAAATATCCAAGCGATGAGATTAAACACCAAATCAATGTATTGTTACAATCCTGACCTTCTTATTTATCGGCATCCGAGCATCGAGGGTGCATTTTAATGACCCCTTTGTCGGCATCCGCCTGCGCCTGATCAATTCTCGCTGCTTCCAGATGGTTCTGTCGCCTTCGCGAAAAAGGGTCGAATTATAATTTACAGGTATAAAAGGACAGCAGCCGCCGACAGTTTTAGTTTTTTAAAGTAAATAGTTGTAAAAGTTGTAATTAGTCGAATATCTAAGTGATTTATAAAAGTAGAATTTATTTTATTGGAATAAACATTGTTTTGTTACTGTATCGAGTTTTAAATGACGAAACCAAGAAAGAACTAAAATTCGTATCAGTATTATTTTATTAGCATCAGTAGGTATCTCGTTTAACGAATATTCTTATTTAAGCTTCTACGTCATAAATAAACAAAAAAACTTAGTAAAATTCATCGCGTTCAGCACTTTTGACGTCTTCGTACGTCGGCAAGGAGTCAACGAGACTGATCCGAACTTCGCTGGTTCGTCCCCTGTTTCTGTCGGCGTCGTTACAGTGCACCAAAACTACTTGAGTTGACACTAATTTGGGCATGTTCAGAGCTTCGTGATATTTTGGAGGAGCTTCCCAATCTTTTTCTAAAACATTTTAGTTAGCTTTGAGCCTATATCACTGATATTGCATACATATATGGAAAAATATTTGCGTAACGTGCGCATTTCAATGGAACCAAGAGACTTGGACGGTCGCCACCTTGTTGTGCCAAACAATAACCAAATCTGTAAAACATGGAAGTTTGTGAAACCATGATGGAAAACCAAAACGAAAATGATGAGTTGCAGGCGATGGTTAATGTTATGCATGATGCCCCGATAATCAAAGGGATAAAAATAAATGTAAACAAAACGAAAGTAATGGTTTTTGAAAGAGAAGAAAGCATGACAAACTGTGAAGTTCTGATTAAGGGAAAAAGAGTGGAACAAGTAAATGAATTTGTGTCTTCTTCTTATATTGCATCTCCTATTGGAGGTTTGCTATCATCACAGCTATCCGGACCTTATTGACTGCAGCTCGGAAGAGTTCAATATTGCTACAATTAAACCAGTCCCTTAGGTTTTTAAGCCAAGACACAAGGCGTCTTCCAATATTCCTCCTTCCACCAATCTTTCCCTGAACTATCACCTGGAGAAGTGCGTATTTGGGTCCTTGGGTTCAAAGTTTACGATTGATAGAAAGTATGACAGCGACATTGAGCGAAGGGTGTTGGCAGGAAAACAAATGAATGGGACACTACATAGCTTTATGAACAGCCAGAAAGTGTCAAAAAATGCACGTCTGGCTGTGCATAGAGGAGTGTTGGTTCCTACACTTATGTATGCATTCCGTCCAGCTCTCTTTTGCATTGAAATTTCAATGTTCCACAAATATTTTTTCATATCTATATGCAATCAGTTATATCACAAAGTGCTGTAGGCTCAAAGCTGGTAACAAAGAAAGGAAAAACTATTAAAATACCTCTAAAAAGGTACTAAAAGCACTACTAACTGTTAATTTCATGTTGTAAACGATCATCTATTCGGTTAGAACTTTGACATCTATTTATATTTAAAATTTCTTCTCTTTCTCGTTTTCGTCTTCTCTTTTCCATTTTCTTAAAGTACCAAGCGCACGAAAAAAAGACGAAAAATATTGATATAACCGTTAACCTAAAAATATTAAGAACAAAAAATGCGAAATAATAAAAATACTTAAAAACGACCACAGAAACTACAAAACACGAATTGTTGTCCCTAACATGGTTGGCGTTGAATGACAAAGTGCAAAGAATGTGTCAGGCAAAAGCTTATTGTATGATATTAATGTGTGCCAATCAGCATCAGCACATCAGTTTTCCATTAAGGTGTGCGTGATTTTATAAAAATGGGCAAAATTAAGATTCAAGGTACGATAAAGTACCTCTGTAAAAAGAGGTTAACACCTCTGTAGAAATTTATGAGAGCATGGTAGAAGTATTGGGTGGTTTTGCCCTTTCGTACCAGATAATCAAGAACTAGTCGAAATTATAACTGGAAAGAGAGTCCTGTCAACATGCACCAGTTGCAGGAGCCCCAAAAACTACGGTGACCACAGAAAATTTAAATTTAGACCCTCTGCACGTTGTGCAGACCAGTAGCGTGTTCACCATGTTGCAGCGGAGACAAATCTGGAGATCATTTACAGGAATCCCGATGAATTTAAGCGAAAATTTCTTACGGTCGACGAAACATAGGTTCATCCCTTTAAACCAGAATCCAAAAAACAAAGCATGGAATGGCGACAAAGGGGTTCCCCTCCCCCTAGAAAATTTCGTGTTGTCCCAATGCGGGATTTAAATTTTTTAAACAACCCCCTTATTCTTCAGATTTGGCCCCCAACGACTACCATCTATTTCCAAAATTAAAAGAACATATTTGTGGAATCCGATTTGCTGATGATAACGAAGTGATACGTCGGCGGTAGATGAATGGCTGAAGACTCGAAGTTCTGAATTTTTTTCAAAAGGGTTTGAAACACGTTGCAGGTGTGAACACGTTGAAAAATAAATTAGTTCCATTCTTTTCATGTGTTTGCTTCTATGTTAGGGACAACACTTCGTGAACTATCCTCATATATTAAAAATTACTAGCAATATCGTCTTTTTCGCCATAAAATCTCTGTGTCAATTATTCTATAATAGTAATTTACGTAACAAGTCCGGAAAGTACTGTTTTTTGGACGTGTTGACAAAGAATCTGCGAGTCCAAAAAAACTGTGTTCAGATGTGTTGCGTACACTATTTTTTCGACAACCGTGTAGAATAATAAATCAATGAGACACATTTCTTTATTATATTTCTTTGTGAAACAAAATTTGATTCTTGTTAAATATTAATTATTATATTAAATATTGAAATTCGATCAGAAGATAGGTACTGACAGAAACAGTTTTATTCTTATTTATATAAAAATTCGAGAAATTGCTACTATTAAAAGGAATTTAATTTATTTGAAAAGCTTGTTATATTTAAATGCCTTTTGTTGAAATCAGAACAAGAAGGAAAAGTTTTCGTTTCACATTGATTGTTTTAATCTGATATAATAGTTTGAATGGTCTTGGCAATTTTAATTTTGTTTTCAAGTGAATTGTCTATACATCCTTCAGCGATATTGGTAGACTTCCAGCCACCGTGTCTCTTCAAATTTGTGATGTTTCCACCATTATCAGCAAATAACGTCGCTAAAGTTCGACGAATGCTATGGCCTGTGTAATTTTTAAAATTCTGCGATTCTTAATCCGAGATTCCCAAAATTGTCGATACCAACAGACTGAATCGAACATCTTCTTTTTTTGTAATTCACGAATAAATCTGTTATGTGGAGAGTATGGGTTGGCCGTAAAGATAAATATTGCCTATACAACAGCAGGTTTTCTTGTCCAATTACAACAAAAGTTCTGTCTTCCTTGTCGTTTATGATTGTTGATACCTGAAAATAAAGCAAATTAAGTTGATCCCTTTATATGCTACAATCGTAATATTTTGTTAAAAATACCTTTAGCATTAGATATGTTTCATTATCTGCTTCCGTAATACTGCATTGGAAATTTCGTAAGGCACATTTTTAAACTCACTATCGCTGCTGCTTTTCATAGTTTATTGCGTGGTGTAAGACAAGGATGCATCCTATCGCCAATTCTATTTAATCTGTATAGCGAAGCCATTTTTAAAGAAACCTTGCAAGAAGAATCGGTAGGGATAGTTATTAACGGAGAAGTTATAAATAATATGCGATATGCTGATGACACCGTCTTGTTAACGAGCAATCAAAGAGACATACAACATCTTCTAGATAAATTAAATGATCGATGTAACGAATACGGTCTAAAGATAAATCTTAAAAAAACCAAGTTAATGGTAGTAACAAAGTTCCCCCAAAATCACAACCATATAAACAGGTCAGTATCAGACCTCTTAATAGAGAATGTGCAGTCATACAAATACCTGGGAGCCTAGATAGAACAATCGGGTGACCAAACAAGAGAGATAATAACGAGAATAGAGATAGCCAGGTCAACATTTACGAAAATGAAAATGTTTAACACCAGTCGAAATATCAAGCTTGGACTTACGATGAGGATGCTGCGTTGTACGTGTTTTTCGCGCTTTTGTATGGAGTGGAGGCATGGAGATTCACACAGACAAACTACAAGCCTTCGAGATGTAGTGCTACCGTAAAATGTGGCGTATCCCTTGGACAGAAAATATCTCTATTGTTGTAGTCCTAAATCGGATGAATAAGGAATGTGAAGTCATTAACACCATAAAAAAGAGAAAGCTTCAATATCTAGGTCATATACTGAGAGGACCCAAATACGCACTTCTCCAGCTGATAGTTCAGGGAAAGATCGGTGGAAGGAGGAATATTGGAAGACGCCGTGTGTCTTGGCTTAAAAACCTAAGGGACTGGTTTAATTGTAGCAATGTTGAACTACTCCGAGCTGCAGTCAATAAGGTCCGGATAGCTGTGATGATAGCAAACCTCCGATAGGAGATGCACTATAAGAAGTGACCAAAAACATTGCAAGCTTTCAAAAATCAAAATGTCAACTAGTTTCGTATCAAATAGCTGTCAGTCGTTACTTTGCTGCTATGGTAATTATCAACTGCATTTATCAAAACCATACCTACCAATATTTTCATATTTTCTTGAATGCTTGAATGGAAAGACAAGGGCCTAAACATCGATGGAGCATACCTAAACCACCTCAGATTTGCAGATGATATAGTCTTGATGAACACCAACATTCAAGAACTGAACAACATACTGAATGAGCTAAACGAGCAATCCAAGAAAATAGACCTAAAAATGAACCTAAACAAGACCAAAATAATGAGCAAAAATGAATGTGACATCACCATAGACAATGTTACCATAGAGAATGTAGAACATTACGTATATTTTGTACTTAGGACATAAAACCATGCTGGGCAAAGAAAACCAAACTGCGAAAATCAAACGCAGGATCCATTTGGCATGGGTGGCATTCAGAAACATGAAATTTATTTTTAAAGATAAAAAGGTACACATAAAACTAAAGGAAAAAGGCCACGTCAGCTGTATTCTGCCGGTTCTCACCTACGGCTTGGCAATAACCCGAAGAGCAGCTGAGCAACTAAGAGTCGCATAGAGAGCCATGGAAAGAATAATGCTGTGAGTCACCTTAAGGGACAAAACACGAAATGAACAGATACTTGATAGAACCAAAGTGACGGATGTTGTAAAAGAGTAGCAAGCCAGAAGTGGCAATGGATCGGACATATGGCGAGACAGGACCCAGATAGATGGACCAAGAGAACGGCACTCTGGAGACCATAGGAACAAGAAGAAATGTGGAAATGTGAAAAAGAGATGGATAGATGATGTAAGAACGGTGGCAGGGGGACAATGGATGGGATTAGCGAGAGATCACGGGACATGGAAAAACCTAGAAGAGGCCTATAAGAAGAAGCCTCTTTTCACAGGTTATAGGAAATTATGGTACGAGGGTGGGTCAAAATGAAGCCATAATGATTCTACCAAATATTTTTTAAATTTAATTTAAAAGCATATTTTCCCAGCTCTTCCCTGTTTCTTAGTTTGAAATAACTTCGATTTCAACAAATCACCTTGTTCTCTCCGTGATTTTATATTTACGAGATTCCAATAAAAGTGTGACTAATTTACTTCATTAACCGTAAATTTTAAATAACGCACAAGTAACAGTTTTCGATGTATTCTCTATGTTGACAGGAAATAATTAGATTTATTTATTACTTTGCAGTAAAAATACATCTAACCAATTGTTTAAATGAAAATCATTGCTATTAAAATTTATACTTCAAAAAATATTATATAGTACTTCTGAGTAACTAATGGTATTAAAATATTTTTAATTACAAAACGTTACTTTAATTGCCATACGAGGGTTAGTGGAGAAATAATATGCCCATATTTTTTGTTAGTTAAATAGGTTTGATTTTAATGTACTTACATGATAAACACAGAATACGTTGGAGATTACGGGCTGGGTGAGAGATATGACAGAGGAGAAAGGTTGGTAAACTTTCTTAGCGAGGGATCACTGTTCTGTTTGAACACATTCTTCAAGAAAAACCCTCAACGAAAATGAAAATGGCCGAGCCCAAATAATACAACAAACAACGAAATAGATTTTGTTCCATCAAATAACCGGAAATTCTGCAGCGACGTAACCGTCTTAAACAGAGTAGATACAGGAAGTGACCGTAGAATGGTGAGAGCATGTTTTCGCATAGACCTAAGGCGGAAAAGGAACAAACAAATCAAGACAACAAGATTCTCGACAAACGAGGAACTAACAGCAAGAAAAGTGGAATACCAGGAAGAAATTACAACAAGATTACCAACAGTAGAAATCATTGACAATATGTATATAAACCAACTAAACGAAACAAATCATCAATTTATATATCAAAACTAAGAAAATATGCTCAAAGGTAGTGAAACGATACATACATACATATATTCACACCTTTTTCCCATAGGGGTAGGCAGAGACCACTTGCTACGGTTCTTACACACATCTTTTGCTTCCTCTACTTTTATCAATGCTCTCATACATGCTCTTGACCTGGCCTTTCTTCAAAACAATGTTGATCTGATCAAGATCGATGTTCCCCGAGGACGACCTCTACCAACTTGTCCATTCACACTCGCCTTATAAATTTGTTTCGTCAATCTTCCTTCATCCATCCTTTCTACGTGTCCAAACCAAAGTCTATCTTTATGAACATCCAGAAAGTGTTCAGGGCATCATGCATAACAATAACCATCGCCTGCGACTCCTCTTCAGATGACGCTAATATGACTTGATCATCGGCGTAAAGAAGGCATAAAATATTAAATTAACTATAATACTTCGTATTGAGTAAATAAAATATTGTATATAAAATATAAAATGGAGACAACACGTTAAAAGAATGAACAAAGACAGATTGGTCAAACAAGTGGTAAACAACAGAGGAAGAAGAGACATTGGTAGACCCAGAAGAGGATGAATGAAGACAGAACAGGCTGCAAGCCTAATCCTTGAAGTGCAGAAGAAGAAGAAGAAGAAGAAGTATTTATAAGTAAATTTTTCTATTAGCCTCTACTCACCAAAAATACCACGATTTAAAATGCTTATCATTGTAAATTATGCAACATCCCTTTTCACAGCATCGCTCCGTAACATAACAAACATATTGAATTTTTGAATTAACATCCAACGCCGGACACAGCTTCCAACCAGGATACGGCTGAAATTTTTTCGAAATAACCTGAATACAAACATTCGATTAATTTGAAAAATGTATGCATTTATAAAAATATTTTAAGCACTTACGAAAGTTGAATTCATATTATAATCATTTTGAGAAACAGCGTCATTATGACGTTTAAAAAATAATTTTAACATGAAGAAAAACTGCTTTTCGAAACTTGACTTTTGAAAAATGTCACGGCGGTGCTCGGCAAGCTTTGATCGATCGGTTTAGTAGATCATTTATCTTTCATTCTATTTATATTCCTTCTTTTTAACAATATAATAATAATGTTTAGTCTTAAAAATCACTAATAACACAACAATATTGTTCCTTAAACTTAAATGGTTGACGAAAAGCTCACTTTAAACTGAAAAAAATAAACCAAAAACGCTCAGAAAACCAAAATAGTTAACCAAACACACATAGAGAAATATCACGAAGTAGGCGACATCTATTATTGATTATATGAACTTCTCGCGGTGTGAAGAACAAAGTAACCTCCATCTATATGTATAAAAATGAAAAAATGTTTGTATTTATGTATGTCCTTTAAAAACTCGCAAACGGCTGGACCGATTGGGATAAAATTTTCAGAAGTTGTTTCATACATACCAGAGGCGGTTTTAGTGAAAAAAAACTTTTGTGTTAGCACCCATAGGAAAGGGGTGGAAAGGGAATGAAATATAAAAACTATCAAAAATGATATTAATGTCGAATTCATAGTCTTCGGAGACGATGAATTTGATAGTGACACTCCTAATAATGTTAGCACCCATACAAAGGGTGAAGGAAGGGGATAGAATATAAAAACTATTAAAAACGCTAATATTAGTGTCGAATTCATAGTTTTTGGGGTCGCCGAGTTTGATAGTGTTATTCCCAAAGCAGGCAAGCCAACATTAGGGCAGGACAACGTCTGCCGGGTCCACTAGTTTGTTTATATGGGTGAAAAGTGAACTTTGTATATTATTTTGAGCAATTTAAGCATTAAAAGTGTTATATTTGAACGATATTTTGCGAACAATTGGTGTTAATAAACCACAAAATCCGAAAATGCAAAGAATTAAAAAAGGTGATATGAAGATAAAATCGCGAAAAATATGCTCTGTTCCACAATGCTCTACATATGGTAATTCGATTATTCTTTGCGTACATTACCTTCAAATCCCAAGGCAGCTTAGAAATGGAGGACGATCTTAAAGATAGGCAAACCAATCTCAAAGTTTATGTTTGTTTGCAGCAAGCACTTTGTGAAAGATGATTTTTTCAGTGGTAAGTTTGATATTGTTCTCCAATGATCTATCATTTTATTTGTGATTATTCACAGTGACTTCAACAACACAGAGAAAGCGTTTGAAAGATTGATCTGTTTCTATTTAGAACCTTCCAGTGTTGAAGTATCTACATTCCATAATGAAGAAAGATAGAAGTGACTGAAGTCAATTGGATTATAATATATAATAATTCCAGGGACAACAGAACTGAAAAACTTTAAAAACAAACCAAAATTGATACCTGGACACACCTGGTCTTTACTGACATTAAACAAGAATCCAGCGACAATAAAACTGAAACGACGAAAACGAACCTTAAATCCAATAGTTTAACACAAAAAATCAACTCAAATGTTTGAGATAAATAAAATTCCCTTCAATAATAACTCAAGCAGTGACGCCATGGGTATGTCATTTCTACCAATGTCAAAGTGGCCACGTGCTGCGCGTCACCCATAGAAGACATACAAGAGAATAATAATAGTAACTGTTACAAAGACTGGAAAAAACGTTGAAATTTGTATTCTAGAAAGAGGGAATCACTTTGAAGGAGGCGCAATAAATTTGGATGAAGAAAATATTTTTCGTGTCTTATTAAACCAGTCTCATTCCTTTTTGTCCAGAATGGTATATAAGCTTGCTTTAACGTGTTATTAAAAAATAAATAAAAATCCTTAGAAAATTCCATATACTTTGTATTGGTACAACAAAACAATCATTTTAAATTAGATGAACCTGCAAACAAATTTAAACAATGTTCTTACGTTTATAGGCATATCCACTAATTTCATGTAAATTAGTGTTTTTAAACTGTAACAAAATATCTCCTTTGATTAAATGTTTGTAGGATTTTTTCGCCCCCACTTTATCCATCATATAAAACGGCGTTTTCGAATCCAAATTGGCATATTTGAACTTCAGCTTCGTTCCTTCTTCTAATTTTTCGTCTTCACCATCGGGATTCCCCACTTCACCCACCATGAAATCTTCCGAGGTAAACGTTTTTATTTTTTCTTCATTTATATCGTTTTCTATTTCTGCTTGTATGGCATCCAAAGTTTTGGAAATAGTGTCTACATTTTCTTCTAGATTGGTCTTTTGTCTATCAAAATTTATGTTATCTATGCCTTTGTTTTTCTTTTTCTCTTTTTTTCCATAGAGCTTTTTCAGCTCTGCATTATTGGGAATAATCATTTCTTGGTTAACATTACTAAAACGGACACTTTTCCTGCTCTTTACACTTTTATTTGCAGATTCTATCGAATCCACACTTCTTTCATCATTTCGGACCGGAGTTGATATAATGTTTAAGATAAGATCACAATCTGATAAAATTGTGCTATCTTCTTTCTTTGAGTCGTTCAAGTCTAATGCTGGATTCACTATACCAGAATCTCCATTAACTTTATTTTTCTTTTTCTTTTTAGGCTTAACTTCATAAGGATTTATGCTTTCCATAGGCATCTCCAGCTGATCTTCAAAGCACGGATTATCCAGCGCAAGTTTCTTTTTTTTTTTTTTATTTTTCTTCTCATTCGGTTTTACTTCGTAAGGATTTTCTTCAGCTTCTACGGTGTCTAGTGAATTATTTTTGGTGTCGTCAAAAATTGGATTATCCATTTCCATTTTCTTGGATTTTTTCTTCTTTATCTTAACTTCATAGGGGTTTTCATCGATTTGAGAAGAATTGATTGACATTTCATCAGTTTCAGTAAAATTAGGATTCACTAGTTCTAGTTCAATATGTTTTTTGTTTATCTTTTTGATTTTATCCCTGGATAAATCAATATTTGTTTCATCCACAGTTTTATTCCTAAAAGCTTCTTTGTTATGTTTTCTTTTCTTTTTGGGACTTTCTTCACTATCTATCGAAACATTTTCAAAACTGTTTGCAACATTTTCAGTAACAGTTCGTTTCTTTTTATTGTTAGTACTTTCATCCAGTTCTTCATTTAAGTTTTCTTCTATTGTAGTTAAAGTATGTTTCTCTACTTTAACAGGTGTGGCCATAGGGTTAAAAGCAGGATTGGAAATCCCTTCTACGTTTCCTTCAATTTTTAGTTTTTCTTTTTTGATTTTCTTTTTAGGTGAAATTACTTCATCATCATTTTCCTCGGCTGCACTTTTGCCATGTGTTTTAGAGACAAATGAAACAAAAGAAGTTTCATTCTTTAATTTACTCAAATTAGGAGTGCCATTAGTAGTTACAGATTTATTCTTTTTTTTGTTAGCACTTTCATCCTGTTCTTCATTCAAGTTTTCTTCTATTGTAGTTAAATTATTCTCTACCTTGACAGGTGTGGCCATAGTGTTAAAAGCAGGATTGGAAATCCCTTCTGTGTTTTTTTCAGTTTTTATTTTTTCTTTTTTGATTTTCTTTTTAGGTGAAATTACTTCATCATCATTTTCCTCGGCTGCACTTTTGCCATGTGTTTCAGAGACATATGACACAAAAGAAGTTTTATTCTTTATTTTGTTAGCACTTTCATCCTGTTCTTCATTTAAGTTTTCTTCTATTGTAGTTAAATTATTCTCTACCTTGACAGGTGTGGCCATAGTGTTAAAAGCAGGATTGGAAATTCCTTCTGTGTTTTTTTCAGCTTTTATTTTTTCTTTTTTGATTTTCTTTATAGGTGAAATTACTTCATCATCATTTTCCTCTGCCGCTCTTTTGCCATGTGTTTTAGAGACAAATGAAACAAAAGAAGTTTCATTCTTTAATTTACTCAAATTAGGAATTTTTTTTGTGTTTTTTTTAGAAGAAATATCTTTAGCATTAAAGCCAAAACCTAAAGTTGCCTTTACCTCAGTTTCTGAATCAGAGTTGTTTTCTGATCTAAAACCAAAACCAAAGGCAGGTTTACTGTCACTTTCTGATTCAGAGTTCTGTTTTTGTAAAACACCATTATTCCCAATGGTATATCCATTGGATTTTCCAAAATTAGACAACTTATTTTTGAAATAATCCCTCATAGAACCAGCATTCACCAAAAACTCATTAGTAGTCTTATTTTCTTGAGAATCACAATCAATTTTTTTCACTTCTTCCTGTTTTTTTGATTGCTTTAAATTCTTCCTTCCAAAAATGTTGGCTAAATCTTTCTCTGAATATCGACTTAAATCTTTGCCTCTTGTAAACTTATGATAATGTACTCTTGCTCTTGATGTTTGAGACTTTTGCTCCAAAGAACTAATTTTTTTTTCTTCATAATTGCTTTCTCCACCTGTTAATGATTCCAGAAGTGCACTAAAGTTTGTTTCATGTTCTGTCCACTGATCATTCGATTCTTTGTACCCCATACCTAAAAATGTAATTTATTAGTCTTACCATTTAAGAGTATTAATTGCAGAAATAAATGGCTCACCTTTACTATCATTTTTGTAAGTTATCTTCACGTGTTCAGTTATGCCATTTTCTTTTGCTCCTAAGCCTTTCCCAGTTTGCCATCCCATTTTTTCCAACATTTTTTGGCCAAATTTATTGCAATCTAAAAATCAGACGTAAGTATTTTAGTTAACGGAATTAATTAATACACGTTGAAAGGCATCAAAAAAATATGTACAAATACGACCTAAAAGTATAGTGATATTTTTAAAAATTTACCTTGAGACCACTCTTTTCCTCTAGGATTCAGAGACCATTTTTGTTTACGTTTTTTCTCAGCTAACATAGCCATTTTACTTTAGATGCTAGTAAATATGATTTATTTTTCTAACAACTTTAATATCTGCACCAATTCAATGATAGCTTTCGTGCCTAAGGTCCCTAAAAGCTGTTTGAAAAACTGGTAGGTTGTAAGTGCACATGGCATTTGTCAAGAAGATTGCCTGTTAAGTAGATAACTAACATTACACTTTACTATTCTTCTTTTCTTTAGATTTTTTTAATTTTACTTACAAATAAAAATAAAATTTGCAATAATTTTACTTTGAATTTTTACATTGAAACTTGAAAAATAATTGAATCTGAATAAAACTGTAAATAAATAAAATGTTTATAGGATTTAGGTAGCTGTCAAATGGTAACTACAAAGTCAACAATTTGGAACTGTTGGAAGAAGCAAGACGTCATCCGTCACAGAACTGTCAACAAAACAGGAGCCTCGCCTCTAGCAATTTTGGCAGCAAGTATCTGGTTAAAAACAATTTATTTGTTCATTTTCTATAGTTTGATTTGAAAAATATTTTTAACGTTTTTCAACTACTCTATTACACATTCAGTGAATGAATTTAACCGACAAAGCAAAAACTGCTTTTCTCTGTTTATAACAACCGTATTGGTAAGTAAACATCTTGCTATTTTTATTTACTGTAAATATTAGTGTAGGTGTTTATCAGTGTTTGGAATGCATAGGAAAACATTTCGTTAGGAACCAGATCCATTAAAATACCATAGAGTTCAGAAACTGCTTCGGAAATAGCTTGTTTAAATAATACTCAGGTTTATGGGGTTTTACATATGATTCATTTTGAATAATAAATTACAGTGATTACTAAACCTCATAGAACAATTAGGTGTGCGGAATTTAATACTTTTTTTGTATCCTTAAACTCCTGTAAGTAAAATATCTTTACAATTAGTGTTAAATAAAATTAAGAAACTGAAATTAACTACAGTCAATATTTAAGCTTTGTATGTAACCTCTCATTATGTAGGTGATAAAACTTTTTACATTAACATAATTAGAAAAAACCCAGTAAATTTAATTATTTTTTTGACCTGTTTAATGAATATCGAAGTGATAATCTGGCATTCAAATTCATAATTTTAAAGAATTAACTTTTGAAAAAAATTGTTTAAAACATGTTTTGCAACTATTATTACTTCTCACCTGTTGTGTAAGATAATTAACTTTAGTAATATAGTGTAGGAGAAAGTGGGGCAAACACAGACAACAGTAATTGCTCTTATGTATACATCACTACAAACAATTTTTGTGTTATAACCTAAAGGTATCACATTACAATTTGATTCCTATCAAATGTTGGATAAAAGCATAAAACTTACTTTTAAACTGCTTTAAAATATGTTTACATGTTATGTTAAGATTTGGAAAAATAAGTACAAGTTTTATTATTGGGTTAAAACATGATATGACCTCTGATATGACTAATAGCAAAAAATTTGTTTTTCTATTAATAAGATACAAACAAGATCATTTAGGATTAGTTTACCAAATTTAAATTAAATACTAGAAATTTTATCAAATATTATTAAATGTACAAAAAATATATGTTTATTCCAAGAAAAATAGGAAAATCTATGTTCTGGACCAATATAAGTAAATAAATATTGCTGACACTGAGAATTAAAATTATGTATAAATGTGAATAAGCTTGTTAAATCCGCTTCTGTGAATGACTCTGTGTAACCTTATCTCATTCCATTCTTTAGTATTTACAAAAAAAATGATAACTAATTTTAACCTTGCATGAGAGTTAAATTTAAAGAAATTATCATAAAACTGTTTAACATTTGACTCAAAAAGTTTTAAAAATTGTAGTTCTGGTAACGTTTTGTTGATATTTTTGAAATTTCATAGCAATGGAAACCAGAATAGGTAATGTAATTTAATTATTCTGATTGTATCTAGCATAGTCTTTGTAATAACAAAAAACATCTATTATATATTAGTTAAGAGCATGTAGATTCCGTAAAATTCAAAAAATGAAAAAAAAAATTATAAAACTAGAACGGAATCATAAATTGTTTTTATCAGGTTTCGAAAATGTTTCTCATCCGATGATAGTCATCGCCGATAACATGACTTCGGCAGATACGTTGTCTGTGTGCTCGGAAGCTTCGACGCTCATCGATGGGAGTGTAATTTCTACAGTACCGGATCGACACGGCTTTTTGGGGGGCGCACAATATTCGCCTGAGCCCAGAAATGGACCTCCCGCCGAAACTGTACTCAGACGAGAAAGAAAATGGTTGAAAATGTTGTCGCAATGGAACTTTTACATGGACAACAACTACAGAAAGGTCAAGGAAAGATGTCGAAAAGGTAAATTAACGTTTCTAAAACGCTACCAATACAACGCAACAAGTAGTTACTGAAATTTAAAGGATACAATTTTGTATTTATACATTCATAATCTACATTGTTAAAATTTTAACTTTACGTCATTGTGTTTTTTATCAAAATATTATTGCTATAATTTTTAAACTGAATACATTATACAAACATTTCTAACATCCGATAGTACCTTGGCATAATTTGTTTTTACAGGTTATCATTAATAATAATTATATATATATATATATATATATATATATATATATATATATATATATATATAGATATATGCGCGTGTGATTCTTTATAATTACTTACTGGTTGTTAGGAGTAGTAGCCACATCCACGCAATAGATTTGTTTCTACATCAGTTGTTAAGGGTTTGTAAATGTACGGCGCAAGCGTAGTTGAAAATAACATTTCTGCGGAAACCAAACAAAACTTACTCAAAATTAGATGTTCTTGCAGCGTTTTAGCGTTGATAAACTACATATTTTCAAACCATTTGATATCAGTCAGATCAATTTGAGTTTGACACATGCGCGGTTCGAGGTTTTCCACATTTTACTGACATTTGTCTCTGCTAACAGGCTTGAAGTTATGTTTTATTTGTATTAAATATATGTAACACATAATCGAAAGTTATAACTGCAGCAGTCAATTTCAAGCCATTTGCAAACGGTACATAACTGTACATGCGCATTCTCAGTAGTTTGTCAACTAAAACTATCTGAAACTGCTGCAGAAACTAACCTATTTTTCTACATAAAAACATTTTTTTGCTTTTTTATGGTTGGTTACATTGGCGACTTTGTTTAACTCGAAACTCGTATAGAATCGAGATCGAACAGTTGTAGTTTGTATGTACACGTTTTTTATTTTTCTCCATCTCTGAATAACATCTATTTACAACATTAACCGACGTTAAAATTTCTAAAAATCACAATAAAAGTAAAATATTGCTAAAGTGATAAGAAAATATAGGCCAAAAACTATTGATCTTCAAAGCGCAATGTGATTCATTATTAATTACCTACTCGTTGTTAGGAATAGTAGCCAGGTCCACTCACAATGGGTGCTTTCATTTAAGCATAATTATTATTCATACCCGCCATAACCTCATTTATTCTAATCGTTTAAACGATTTGTTTATCTTTTTTTTGCAGTAAACAACGCCCCAATATTTTATTTGAATAAAAACTATCAAAGATTAAATGCAGTAAGTTAGTACAGAACATTTCTTAATTTTATAACTCTTTGAAGTGACACTGTATTGCCAATATAAAGTACTTCATATTTCTTAAAATGGTTTTATAATTAATTATTCTTCGATGACGCATTAGGAAAGATCGTAGACAGAATAACAAAAATTCGCTTGGAAAGTATTCTTTAAAATACTTTTATTATTGGTATATACCTAACAAAAAAAAGGGATCATTTTAAATAGCGAAGTAGGAAGTATCAAATGAAGTGCTGCATCTGTTATTTAAATGAAATAAATTGAAATTTTTAGAGGGGAACCAATTATTTAAGCACGCAATCTTAAATTCGTTATGCTGAGGTAACGGAATTAAGTAATTTGCATTAAATGGCATAACAACTGGTTAATTATTTTCAATTTTTATACTCATATGCTCATCGAATATTACGTTATAGGGTGTCGCGTAAATAATGTATTTTAATCTCGGAACGGCTGCGATTTATTACGACCTTGCATAAACAATCATAAAAATAGTTGTGGAATTGATAATGTTCCAGTGGCGTACGACATGCACAAGTGAAAGTGTACATGTTAATTAATTTTCGATAGCGAGATGTTCTTTGGGATAACAAAACTGCTAGAATTTGATGTTTTTTATTAAGTATTGCTTTTTGGAAAAATTCGAGAATGTATAGCCAAAGGAATGTTCATAAAATTTTAACAGGTCATTAAAAAACACGATAAATTTACTATACTGATAAAAATTTAAGGAAACGTTTGGAAAAAATATATATACATCGGTTTTAGAACGTTCCTCGACGTCTTCCGATTCCCAGTCTCCATTGATCCCTGTCCTCCCAGATATCCTCTCCCAAACCTCTCTCTCCCATTTCTCTGTCTATCCCCTCTCTCCATATCTTCCTAGGTCTTTCTCTCTTTCTTCTTCCTTGGGGGTTTCAGTTGATGACTTTCTTTGTGCATGTCTTTGTCCATTCTCTGCACATGTCCATATCATTTAAGTTGTTTTGTTCTAACATCCTCTACAATGCTATGATCAATTCCCATAATCTCTCTGATCCTGTCATTCCTAATTCGTTCCAGTCTAGATATTCCTACCGCACGCCTCCAGAAGTCCATCTCTGTTGCTTCTAAAGCTTTTTCTGACCTTTGTTTCAGTTGCCATATATCACTGCCATATGTAACTATGCTTTTGACAATACTATTGAATATTCGGTGTTTGTTATGTTTTGAAATATGTTTATCCCACAATACTCTGTTTAGTAAACGGATGGCTTTTCTTGTATATTTCTTTCCCTTATGGCTTCATCCGTAGTTCCTTCTGTCGTGATATACACACCATAGTTTAATTATACTCTGGTTATCCTCCAAGACCAGATTTTGTTGCGTTCCTCCGATGCACATATATTCCGTTTTTGTAAGATTGACCTCTAGTCCCCATTTTTTGTATTCTTCAATTAATTTTCTGGTCATCTGCGAAGCATAAGGTCGTATTTTCTAGTGGTACTCCCATATCATGATATTAACGTTTCCACATTTTTAACGCCTGCTCCAATTAAAGTTTAAACAGTGTGGGAGTCAGACAGCATCCCTGTTTAAACCGCTTATTGACCTTAAATCTCTGTTACTTTCTTTTCTCTATTTTTATTTTTGTTGTATTGTCTTCATAGAGTTTTTGTATGAGGATTGGAAAATAATTTTTTAAAAAAATGAGTGATTAAACCAAAGTATTTAATATGGTGGCCACTTTAAGAGTATTTTGTATAACAAGTTTTTACCCCGATCAAA
Organism: Agelastica alni; assembly: GCA_950111635.1. Lineage (NCBI taxonomy): Eukaryota > Metazoa > Arthropoda > Insecta > Coleoptera > Chrysomelidae > Agelastica > Agelastica alni. Next base: position 31,006,658 of record OX467717.1, read on the forward strand.
CACTTAAAATTCCTCGTACTTTTTTGCAGCACAATTTACACATTGTAATTCACCTATTTCACACATTTTTTGTAATAAAAGTAAAAAAATTAGCCTAACCTAACCTAACTTTTGTACGCGCACTTGTTCTCTATTTACTTGCTCATTAACCTAAAAAACAGTCCTATGTAAATTTATAAATTAATCTATAAGATATAACTTCTTTTTCATTAGCTGAGCCATAAAAATATTTTATCTAATATACCATTATTTCTAGTTTGAATTGGCAACTTCAAATTTGGAAGGCTGTCATTTGTCAAACAAATTGATAGTTTATGTCTTATCAAATAATGATTAATTTCTTCCGAATTAGTAACGTTTATTCCGTTAAAGAATTGCAAAAAATGTGTGAAATAGGTGAATTACAATGTGTAAATTGTGCTGCAAAAAAGTACGAGGAATTTTAAGTGCTTGATCGAGGTAAAAACTTGTTATACAAAATACTCTTGTAGTGGCCACCATATTAAATACTTACCAAATACTTTAGTTTTACCACACATTTTTAAAAAAAAAGTATTTTCCAAACGTTTCCGAGATAAAATTTCTATCAGTATAGTAATTTTATCGTGTTTTTTAATGACCTGTTAAAATTTTATGAACATTCCTTTGGCTACTACATTCCCGAATTTTACCTGCTTTTTTATATTTAGACTTTGATGCCACTTATTTCTTTGGATATTTTAAGAACAATAAAACAACAAAGACATTTTAGCTGACACAAAAGTATTTTTTATTCAATTGTCATTTATTTATTACCAACCTCTACATAATGAAAAATAATTGACATTTTTACCAATTGTCCAACGAAACATTTGTCAGATTTATTGGAATATTTCTCTTACTGTTGGATGTACTTTCAGGAATTCCCCAGTCGATGAGACCCAAGGCTTGGTTGTATTTGTGCGGCGGTAAAGTACTTTTAGATAAACAGCCCAACAAATATGAAGAATGCCTGCATTCAGAGGCTGAAACGAAATGTATCGAAGATATCAAAAAGGACATACACAGACAGTTTCCTCAACATGAAATGTTCAGTTCTGAAGACAAACCTGGGTATGAGGTTTTAAATTTACCGTCTAACGAAAGCCCCTTTGATCATTCATTTCCTCTAAAATCAACCCAAAATAGGGAAGGTGGTGGTAAAATTTAATCTCTGCCTTAAAATTCTTAGAAATAATGGAACAATGAAAAATTTGATTTGTTTACACAATGAATCGGTAATTTCTAATATTTATTTTATTACTAATAAGTGAAAGTAACCCAAACAATATTTCAAATGATAATAATATAAAAATAAATCATAATCAACAGCCACTGTTAAAAATGTGATTAGTAAAATGATGAAAATAATAAATCGTGCAAATAACAAATCGTTTAAATATTTTCAAAATTGTAAATAATTATAGTAATAAAAAATGTTTTTGTAGAAGGGAATGGTTATCTAGCTTGATGAAACTATGAACTCTAATCAAATGGTTTTAAATCTCGAAAAAAATATATTTTAGTCGATCTTTCTTGAGTAAACTATCTATAATACCAAAATTTAATTGTATCCGCACAATCGTATTATTAATTTCATTTGGAGGACCCACCGTGATTATTTTAACAATTTAACTGTTCACTCGCAGGCTACCGCTTTTTTTTCCTCTGACAGGTATCAACGTCAGTTGTTCTATGTAATGCGGCTTATGGTGCCCCTTGGGCCCTCACAACCTTCAAAATATTCCATGATGTCGACAATGGGGGTGTTGATAAGCATTTCAGGTTCTAATTCTGGTTCCCGAAAGGTCTTTGTCTGTAAACCGAGAGATCTTTGAGGTAGCATAGAGAAGTCTCGTTTTCAAAGAACCTAAAAATGTCTCCCTAGCAGAATCTAGACTGTCTCCTGTAATGTTGTACAGTTTCTGAATGGTTTTCCTATGATTTACATTATCTTAAGCAGTGGTAAGATCTGCAAATACTGCCCCGGATACCTGCTTTCTTTCATATCCATTTTTGATATTATGGGTGCTAGTTTGTCTGCCTCTTCATTGCCATGGGCTCACTAGTACGCGCATCGAGCAAAACTTGTGTGTTCCTCAAGTTCCACTAGATTCCTAGTTTATCCCGATGGAATTCCTGTTTTGTAAATGCCGAGAACTGTTCCATTTTCTTAAATTAACAACTTTTTTCAATGAAATTTCGATCAAGGAAGAGAGGTCAATTATATTTTTTTCCATGGTGGAGAAAATCCTTTATGGAGAGGTTATGAGCCTGAAAGCTCAAGGTCCACTGTGAGACTCCACTGACTGTATCAGGGCTACTCACTAAAAACTCGACCACTGAGTAGGTCCGTCTGGCTGTTGCCTCCGGTAAAACTTATGCCTGTTGGCCCATTGTATCTTGCCTATGTTATTTTATGTCATTGCACTCAATCCAGTACTTTCGTACCTTGTATTGTACAAGTTCTGTACTGGATGGGAACAATATAGTTCTGGGTCGTTGGATAGCTGCCCAAAAATTGCCTGTCTTTTGTGGTCCAGTGCCTCGGAGCAGCACAGTTTTACTTTTTCCGGATCCGTGCTGCACAGCCTACAGGTCAGGTATCCATTATACAGTCCCATTTTGTTAAGGTGCTCCTTCACTGGTGCGTGACCGGTCAGGAGCCCCGTTGTGATTCTTAGCTGATTCCTGTTCATCATTTTTGAAATATTTCCACAATCCAATCTTTTATAGACACTCTTACTGTACGCTTCGGTACCCCTAGCATTTGCACTTGGTTTGGGGGAGTTTCCGAATCTCTTTTTGCAAGTTCGTCTGCTTACTCATTACCTGCAATTCCCTGGTGTCCTGAAACCCATATCAGTTTGACGTGATTACGGTCTGCCAGAGTTCTCAGTTGTTCTTTGCAGTCCTATACCAGTTTGGACGTCACTTCCTTGCTGTACAAGGCCTTAAGTGCCGCTTAACTGTCTGTTTTTGAGGGGCTATTGTAATTGCTAATTAATATCAACAATTCCCTATTTAGGAAATATAATTGTTTGCTTTTTTAATTATTTATTATTATTTTTTCAGTCAACAAGAATTATTCAATGTTTTGAAAGCTTATACCGTCCATTTTCCCGATATCGGTTATTGTCAGGCGCAGGCGCCAGTAGCGGCGTTCCTTTTGATGCACATGCCGGCCATTCAGGCGTTTTGGTGTCTGGTATCCATTTCTAATAAGTACCTCGAAGATTATTACTCGCCCACGATGGACGTCGTTCAAAGGGACGGGCTCATCCTGCAGGGTAAGTCGGAGCATGCTTTAAAATTGTGATAAAATTAATAATTGTGTTTTTTTATTAATATTATGATTATTTCCAGTGAAAATTATATAAAATGTGCTCTGAGGTGATTGTAGAGCAGCGTTCTGTATCAATTTGTTTATTTTAGTTGTTTATAACAGTGTTGGTCTTCTTTTTAGGTTTACTGAAGAAAGTATGTCCTCCCGTTTACAGGCATTTGAAAAAAGTGAATGCCGAACCGATGTTCTACTGTACAGAATGGTTTTTGTGCGCCTTTACTCGAACATTACCTTGGGACACGCTTCTGCGGGTTTGGGACATTTTTTTGTGCGAAGGCGTAAAGGTCCTGTTTAAAACCTCCTTAGTCATACTCATTGGTGAGTGAAATTATTTAGAAGATCGATTCCAGAACAAGATACTCTCATTGCCACATTGAACAAAATAAGCACAGTTTTGAATAAAGAGCAGCAAAAAACAAGGGAGGGTAGTCTGAACATTTCCGACTAACAATTTATTTCTATACGCTTTATATTAGCTTGACTTGTATCTATCTATCTACGTAACGGACTCTTTGGACACGATTTTCACCCACTTAAAAACATCGGATCGACTCGAAACTTTGTATACTTCTTAAGGACAGATGACAATACAATGATTTCATAAAAAATTTCAAAGATCCTGGCCAGGATCATCAGGATATTAAAAAAAATGTTTTATGTGGATTAAAAATGATGATATCCCCCATGAATTCAATTTAAATAGACTGACATAAAAAGTAAAAATTTGATGGCGACGCTTTAACTATTCTCCCAGCTATTAATAGTTTAAAAAAACTAAAACAACACACTTTATAAGAAAACCGAACTAAAAAATAATTTTATAATCAAAAGCGTGGGGTGCGCTATATCAATTAATATATTTAATAATAAACAGATATTGGTAAAAGTAAAGTCTCCAAGAAGAATATCATAAAAAATCACCCCATGCTTTTGATTCTAAAATTATTTTTTATTAAAAGGATTATGCACAAAAGATCTGATATGTCGAAGTGCTTGAGAGGCAGCATAGCCTTCACGACCCCCTACAATCTACGCCGCAATCATCTGTTGCTGCTAGATATTTTCGCAGTTCTTGAACGTGATTCAAGCGATTACATGAAGTTTAGGACGGAGCAAGACGAAATGCTTATTGATTTAGTTCGCTAGCGAACTGTCCTAACAAGATGTAGCTTAAAGTGAGAAAACGCGGCGCCCAACGCGCGAACAGCTTACTCATGCCTAATTCTTGATTAAATATGTGACAAAGTCGTTCTTTGGACATATTCATAGCGTCTGCTATCTCTCTCACTTTAATTCGACGGTCATTTAGCACCATTTGGTGAACTTTGGCTGTGTGGTTGCAGGTTTTGGAGGTCCCGAACGTTCATTGTCTTCCAAGCTGGTACGACCAGTAGTAACTAAATATTGAATGACAGCTCGATGCGCGATTTTTTCCATTTTCACAAAAACACTCGCATTGACTCACTTAAACGATTGTCAAACGACAACTGTTTGTCAAAAATGGCTGAAATTTCGGTGAATACTTGTCAAAAGACGCGCAACCACAATCCATAGCTATAATTGGCGAGTGCTTTCATCTTCACGTTTAGGTCGGAAATTTTCCAGGCCACCCTCGTAGGCGAGTACTTTGTAACAGGTTATTCGGTACTGTGGGCTTTAAGCCTCGTATTCACTAGGGGACAAATTGTCGCAGAACATGTCTAAAAACACTGTTTCTACGTGTCGCAGAACATGTTCCGTGTTTTGGCTCGCGAGCCAGAATTTCCTGAGACATCAGTTCCGCGACAGATGTCAACAAGTGTAGACGCGTACGCGAGTTGTTCTATCAACACGCCCGTAGAGTGGAGCAATCAGTTGGTGCTAGGTTAGGTTAGGTATCATGTAAGTGGGGCGTGGTCGCCCCTCCACTGCGACCTTTAGTAGGTCTATTGTGGCTCACCCCTAGAGGTTATAGTTCACCGCACAATCCAGCCCTTCTCACGAAGTTCATGGTTGTATAGGGCGAGATTTTTTTAAAATCGGTAGGTTCTAGGTTGGTGTATCCAAATATGCTGAACCTTATTCTTCCCAGGCCGAGGCATGAACATAGTATATGTTCAGCAGTTTCGTCTTCCACGCAGCAAAACCGACAGTCCGTTTGTTGGTTCAGACCAGTTAGTGCTAAAACTTATCGAGCTTTACGAAAGCAATGGATGTTTGTGGGACACGAATAACTGTGACTACAAAAATAAAATATATAAAAATGATGCTTGGGAGGGGTTAGCCAATGGCCTTCAAATACCTAGGAAAGATGTAGAAGTGAAGTCTGGTGTCAGGACCAACATCATTCCGTAATATTGTGTCTTGTTTAGCTATGGCAGGCCCGATCATTTCTAATAAAACTTTAAAATCACTCGATGTCATATATACGAGTGAAATTTACAAATGATCCATCGAACATTCGAATACCATGTAGAATATTAATTCTGCTTTCTCTTTGTGATAAGTAGTTTCGCACCCACCACCTTTTTCTTTTTATAACGTTTCGGTAAACTACTCAATAGAATATATATATGTACGCAACACTAACTGCCACGACTTTCTCGGGCAACATATCTGCGGCGACTGACTGGTGTGGACAAGGAAAATGTCTCGCGACATGCTGCCAACATGTTCCGAGAACACGCACCGTAGATGTTCTGGCACATGTGTCTCACAACTTGTCCCCTAGTGAATTCGAGGCTTAACTGCCGTGTATTGTAGTCGTTTATAAACATTTGGTTTACGTTGAACATTTTTCAGGGTGTTTAGGTACACCGAAAAGTAGGAAACAGTGTCCCGGTCTTTGTGAAACTTTGGCCAGGATACGAAACCCGCCGGAAAGTATTTTGTCGGAAGAAAATCTCGTTTATAACGTAAGTAATTTATTATTGAGAGAAAATATAACAGATTCGTATAAATTTGGCCCAATTTTTTTTTTTTTTCAAGATAAATAGACTGGATATAACCGAGAAGGATTTTCAAGAGCAGCATCAAAAACAAACGAAAAGATTGCGGATCGAAAAAGCTAATGCCAAAGCAGCTGCCGACGATAAATTGAGGTAACTTTTTTTCTATCATTTGATTAACGAGTTTGGTTTTTTTATATTTTATACTTTTAGGTAGTAATACATTTTGAAGCTGTAATGCGGCAACCAAAACAACAGTATTTATTAGGCCGATTGTGGAACAATCGACAAAAATACAAAACCCGTACCTATATCTGTTTAAAAATATATAATATATATAAAAAAGAGAAAACTCTGTATTTTTCAAGCGATATATTTTTTAAAAATGTTCGTCGCTTACTCAGAAACAAGTACCTAAAACAAAAAATTTCTATAGTTGTGATATTCTGTGCATCTAGTTAGTTGTAACTTACCTAAATTTTGTTTTGTCACAGTAAAACAAAGAATAACAAACCGACGAGAAGCGATACCTTTGTCGAAACGTTTGATGTATTGGGAGTGTTGGTGAAGTCGATTTTTTTCAATAAGGGAAAGGTTCGAGAATTTTCACAAGCAAATTTTTTTATCTACGGCAGATCATGTTAATTATTTCTTAATATAACGGGGGAAGTTAAAGATTTTCCGCAATTGTATTTTTCAATAATACAGAGGAGGTTCGAGAATTTCCACAAGGAAATTTTTTATTTATGGCAGATCTATTACTTATTTTTCAATATTACGTGGAAGGTTCAAAGATTTTCCGCAACGATTTTTTTTTAATACGGAAGAGGTTCGAGATTTTCCAAAAGAAAGTTAGAGATTTTCCGCAAGTGATTTTTTTATTTATGGCAGATCATGTTAATTATTTTTCAATATTGGGGGGGAAGTTAGAGATTTTCTGCAAGTGTTTTTTTTATTTGTGGCAGATCATGTTAATTATTTTTTATAATCGCGGGGAAAGTTTGAGATTTTCCGCAATTGATTTTTTTATTTGTGGCAGATCATGTTGATTATTTTTCAATATTACGGGGAAAGATAGAGATTTTCTGCAAGAAATTTTTTCAATAATTCGAGAGAGGTTCGAGATTTTCCAAAAGAAAGTTAGAGATTTTCCGCAAGTGATTTTTTTATTTATGGCAGATCATGTTAATTATTTTTCAATATTGGGGGGGAAGTTAGAGATTTTCTGCAAGTGTTTTTTTTATTTGTGGCAGATCATGTTAATTATTTTTTATAATCGCGGGGAAAGTTTGAGATTTTCCGCAATTGATTTTTTTATTTGTGGCAGATCATGTTGATTATTTTTCAATATTACGGGGAAAGATAGAGATTTTCTGCAAGAAATTTTTTCAATAATTCGAGAGAGGTTCGAGATTTTCCAAAAGAAAGTTAGAGATTTTCCGCAAGTGATTTTTTTATTTATGGCAGATCATGTTAATTATTTTTCAATATTGGGGGGGAAGTTAGAGATTTTCTGCAAGTGTTTTTTTTATTTGTGGCAGATCATGTTAATTATTTTTTATAATCGCGGGGAAAGTTTGAGATTTTCCGCAATTGATTTTTTTATTTGTGGCAGATCATGTTGATTATTTTTCAATATTACGGGGAAAGATAGAGATTTTCTGCAAGAAATTTTTTCAATAATTCGAGAGAGGTTCGAGATTTTCCAAAAGAAAGTTTGAGATTTTCCGCAAGTGATTTTTTTATTTATGGCAGATCATGTTAATTATTTTTCAATATTGGGGGGGAAGTTAGAGATTTTCTGCAAGTGTTTTTTTTATTTGTGGCAGATCATGTTAATTATTTTTTATAATCGCGGGGAAAGTTTGAGATTTTCCGCAATTGATTTTTTTATTTGTGGCAGATCATGTTGATTATTTTTCAATATTACGGGGAAAGATAGAGATTTTCTGCAAGAAATTTTTTCAATAATTCGAGAGAGGTTCGAGATTTTCCAAAAGAAAGTTTGAGATTTTCCGCAATTGATTTTTTTATTTGTGGCAGATCATGTTGATTATTTTTCAATATTACGGGGAAAGATAGAGATTTTCTGCAAGAAATTTTTTCAATAATTCGAGAGAGGTTCGGGAATTTCCACAAGGACATTTTTTTAATTATGGCAAATCATGTTACTTAATTTTCAGTATTACGGGGGAGGTTGGATGTTTTCCGCAAGTGATTTTTTTGTTATGTAATAATTTTTACCCTCATTGATAGTTTTTGCATTCCATGAAAAGTTTCTGATGCCGTTAGACGCATAATTCTTTTTTTGCTTATGCACTAGACTGTCAGAAAAAGATGCTTTATACAAAAAAATTCTTCCAAAATTTCAGCTCGATATCCCAAAAATTAAGTTTGCGCATGAAGGGGTCCCCTTTCCCATTTAAAATACATCAAAACAATTTTTTTATTTTTAATACAACTAAAATTAAAAAAAAATTTCAAAATTTTGTTTGGATATTCTTACAGGAAATTAAATTCTCTAAACAAAAAATTGCTGTTTGAGTTTTTTCCAAATTTAATAGGAAAAAAGTTACAGTGCATAAAAGAAGATTTTTACAAAATAAATTATTCCGCTGGCATAAATTTGTGTTTAGAAATCGAGGAATATTATCATTATTTCATAAATAATAAAAAAAAATTTAAATAAATTATTAAAAATTATTAAAAAAAACTTTTTTTTTCTGACACAGTCTATTATGCAAGTATTTGTTTTATAGATTCCACGATTTCTTTTCCTCGGTTTTAAAAGAGAGAAATCAAAAGAGTGCTTTCTATATACATCATATTTTTTGCCATGTCAGAAAACAAGCTTTTGTCGCTTCTCGTCGGTTTGTTATACTCGGGTAAAACTGTAAAATTCACTAACGTATTTGTTTAAAACAAAAATTACGTCATTCGCGACGGGACCAATTGGTAATCAACCGAATCTGATAGTGCTGTGTTTGTCAAAAAGTATATAACTTCCTACCATTCCTGCAGAATAAAATTCATTTAAAAACTGTCATTTTTCTGTATTTTAGTCTTGTCAAATCGACAAACAACTAAAGATTTATTGAATTATAATAAACAACTGTAAGCCCTTTATCTTTTTAATTTACAGAGTTTTAATTTAGCCTACACACAATAACACCGCATCAAATTAAAAAAAATATACACTTTTTGACAAACGTTCTTTAAAAACCATTTATGATTTTTGTGCAATGGTTTATGCATTTATACTTTCACAAAATAGCGCCTAAATAATGGCAGACATATTTTGTACGCAAAACGTTTAGTTTTGTTTCGTTCGGGATCAATGCAATCTTGAAGGCTTTAAATGCAAGGTAAACACAAAAAAAACTGAATACAGTGTGGGACAGCCAAATGGGTTCAATTCATTACTTCAATTATTGCAAAAATTGTGGAATATAGTAGCCAAAGGAATTTTCATGAAACTCGCAGGTCATTAAAATACACTATAAAATTACTATACTGAGTCATGCTTTTTCGTGCGTGCAACCGGCGTTCATCGATTTTTAAGACGTTATCACGTTAATACTCTTAAAATGACCACCATAGTAAATTTACCACACAATTGGTTAAAAAAAAAAATTTCCAAACGTATCCGCGCAAAAATTTCTATCAGTATAGTAATTTTATAGTGTATTTTAATAACCTGTGACACTTTCATGAAAATTCCTTTGGCTACTATATTCCAGAATTTTACCCAATTATTGTACATATTTATAAAAAATCCCGAAATATGTCAACTTTATGAAATGACAATTCAAAAGTGTGATTAAAAACAATGATATTTTTAAGTAGAGAATGAAGAGACATTTGAAACAAAATCCCCTCTACTTCTCATTTAAAAATTTGGGGGTTATTACTCGAAAGAGGTTTAATGTAAGGATAAAATTTATGTCATTACATAATCTAAAATTGACGTGTTTCGGGATTTTTATGCTATGCACAATATGTGAAAGAATAAATTTGTTTCAATTTCAATTGACTACACCAAAGCAATAACATGGCTAGCTCAGCACATCCAATCAGACCTCGATAATTTTGATGCATAAACGAATGTAGAAACTGTTTGAACTGACACGCGCATTGGGTATTTCATCAGCATCACTTTTTTATCGGTCAATGAGCAGTGGGGTTACATTTAGATTTCTAGTATCACTAGAGGGAGTATAAAGTGAACGCATGCGCATAAATTTGATTTAAACGATCCCAAAAGCTACAGGTTGGAACAAACAAAGATGGGCCTCCTTTCATTCTAGTCAGCTTGATTGGGACTTTGATAAAACGACTGCTGAAGCTTATTTATTGTTTTTTATGTGTTTACACTTACACCGACTAGTAATATCTCACACCGAAAGTTGTTTTAGTTGCAATTTGTGCAATAACATTGGCATTTATTTATCTGTAAACTGTTGGCAATTATATTTTCATTGTAAAATTTAATTTAGATTTTTAGTTAATTTTGTGTGGCTTTAACATTTTTTTTAAATTATTATAGTCTACGATTGAAGTGCGAGTTATGTTATTATTATAATAAGTATTAGTAGAGTCCTTGGTCCACATTAGTCATCGTCAAATCGCACTGCGGCGATGTAATAACGGCACCTTTACATTTTATTTAGTTAGAATTATTTCTATTTTCTTGCACATAATTAATTTCTTTGCACGTCGAGTTGTAAATTTTCTTTAAAATACGGCGACAATTTTCTGGTGTGCGATTTTTTTTCTTTTGTTATTTGTATATTTGGATTATTTTTCAATAACTCGTGTATTGTAAAAAGTTAAAAAATATTAATATATACATGTATTTAAACCAAATTATGTTTTATTTACCACAGCCAGAAAAATGCGAGTAGAGAGGTTTCGCCAAGTGACCACGGTGGCGCTGACTGATTGGCTACGTCTATACAACAATACTGACGTAGCCATCCTGACAGATAGAACCTCTGAATGACTATACCAATGCAATAACACTGTCGTAGCCATTCTGACAGATAGAACCACGCTCTGAATGACCATACCAATGCAATAACACTGACGTAGCCATTCTGACAGAACCACGCTCCGAATGACTATACCAATGCAATATCACTGACGTAGCCGTTCGACAACGCAGTGTTGTTATCGAAAATAAAAAGGAAATAGCCAGGGCTATGTATTTTCAGTTTAACATTGATAATACGTAAATACATGTTATTAGCATTATCTGAAGAGGAGTTGCAGGCGATGGTTAATATACCCCAAAAATCAAAGGGATGAAATTAAATGTAAGCAAGGCGAAAGTAATGGTTTTTGAAAGAGAAGAAAGCGAGGTGCTGATTGAGGGAGTGGAACTAGTGAAAGAGTTTGTATACTTGGGTTCAAAGTTTACGAGAGACGGAAAGTATTACAGTGACATCGAGCGAACGGTGTTGGCAGGAAAACAAATGAATTGGGCCCTGCATAACTTAATGGGCAGCCAGAACGTGTAAAAAAGGGCACGACTGGCTGTGCATAGAGGTGTGTTGATTCCTACACTTATGTATGGTAGCGAATTCTGGGTTTGGCAAAAAAAGCATGAAAGTAAGATCAATGCTGATCAATGAGTAGTCTGAGAAGTATAGCCGGAGTGACTGATGGATAAAGTAAAGAATAGTGAGATAAGGGAACGCAGCGATTTGAAAGAAGATGTGGTAACAAAAATATATAAAGGAATGTTTGGATAGTTTGAACACGCAGAGAGAATGAATGAAAGAAGATTGATGAAGCAGATTTATAAGTCGGTAGAGATCGACCTATGCGAACCTATCTCGATTAAATCGACATTGTTTAGAAGAAAGGCTAGGTCAAGAGTACCAACAACCGACGAAGTGGTCTCTGCCTACCACTTAGGGAAAAAGGCGTGACTATATGTATGTATTTAAAAAAGCATTGCTATTCTGCAAGGGTGCTAAAAGTGCGACGGAAACAGTCTTCATAATTCTCCAAGTTCTGATTCGTTATTTGAATGTGTCCTGTGAGTGTGTTAATAAAGTGGATTTTTAATAGATTTAAGCAGTTTTATTAACGCCTTACGAACGGAAGCAGTAGTCGGCCATATGCACACTCCATTCCGGTCAACACTTATCTGAGACCATGCTTCCCCTACTGTCAGACTGTCAACTCCATGTCATCATAGAACAACTGACACACCAGAAGATCTCTGCAATTTAAAAGCTGTAGTGTTCTGTACACAATGCCACCGTGGCTACTTAGCGAACGTTTCATACGAAGATGAGCCTACACTGGAGAAATTTTTACTTAACTTCGATATAGTGGACTGGAAGTAATCACAAATTGGCTGGTTTTTAAACGTTAACACAAAATATAAATACTACACAATGCATTTGCCCCGATTGGTTAACTGCTGCAAGCAATGAAATAATTTAAAGCGTTGGAAAAATAGGAATTAAACTAACGAAATGAAAAAAACTGAATGACTCGTCACTATTGACGGTCGGAGGAATACTACTTATTGCAAATAACAAGCGATGTTTTATCGCCGTGAAAAAGGAGCTGTATGACAGTCGTTCTTAACGACTGTCGGAGCAATACTACTGTTGCGTCGAATCGAGACTCACTCCTGCGTCGACTCGAGTCTGCGCATTGAAAACAAAATGGGAAACAACCGACAACTGTACCGGTCAGAGATATCGCGGTTAAGGTGAAGGGGAGCGGGTTTGCCTGGGGTAAAACGGTTTTAAGACATTGGCGTCGTAAAAGTTTAAAATTAGAATAAATAAAATTTAAAAGGAGGCTGTTGTCTTTGTTTTTTGAGTTTTTTGAGTCGATCCTCAATATTTAGCAGAGTTGTTTTTTTTAAATCTACAGAGGAAAACTGTAACCAATCGATATGGACGGGAATAAAATAAAACCCAATTATGTTATAAGCAAAAAAACTATATTTAATGTATAAAAAAAAAAGTAACAAAATGTCTTTGTAACGTAGGTATGTTGTTATTTTGAAACCTATTGATTACCTACCTATATACTTTTCAATTGACAATAGATACTATATTTAATAATACACAATAGTAATAATAATAAATAAAATTTCACAGTGTTGACGATATTTTTTTCTTGTTTCTTAGCTCGCTAAAAATTTTTTTTATTACACTTTATATCTTAAATTGAATTAATATATAATTAAAAATTGAAGTAACAGTAGTTAATATAACAGTCGAAAATCTTATCACACGTCTTGTAAATGCTTGGAAACGGCTAGTGATTTAAAAGGTTCAGACCACATCCGTCGTAAGTCGCCCTAAAACATAAAAATCGATACTTAGCCGACGCATTGCTTCGTGGTAAGTAACATTTCTTCATCTAATATTACCCAGAAATTCAATCATTACTTTTTACGTATTATCTATGACCCATCCACCATATACTCGTGATTTCCTTAATAACTTGTTCTTCGTTCGACACATTCACCGTACAGTCCCGATTTATACAACAATTGTTTCGCACGATTAAATTATCCTTCATCTTTATTAAAAATTGATCGAATGTTTTTAACGTGTCGAACAGTAAGTTAACTGTCGCACCCACCGTACAGTCCCGATTTATAATAATTTTTCAAAATATATCAAAGAAAATATTAACAACCGAGTAAAAATTACATAGTTTCTTTAAAAAAAATGATCCGTTGCGGGACCCTCGCAGATGTAAAACATCGAAACTATTTTGAATGGAAAATATCCCAAATACTACTGCTAAATATCAATATAAATATGGTACATTTTCTTCATACTTTTCTTTGATATTTTTAAATGTGAGTGATAAAGTATTGTAAATTTGTGACTAACAATTTCAAACAATAATTAATAAAAATTTTAATTGTTTTTAACAACTTTATAGTGTCATTAGTAATTTATTTATTTATTTTTATTTGTTCGATGGAACTCTATTCTAGATGTGTTGCAAATGATTTTTACTTGTTGACTACTCTAATTTTAACGCAAGCGCGTTGGAGATTATTTTTTATTTTTTAGCGTATTGTCTTAGTTTTTTTAGACCATTATTTATTATCGTTAAGATCTTATCTTTTAGTTACCACAACTAAGGTTTGCAACGGTATTTTGAGTCGGACGGAAGACTGACAGTCGCCACGCCAACAGCCGCTTTAACTTTCACCCGCCGCATTAGATGTTTTACATCAATAATAAGCACTCTCAGTACCGATAAGCAAGGTTTATTACAAATTGTGATATGTCACTTACCTTGAGGTATGCCATCGTCAGTAAAGGTAATAACGTGAAGGGAACTAAATATAAGAGAGCTGGTTGGGCGGCTTTGAACAATTCCGAGGTGACGGTCGCCGTCAACAAGCCTAAGAAATAGCCTAGGAGGGAACAATGAAAATAAGTCAGTCTCGAGCCGGATAAACCTTGCGATTTCCTATAAGCGTCATACCGCAACACGAAACACAACAGCAGGCCAGGCATTACGATATCTCCTAAACCTGAAATCGAATTCAAACAAATCCATTCATTGCAACAGTTACAGTCTGTATTAATAAATACTACGATTAGAAAGTAACAAAAGTTTTTTTTAATTATTGGAAGGTGGGCATGATCTCTACAGGATGAAAATCTACAAAAAATTAGTTACTAACTATTCTTATTAAGATATTAAGCATGATTTTTTAGTTACTATAGCAAAAGTATTTTGAATCGGACGGAAGACGGCCAACAGCCGCTTTAACCCTCATCCGCCGCATTAGATGTTTCACATAAAAAAATATTCTAATAGAGTCCTTTAGGCTATTATTATATACTCAAAAAGTTATTTTGTTGCTTTGTCAAGGTAATTATCTGGTATTTGTAGTCACTTACCTAACATGCTAAAATGTCCTGAATTGTGAATGCTGGGAAACACCAATTTTCCCGGTAGGCTCAGTTTTGGTGCTTCTTTAGCCACACCACCAATGTGCAATTTTCTAGCTACCACTCCTACAGGGTTTTCGGCAGGTCTAGTGGCTACCTACCAAAAAGTATATCCATCAATACATTTTGAAAACAAAGAGAAAACAAAAAACGTGTTATAACAATGATTAACTATACAATGGGAAGGTTGCTTTAACCCATGAAGGAATTTTACAGAATTATGCTGCGTGTTACTTAGCACAGAGTCCCCAGTTTCCAATTATTATCAAAGGGAGCGTTGGCGCGCGATTTAAGAACGCTTTTCTGTAAATATTTTTGGAAGTGGGACAGTTTAATAACAAAATGGACTTAAGATTATGTATCTTTGTAAATAGTATTAATTGTAGAATGTTATTTTGGGTACCATTTAATAACTAATTATATTGGCGAATAATGTTGTTTTATAAAGGCAAATTTAAAAACTCTTTTGTTTGTGAATGTCCTAACTCAGCAATTGCCATATGGCAACCCTAGCCTCCACTACCCACGTCTTTTATGTAATAGATTATTTGTTACAGAGGTGAACTGACTGTAGAAGAAGTATTGCAAATAGTTTATTCAGATGATGTTGATGTGAGAAATATTTATATAGAGCCACCAGATCCTAACAAGCTTACTGAAAAAGATTCAGATGAGGAAGATGCCGGGGGTCTTGTGGACAATTTATCTAGGGATTAACTGAACGCAAGAGCTCAAGTAGAATTTATTACAAATGAAGCCCTTACAGAGGATGCCCCACAAGAAAAGGATATTGAAGATGAAAATCCACAATCGGCTAGTAAAATTTTATGTGAATAAATTGAATGGGTTCAGGGTGATCTTATAGCAACGCCGAAAAATGTTCCCGAAGGAGATTTTGAGAATTTTAAAACTCTTGCACTCTAACATTTTTTGAAATATCGTTGGTTGTCATATGGCAACCCTAGGCTGGGATTTTGCATAATAAAGCAGGAAATAAGTTAACTCAATTACAATTCAAAAGGAAAATTGTCAAAACGTATCTTGTGAAATATCGTACACCTCAAAGACCTGGGGCTAGACCATCTACGAATTCATCAAGCAGTTATTTCAGCAGAATATTAGACGATATTCGGTTTGATAATATTGGACAATTTTT
The DNA here is from genome assembly GCA_950111635.1 of Agelastica alni. Lineage (NCBI taxonomy): Eukaryota > Metazoa > Arthropoda > Insecta > Coleoptera > Chrysomelidae > Agelastica > Agelastica alni. Next base: position 31,023,059 of record OX467717.1, read on the forward strand.
AATACCTGTCGCAGATAATAAAAAAATAAAATGTGCCGGAGAAAACTTGTAAGTCCATTATGAGGACCGTGTGTTCTAAATGTAAAGTAGGTTTATGTCTAAAATGTAATTTAGTTTTTTAAACCAATTTTAATATATGCTATAATTATAAATAAACTTTATTACTTAAGAATTATGCCTCCATCAATATTTTTGATTAAAATTTTTTTTGTGCAAGAAATTAATTTTTAAAAAGTGCGACAATACTGTTGGAAATTCAAACATTTGAAAAGCGACTTCATTGGGCAGAGCGAATGTGACGTAATAGTCTGTATCAACAAATGTCAATAACATCGAGTATCGAGTGAGTAGTTGAGTAGTTTAATTTAGTAGTAAGCCGTGTCTTAAAGTTTTTAAAGTTTTAGGAGCAGAGCAGCAAAAAAAAGTAAATTATTTTGGGAAAAATGTTGAAATATCACAAACATAAATCTACAATGAAACTTACCTTGACCATAACATTTGTATTGAAAATATATGACGAGAAAAACACCCAAAATACATCGTAAATTAACAGTCCAGTTAAAAGCAGAGTGGACACCTTCAAACTGGGCAATCTCACGAAGGCAATAAAAGCTACACATAATCCCATGCCCATGGCGTCCATGAGCAACCAATGACCTAAAATAATAAAATGCTGGTTTGTATGACGTGCAAAATTAAAACTTTCGATGTGCCAAAGACTAACCTGTCAACACCCAGATGCATACAATAAATACGGACAAAGAAAACGAAAACAATTCGGCAGCAGTAAATCTACCGCACATGCCGAAACTTATTTTCTTACCATCGGAACACGGCCCCATTATGTACTGACACATCGGCAAAAGGAGGAAGGCAAGAGCAACTGTAGCGATCACTGAAAATAATTATTATTACATACCTTCTCATTTTTTTATTATTTTCTCTTATGATTGTTATGTTGGCAGGAGTTCGGTCAGAATGTTATGAAGAGTGCTGGTCCCCTACACTTATGTAGCGACCTTGAATACTATGAATTCGACTCTAATATTACTCATTTTAGTAGTTTTTTTATATTCCATCCCCTTCCCACCCATTTCATTGATCTGTTTGTTACCAAACTTCACAGAAGCACTCACCGGGCTAAGAAAATAAACAAAAATGTTGCAATTTCTAGAGAACTGTCAATAACATATTATTTTATTATCACATGTAGATAGGCAGCTGATGACACTAGTGCACCACAAAATTTTCCGTGCGGGCGCATTATTTTTTAGCTTTTTTTTTTAGGATTTTCCATATTATTTTTCTTTTTAAACCACCACTGTTTTAAAGCGAACAAAACAAAAAAAATCATTCATATCGGTCAAGCCATTTTTGAGTTTTAGCGAGACTAACGCAAGGCGATTCATTTTTAAATACATATATAGATATTGATTATAAAACGTACATGTCAACGTCTTTCGTGAACCTGTACAAAAATTTACATTTTATCTCGATATTTTTATCCCTTAACTGGGAGATTTATTCTAAATAATCTTGAAGATGAAACAACAATGTTTCGATACGTCAACATTTTAACAATTTAACATCCTGATCGAACTCCTCAAAAATAGCGGTTGCTTAAATCTTTTAAATTATTCTTTATCTTGTATGCTAGTAAACAAAGAGAAGTTTTAAAATTACTCTTATTAATTTTCAAAAGAAAGAAACGGATTTAAGTATTTTATATTGATAACGAAAAAGCACCATAAGACATATCCCATACAAACTAACATTTACAGAAATAAATTCTCTTCCATATTAGCATTACACATTGTTTTTGTAGCAGTCCACACAGACAAAACATTCGAAATGTCTAAGAAGGCTACCTTTATCAAAATTAATCTTAAAATCGCAATTATACTGATAAAAGTTTATTACTAAAAAAGCAAGTGTTATCAGGTATGTGTGTGGTTAATAATATAGTGGTTAATAACATAGATTGTATAATTTCCTGTTAATATTTAAATTATATTAAGTGTGTGTTATTTAGTATTAGTCATCTGAAAATTCAATCTATATCTATAAGTTTTTAAATCATGCCTACATATTTGTAAAACTTTGGTTTACAACTGAAATTTTTTTTTATTACTTTGTTTAGACTAAATTATAATTTCAATACATGAAAATACCACAATAAACAATATCAATTATGATTGCTTGCAACACTTTATGTATCAATTATAATTTATTTTTCTAATGCAACATTACTTATCTTTGAAAATAAATCAAAACAATTCATTTATATCACAAATTTTAATATTTATCAGTCTATTTTTGAGATAAGCAAAAGTTTAAAAGCTCTTTGGCGGTAAATTACAATAAAAATGTTCAAGAAAACAGAATACAAGATTTTTAAAAGAATTCAATATTTAATTTAAAAATTTGACACTAGCTAAATCAGAGGTAATGAATTAAAAAAAAATGTGATAATTATTTAACTTACCAGCTGTGCATATTGCAAACAACATCTGCATAGAATCAAAAAAGAAAAACATAACCAATAAAGACACGCTGGCCCCCAATGGCAAGCAGAGTGCCTGCATGGTGTCCAATGTTTGGACACTATTCTCAGCAGGAACATTTTGTGGGGGGTTCAACAAGGAATTCGTTGTACCATTTGCTCTTTCCCTAGCTTCTTGCTCCATGTTAAGGCTACGAAATGACCCATAAACAATGAGCAACATTGAAATTAGGAAAGTTGATACCCTGCTGGAGTCCATTATTGAGTAGGCCCATTGGTATTCAACTGTTTGACTTTGGCTGTCTGCCATTCCGGCAGGTGTTCTTTTGACACTATCTGCAAAAGTAAACTATTGTTTAAGTATTTAACCTAAATTACTATTAATAATACTTTTAATTATGAATATGAAAAATCACCTTTGTATTGTAAAACTTTCAAGTCTTTAATTTTAGTTCTCTTAAGTTTTTTCACTGTTTTACTTTCAAAAACACCTTTAATTTTCATTTTATTGACTTGTAATTAGTAAAATCACTGTTTGAGAGCTCAAACTTTCTACATCACTTAAACTAGATATTAAGCTAAATAAAAAATATTTAATAATTTAAAACTGTTCGTTAATGAACAGTTCTCTAAAATAACAATAATCCTGCATTTAGCAGTGAGTACATTCCTAAGAAACAGTAAGATGAAAGTTTCATCTGTTGTATATCATACTTTTTATCTTATATATTTGCACTAGTCATTATGAAGATCCAATGTTCTACTTTTCATATGGTAAACATCACAGGAAAAAGAAGCAATTAGAAATTAAAATAAGAATACAGTAATTAAATCATTCTTATATAACAGTATTATCTGAAGAGTAGCCTAATTTTAAACAAAAAACTGGAACAAATGATTTATATTACTTACCTTATCAACAACAGAGCTGAATTAAACTTGGTAGCGTAGATGATCATCACTACTCTTTTGTGCGGGCCATTAATTTAAATGGACTGGCAGTCGAAATCCGATACTTGAATGTTTACACTACTATCAACAAATATTGTTGTTCAACATCGCCATTTCTGACAAAAATTGTAAAAGCACAGACTGAATTGTAGCAGAACACAGAACAATAAATTCACGAAAAACGTCGTTCAGGCATTTCATCATGATGTCTTTAACAAATACATTTACAAACATTTTAAATTTATTATACTACGTTCAGCTGTTTATTTGAAATGGAACTTTTAAGTTAATCCTTAAAAATGTGATTTCGCAATTATTTTATGGTGAAATTGTGAAAAAGCACAGATCGAACTATTAGCTGCGCACAGAACGATAATATTTACTGACATTTTCTGGTGGAATTTAAATGTGCCTGTCATTTTCACTTCTTTAGTTAATTTTTCTAATAATTATAATTCGTTCTTGTATTTCTTTGATAATTTTTTAACGTACAATATAAATCTGAGAGTATGTCATGTCTGTCTTGGTTAAATTTTTTTTATAATTTTTGTTATCCTACGAAGTTTACACACGATTTTTGCAGATTTTATGCAAATAAATGATGAAAATTTCTTAAAAAGAAAGAATTATTAAGAGATAAAATTTTGAAATTCGGTACATGCTCCATGCATTTTTTTTTAATTTTGACTAATTGAATTTTAGATAAAACCAGCAAGAATGCGATTGGAGTACAAGTAAAATAATTATTAATTTAATTGACGTAGATAGCGACGAACTGTGCAAACAGGAATAATAAAATACGATAAAATACTTTTATCCGTTAAGCAAAATGGAAGACAAAAGTTTGAAAAAAAAATATAAAAAGTTAATAACCGCGATAAGGGAAAAGAACGTAGAAAATGTAAAAATAATAATCAAAACAATTGGTTTAAGCTTCATTGAATCATGGTAAGTGGACGACATCAGTATTACAAAAGTTATTTTTAAATCGACAAAAAGTGGATATAGGTATATGCAGGAAATAAAAGATTTTATGTGTACGTTCTTTTTAGGGAAAACACCAATTTCGACCCCGTATTTCATACAGGAATAAAATATACACCACTGCATCATGCAGCCGAGACAGGTAAATAAAGAAATTTTTATTCTCCGTTTATATGAATTTTTGATTTCGCGTTTATTTTGCATCGAGTCAAATATCAATTTCATTCACCATAGGTATTAAATTCTGGTTTCGTTTAGAAAAAAAATTATAAATAAAGGTAAATAAAAATTGCCACTTTTTTGCGATGTTTATCTATTTTCAAATCAAACAAATTAAATAGGATGGGTCGAAGAAGTTTTTTGTTTTATTATAGCGACATCTACGGATCGTCGAAGTAAACGCGTTTTCACTTTTTTCGTAGGAATTTATAAAAAGAAAACAATTGAATAGATAATCTTTCATTTTAATTTTGTTACTGCCATAGAGGTACGAGAATAGCCTGCTATGTGATGTCAGGTGTGAGAGAGAAAGCTGGATGGTAGTACTACCGTTGATTGATACATTACTGCAGGGTATATCAGTAATATATCAATCAACGGTCCTACGGTACGCTTATCTAATATGGAGGGTAGAAGTTCTACCCTCCATATTCTCTAATTCGACGAATATGATTAAAAAAACCATTTCTTACGTTAATTCACATGTATTTATTAAAATTTATGTAAATGAACGTGTGAAAAGTTATCTTGTAAAAGGATGCGTTGTTTTAATAACAGAATCTTTCAATATAAAACATCAGGAGGGAGCATAGTCTGAGATAAGTGTTGACCGGAATGGAGGGTGCTTCCGTTTTGACAGTGGCGTAGGGCTTTAAATTATTATAAAAAGGGACAAAAAAACTCATAAATGTGAAAAAATATATAAATGTTATAATTTAGTTAACTATTCTGCAATCTGTAGAAAATTATTATCAATTCTTATTTAGTTCTAAATATTTAACAAGTTTAGCATTAAAAACACATTCTTGTGAAATGTCAGGGAACACATCTAGAACGTTGGTTTGCAGTTATATAAACGGAAACAGAGCGAGGTTTTTAGTTTAGTTTGAAGTCAAGTATTTGAAGCAATTATAACGTGTCATACAGTCGTGAATATCTAAGTAATTTGCAAAGTAAAATTTATTGTGTAGAAGTATTAGAATAAAAATTATTTAGTATTGTACTGAGTGTTTAGAATCATCGAACCCAAAGAGTAAATATCGTAACAATATAGTTTAAGTGACATGCCACGTTATGCATTGCGTCGTCGCACGCGATGTTTCATCATATCGACTGACGAGTGACGAAGCGGGTGGAAGGTGTCGGAGCTCCAGTGCTGGGATGGGAATAACGGTTTTATCTCGATAACGTTCTAGACTGAAACGAGGTTAATGGGCTTGCTATGGGCAGAATAGAATACCTATAACTACATGTACATTACATAATATTATAGTAGTGTGTAGTGTTAGGATTAGAAAGATTATCGCTTCTTTTGTCCGATATTCCACACGTTATACAGACAGAATCCTGTGGACCATTTCTGAATACTGCAAAATCGGTCAAGCTGTTTTTTATGGAGAATCAAAAAACTGAAAAAAATGGTGTAAACTACCTGAATTTTGCAATTTATAAATTATACTGTTTTTAATACAGAATTTTAAGATCTTTTGAATAATATGATTATTGCATGTTAGAAATATTTGTAAAAAAAATATGACAATATTTCATAAAAAGAGATAGTTTGGCCCGGAGCGAAAGGGTTAAACTCGTGTCGAGTCCATTTTCGAATTACCACCCTTAACCAATCAAATTTTCTCCCTGTGGGGCGTGGGCCCCACGTTGGGAAACACCGGTATAGAGAATTGTAAGAGCTTTTGAAAGACATCTTATTCGACCCCCAAAGCTATTTAAAAATTTTGGGGCAATTCTTACCCTCGCCTTGGGGTTGAAAGTAGTGGAGTCAAAAATACCGAAAAAGAATGTCTTTAATAAAAAATCGGCGGGTCTGAGCGTTTTTCTAAAATGTTGACGAGATTCGTGCAAGTGGCTCTGTTTCGTTTTCGGTTGGCCACCCTATATATTCAGTTTTTAATAATCTATTACATTAAAAATACAACCGTCAAAACCGCACAATTCTAACCTTATTTATTCTACAATTATTGAGAAACATAATTTACGGGAACGTGTTTATTACCAAAATAATTAACAGAAACAAATAACTTATTAATCCCATTTATTCAGTTGTTCAAATCGTCTTCCTTCTTCTCTTTGACAGTATCCAAGTCGATTATAAAAAACTGATATGGTATTACGCAATTGCTGATTTGTTATTTGACGGGCTGTTATCAGTATTCTATTTCTCAGTTCATCCCGATTATCAGATTTTGTATTGTCCAAAATGGTTTTTAGATATCCCCAGAGAAAATAGTCTAAAGGCGATAAATCGGGATATCTAGCTGGCCACTCAATTGTACCCTTTCTTCCAATCCACCTGTCTTGGAAAACCTCATTTAAGTAATTTCGAACAGCAACACTATATTGTGGTGATGCACCATCCTGCTGAAATCAAATGTCATTAAAATTGTTGCCAACTGCATTTCTTATTGCAGGAACTATTTGATTTCTTAACAAATCTAAATACTTTGGTTCGTTCAAATTGCCTTCTGTAAAAAATAGTCCAATAATAGTGATGCCGATAATACCTTTCCAAACATTAACTTTTAAAGGCCTTTGTATTCTATATTTCCACATTCATCTAGGATTGTAACACTCCAGTTTCTACAGTTGTGGCGATTGTACCATTTAACATAAACGTGGCTTCATCGCAAAAGACTATCTTACTTGTAGAATGAGGATCTGCATCTACCTTTTGCATGATAGTTTCACAAAATTCCATTCTGCGGTCATAATCATCTTCGGGTAATTCTTGCAATAGCGTTACTTTATAAGGATGAAATTTATTCCTCTTTATAATGTTACAGACGGATCCCACACGAACATCATGTTCTAATGCAGTTTTCCGAATGGATGTAAAAGGATTTTCTACAAAACTTTGCATAACGTCCAAGGATTTTTCATCATTAGTTACGGTCTTTGGTCGGCCAGTTTTGGGGAGATTTTTAGTTGAACCCACTTCTTCAAAAAGTTTCGCAATCCTCCAAACTGCAGTTTAGGTAATTTGGTTGCGATTTGGATACGTATCATTAAATAAGTAAGCTACTTCTTTTACGATCATCGTAACCTCTCATCATAAGAATCATTATTCTTTCTTGTTCAGTAAACATACTTAAATTTTCAAGTAACTAATAGATAACACCTTTTACTAATGATAATAAGAAATAATTCATGACATTTAAAAACAATTAATGGTAGAAAAACTTACTACTTTTGTGACACAAACAATTTTTTTATAATTTTAGTTTCAAACTTTGGAACTATTACATACATACATATAGTCACGCCTTTTTCCCGTAGGGGTAGGCAGATACCACTTCCTTTCACATGCTACGGTTCTTACACACATCTTTTGCTTCCTCTACTTTAATCAGTGCTCTCATACATGCTCGTCGGTTGTTGGTATTATATTATTATATTAGTATTATAGTATTACTGTAACATTTTATTGCATAAAGGTATACGAATTGCGTTTTTGCGTATAAGAAGATGTATTCAATTATGGTGTAATCTGTCGATCGATCTTTGCTCTTGTTCCAGTGATACGACTAAAGGATCTACAGTAAGGTCAATAAAATGGTCCAGTTTTCACATTTTTTCTTCTTCTGTATTAGATACATGCTCAACACATGTAATTTTTTTTTGGAACGTTCCAGTCTAGAACGTTATCGAGTTAGAACCGTTATTTCCATCACTAACACTGAGACGCTGTGCCAAGATGACGTGCGTCGCCCTCTTGCGTCTAGTGAGGCCTCAGCCTTAAGGAGATTCGATGGTCAGAGTGTGGCGATGAAGTGGGACGCGAGGGGGTCCTATGCTGAACATGTTAAATAATCAGCGCTGCCAACTTCAAATAAAAATTATACTGATTTTTCTAATTGAAATTGACAGACATTTTTACAAAAAAATCATTATAAAATTAATCGACAAATCAATATTTGATCATGATTTAATAAAATATATGGTTTTTATTCAAATAATATGATGAAAATTAAGTCCGAATTTGTGTGTGTAGTTGTAAAAAACGTGACAACAGCGCAAATAGACATGAAATTGGCAATGAAATTAGTGAGTGTTTACCTATATTACCAGCAGCTGACAGCTGATCAAAAACCTCAAACGTTTAAAATAGATAAAAAACTACGTTGCATTTTTTACAATGTTTTTTGTCTATTTTAATATCTAGAACTCATGATTTCTTACAAGAACCCATGCTAAAGGAGCGAAATTTTTTTTAATTTTTCTATAAACTTTTATCAGTGAAAAATTTAATTTAATATAAAGAACTATAATAACCAAGTTTAAAGACTTATATATGTTTTTTAAAAACTTGGCTGAATTTTTTCTTTGACCCCCGAAACTCCTTAACGTCGCGCTGGCCTCACTTTTGTACGATGAGATGACTATCCAGCTGTCGTCTGACCAGAAAAGGAAGACGATACTGTCGCTTGAAGAAGTTTTAACCACCGACATAACCTTAAACTAGACTGCTAGTATTCATATGTCCACCACTCGAAAAACTCGTCGAATTGATCATCCTGAAATCGTGTCTGCGCAATGCGCAAGAGCCGCAAATCTGGATGACCACCTTCTAGATTATGTAACTTTTTCAAAAAGCCACACATAAATTCTCGTAAAGCTTATTATACGAATTTATACAAAATTGAGGTTCCATAAAATTTCAAGGAAACAAACTGAAACTGAAAGGGGTACTGTAATAAAAAAATAATCGTCCAAACTAATATTGTTTCAAAACCAATAAAAATATAAATTTTCTGTTTACTTTTGTTTATTATTTCTAATAAAAAAATAGGTACATCCATTATGGTTTCCACTTTTCGAATAGCAAAAGTTTCACCAAGTGTGCATTGGATGAAACATCCTGTACTCTGTGATGCCTACTAATGGCAAATTATTACAAATTTTGGGTAGAGTATTTTTTTTCAAATGTCATCATTTTTAACGACTAAAATGTTCTTTGTTGGAGTATAATCACCGTTACATTACTTGGGTACCTACTTTTCTTTTACTCCTGCAAGTGAATTTTTCAACATTCCACCTGCTTTTGTACTAGACCCATTAATTTTTCCTATAGTACGCCAATGTGATTCTGACAGATGACAGACACAATGCGCAAGCCCTATGCCCACGAGTCAATTTCCTAATCGGATCAATTTCAATGATAGGGTTTTGACAGTCTAGTTTAAGGTTATGTCGGAGGTTTTAACAGACAAAAATCGTAATGAGCGTGACCTAAATGAAACAGAATTGTTCCACGAGTTGCAATTTTTAAAAATCTTAGACTACAACTACCCAAATGCAAGCGTAGCTTCGCGAATTTTGTTGACAATGCCTGTATCGGTTGCTTCAGCGGAAAGAACTCTCTCAATGTTAAAGTTAATCAAAAACTACTCAAGATCGTCGATGGGTTAGCGTCTAGCGATTATTTTAAATGTCTTCTTCTTCTTTTGGCTCACAACCCTTGGTGGGTTTTGGCTTGCTCAACTATGTTCCTTCATCTGGTTGTATCTACCACTATTTCCGGTTTCCTATTCTCAGAGTTTTTAGGTATTCCTCCACATCGTCTATCCATCTTTTCTTGGGTCGCCCTTTCGGTCTTGTGTTTTGAGGTTTCCAATCGAGGATTTTTTTCACAATTCTCTCTTCCCCCATCCTGTAAACATGTCCTAACCATCTTATCCTTTGTCTTTTTATGTATCTTGCTAAATCTTTTCCTTCTATAATGCATCAATTTCGTGATTCATTCTTATTTTTCACATACCGTTTTCATGTATTGGGCCGTATATTCTTCTAAGGATCTTTCTTTCAAATATTCTCAATTGATTTTCATCGTTGTTTGTTAGTGTCCATGTTTCAGATCCATAGGTTACTACTGGTCTTATAAGTGTTTTATAGATTGCGATCTTAGATTTTCTGTTGAGTATATTGCTCCTTATTAGTTTAAGAAAGGCATAATAGCATTTTATATGCACTAAAAAAGGCGCTGTGATCACATTTGCACGACGGCTCTCGACCAGGTTGGAACGGCTTTTGACGCGACAGTTGATTCTCTCTCACTTTTGGAATCGCGCGCTTTATTTTCGGGTATATCTCTATGTTGATTGCGATGTTTCTACTTGCAGGTATCAATCAAATAGTGATTGCGTTGTTGGAAAGTGGTGCCGACGTTAATATTAGAGCACTGCACAACGTTTTACCCATACATATAGCCGCTGAAAAAGGATATGAGAACATAGTCGTGACATTGATAGACCATGGAAGTTTTGTCAACGCCGCGACGTCGGATACCAAGTACTGTCCGATACATTTCGCTAGCGAAGAGGGCAAAGAGAGGGTCGTGAACAGTTTATTGCGAAACGGTGCCACGATTGACGCCAAAACCAGGCGCGACATGACGCCGCTCCACTTGGCCATCAAAAAGAAACACGAAAAAACGGCGAAACTGCTCTTGCTACACGGCGCCGACGTCAACTTGCCGAGCGACAGAGGTACTACGGTACTTATGAGGGCTGTAAGAAACCAATGTTCCGAATCGATCATCAAGGACATTTTGAAAGGCCAGCCAGACATCATGTTGAATAGAGGAGCTCTCGCGGAGGCGTTGTTTCCAGTTAACATACCAGCCATCGAAATTCTATCTGAATACGGTTTCTTCATGATCCCCGAAGACAGGGATTACGAACAATTGATGTGCATAGCCGTCCATAAAGGCTACGTGCAAATCCTCCAAGGACTATTGGATAAAGGCGCCAACGTGAACAAAATTACATACGATACCGCTTACATCCACGACGCCATAAGTTACGATCAGCCGGACGTGTTAAAATTATTACTGAACTACAACTGTGACGTGAACCTCAAGGATTCATCCGATAATACGCCGCTTGCCTTAGCTGTCGAACAATTCCGTACGGATATGATCGAACAGTTGTTGGAGAAGGACGCCGAAATCGAAAATGACGTATTTCATTTCGTCGTCAAACGAAGTCTCAAAACCACCAAACTTTTTCTGCGGCACGGCGCCGACGTCAACGTAATTTTCGACGGCGTGCCACCGATCGTAGCGGCCGTTCGCGAGGACCGCCTCGACATCGCCGAATTATTGATAAAACACAAAGCGAAAATCGATCTACGGATCTGTAATGGGGAGACGCCGTTGCATTTTGCCGTCATGCGTAACGACACCGATTCGATGACGAGCCTTCTGAAATCCGGCGGCGTCGACGTAAACGAGCCTATCTCGGACGGTTTGACGGCCATTCACTGTGCTCTGATCTCCAAAGCGGACGAAAAAATGTCCGAAACACTTTTGAAATACGGCGCCGACGTCGACGCGATCTTCCTGATCGAATTGACGTCCGACGATCTGAAGGTATTAACCGGCGAGACGGCCGACGAAACCGTATATTTGGGCGTTACGCCGCTGCACGTAGCCATTTTCCTGGGTAATGACACAATAGCGAAGTCGTTATTGAGGCTCGGAGCCACAATTAATTACGATTACAGCAGACGGAAAATGAGGTTATACAGCAGCGAGCTAGACCGGGACGTCGAACGAAACATCGTGATCGGAAATGTGCTTCATCTCGCCGTTTACATAGCTCGGTACAGTGTGATCGAGGATCTTTTGAAAAACGGCGGCGATCTCGATTCGCGGACTTGCACGGGACAAACACCCCTTCACCTTTCCATCTACAATCACTCGCACCGGATATGTGCATCATATCTTTTGCAATACGGTTCCGATATCGAAGCGATCGATGACGCGGGCTTAAGGCCGCTTCACGTCGCTATTTTACAGGGGAACGGCGATGGCATTTCGATGTTGCTCGATTTCGGGGCAGATGTGAATGCGCGTAACAATAATCACGAAACGCCGCTTCAAATGGCGCATGACTTATATCCCGATTATGAAGAGAGCGAAGATAGCATTTGTGGCATTCTAAAGAGACACGTCGTTAAAATGAAAACCATGAATTTGTACGTAAACGAAGACGATTTACCATTCATTTGCAGTGACGAAATGGAAAGCTTCCAGATCGAATGTTTCGAGGAAATCGAAATGACGAAACAATATCAAATTTGTAACATTACTCTTTACGATGTTTTAACGAAAAGTGTACATAATCTAGCAAGGTATGCCAATAACCTGTTAATCGTACAAGAAATGTTTGCATCACAAACTATGGTATTCGAATTTCCCATTTTTTTTGGCATAGCTGAAAGCCGTTTCAAAATGGCAATGCTAAGAAGACAGATGTTAGATCGAATCCTTGAAATGTGCGATACACTTTTACCGCCGTTGCCAGAAGAGTGTCTCGAAAGTATACTAGCTTATCTAAACAACAAAGATTTACAACAAATATTCAACGTCAGACAACTTTAGTCGTCGCATTTTTTATACACATTTTAAAATACTCTTTTAACATGTTTGTGATCGTACTTTAAAATAAATATGTACCCAACGCAATATTTTAATTATACCATATATATATATATATATATATATATATATAAAATGATTTGTAATGTGTCAATTTATTTCATTAAATAGCTATTACACACAAGATCTTTTCTACGAATGCAGTTTTTGGACAGAAAAAAACACTAAATACTTTATACAAAATAAGTAAGTCTAATAATATGTCTTGGCATGACCATGTTGCTAACATCGCAAAGTCAGCAAGCCAGAGGCTAGGTTTTCTGTGGAAAGCCAGAAAGTTTTTTACTCCTGATCAACTGTTGACGACGTACAAGGCTCAAATCCGACCTCTACTGGAGTATTGCTCGTACATTTCGGGTTCAGCACCAAGGCATTCTCTTCGTCTTCTAGATTCCATTCGGTTGATAAACAGCTCAACTCTCACAGATACCCTTCACCCACTAGAACATAGAAGAAGAGTTGCAGACCAGTCATTACTCTACAGATTTTTCCATGGCAGATGCTCCAGAGAAATAAAAACTCTTGTACCACCATTGGCCACATTCGGCCGATGAACTCGGCACGCTGATCAGTCTCACCCATTTACTCTCAAGATTGACACTACAAGGACCAATCTTCATCAAGAATCCTTCTTTTACAGGGCTGCTACGAAATGGAATAAGCTTCCAAAATCAGAGAACTATGACCTGCAACTTTTTAAAAAGCGTGTCCACAATCATCTCCTTTCTATAATCCCTTTCCCTTCTAATAGTCGCAGGTCTACCCTTTTTGCGACTATTTTCATAAAAAAAAAAATATTATTTACATAGGAAACACAATCCATCCGTTGGAAGATATTGGTCTTGGATAAATCAGCATCTGAGTATTCCTATTTGAGATTATTTATAGGTAGCTGCTTTATCGATGGTAACACAAACGCTGTTAAATATTTACAGCTTCTGCAAGATCAAATTATTCTGACGGTTCAGCTCCTTCCTATTAATTTTGGGAACATTTGGTTTCAACAAGATTGTTGTTCAATTCTCAATGCACGAGCATGAACAAGATTTTTCCAAACAACGATCCTGATCGTTTAATATATACGATAACGTGGCTTCCCAGATCTTTAGATTTATCTCCAAATGACTGTTTTTGGGATATCTGATAAAATCACCCGAAATTTTTATGTTTCACAAATATTTTTCCACATTTATAAACTGATAATCAATTCAAAGAATAATTAATATTATGACGAGTATATTTATATAAAATTATCAACGTTGCTTGTTTATGTACATAAACAAAATATATAATAAAATAGTAAGTAAATACCCTTTTTGCGACTATTTTCAGTAAAAAAAAAGTAAGTAAAGTAACTTGTGTTTATAATATTTTCTTGAAAATAATTACTTCAGTTTATCATTCACTACATTGAAATTGAATGTGCAATTATGACAATCTTTGATATTTATTCCCGAACCTGATGGTCCATCAGGATATTTCTCCAACATAAATTCTTCCGAAGATTGGAAATATATAGAACGAGATACGTGGATACATGCGGTTTTGAAAATATTTTTTTGGTGGTTTCAATCTTATTTTTGATTGATTCGTCTATATAACCTTCTGCGACATTACTACTTTTCCATCCACCATGTTTCTTTAGTTGTATTAGATCTCCTCCACCATTCACCAATAAAGTAGCAGATGTTCGTCGAAAACAGTGTCCTGCATATAAAGTATGCTCAGGTAATTTCAAATATTTAGCAATTTCACTGGAATTTTTACCGACTGTAATCATACCCACAACTTGTTTCGTACATCTACCTTTTTGATAACGTAAAAATAGGCGTCGGGGAGTATTATTGTTATTTTGACAAAGTTGTCTGATTGCAATGTATTTTTTACAAATAAATAATCAACTGAATTTTCTTCATTATGACTAACAATCGTAAAAACGTAAAATCGTGATTCTCGTTTTCGAATCTGGAATTCGGACTATTAAAATAGAATCTTTATCTTTTTTGTCACAGATCTCTATTTTTACCAATTCATTGCGTCTGCAGGCACCAGCAGTACCCACAATTAGAATTACCTATAAAAAAAATTAACAGTCAATAGCTATCCAACAATGTAGTGGCGCTGGTATAACTAAACGATGATTGGTTGAGGGCATAGCGCGTAGTTTAAACTTCAGACAGTACCGTACTACAACGTTTACAGTGTAAATCGGTATGTTCAGAACATTTAAAATTATGCTAAACTCATAATAGTAGTAATTAGTCAATATAAAAACCTGGATAAGCGATACTAGTATCCAACTTTTAAAATTGGATTATCTGTGCGAGTAGTTGTAGAGGTTTTTGTTAGATATTTAAGTGCCAATGGATATATAGAGTAAAAATTCAGTAAATAAAGACGATTAAATTTTGTATAAATTGAACTGAAGTTTCACAAAATTATTAATGACAAATTACAACTAATCAATAATGACAAGTGTTAAACAGCATACCTTTAAATTGATGTATTAGAGTATTTTTCTTCAACAGTTTTGCCTTCCAACGTTATTGTCTTGAGGTCTATTTACAGTGGAATCTATTTTTGAATAAAAGAAAACCTAAATTTTTAGGTAGTTTACATACGATAATTTTTTTATCGGCGACTATTTCATTATTTAATTTTATGAAATGTGAAATATTGAAAGAGATTATAATTACCTTAATAATTCTACATATTAAAAACATGTAAGATAGCAACTATTCTACCTTAAATTTTTTTGTCTCCCTACGTTAGGGGCCAAGCCCAACTCTGCATTGACTCGCTATCTAACACCACATGATGTCGCCATTATCTTGTATCCTTGACATGGAACACGTTTTAGAATACCGCATGTTCCATGTCATTCTAAAATTGAGACAGCCCTACAAATAGAAAGAGAAGCGCAACGAAAAACCAAAACAAATGTGGGTTAGGGTAATTTTTTGTTTGGGCCCCAGTTTTTTCATTCCCTTTTTATTAAATTTTGTAAATCGGTTTAAATTCGTTCATTTATGAACAGAATCTTAAGGTAAAAAGAGTGATAATAATTAAAAATGGCAATTCTACCACCTGACCCAGTATTTTGCTTTAGAGGGGAAATGGGGCACATTCATACTTTAAGCTTTTGTGTTCGGGGGGAAAATTTTGTTTCGCAGATTTTAGCAGGAACTGAGAAAGGCACTGTATATTTTTGGGACTTAGAGGTAAGTAACATCACATTTATCAAACTTATTAAAACTATTTATTTTTTGTTAATAAAATGTTCTATAATCGAATTAGGAAAAAAGAGTTTAGGAGTCAGGAAGGTACTAAGCCCAATAGTAACATTAAAAACGCGTTAATTTATGCAATAAATTTCACTAAAGAGAAAAACAATTTTTTTAGACAAATAGACTGCAGCACAAACAAGACATGGGTAAATCCATACAATCCATTCATGCTTTTGATTATAAGGTCTTAACAAAAGAAAAAGAAGGTATTTTAAAAATTTGGTCAGTAACCAAAAGTTCATATAAAGTGGAATCGCAAGTAACATGTGCCCCTGGTTATTGTAAATCTATTTTAATGAATGAAACGTTAATTGTACCCCAAGAAAATAATTCTATCGATATTTTAAACCTACGAGATTTGACTAAGATTAAAAGACTACATCCGAACCGGGAAAATTTGGGACATGTAATGGCTCTTCAGGAAGTAAATATCGGAAATAACTATTGTATAATGGCCGGATATGAGTCAGGTAATGCAAATGATGCATCACATATATACTTAACTTTTACACACAACAAATAAATCTAAATTAAAATTTTAGGTGATGTAATTTTGTACGATATGAATACATTCCAGCCCTGTGGGCACATAAAACTTCAGGAACAACTGACCTCATTGACTTACGACCCTACTACTAGACGTGCAGTATGTGCATCCTCATCCAGTAATCTTCAGCTGTTTTCCATCGATCAAAATTATGAGATGGAGATCAAAGCAGAAGTTTCTATTTCCAATAAGGTAAAATTTGTTTTTATGACAGCCTACAACCTTATAAATAATAATCCGTCCCATTTTAATTTGGTCCAGTTCTGACAATGGCATCCATGAGAAAACCATATAAGTCTTAAATTTGCATTAAGTATGTGCGCGACAAATGGACGAATAACTCAATATCAAGCCGACCAATTTTGATGATTCTTTTTTTTATTGGAAAGGATGTACTTCAAGGGTAGTTAAATAAGAGTTTGGTTAGGTTCTGATTATGGGATCCATGAAGTCGGTTTTTTTTGTTAAAATTTTAGATTATTTGAAGTCGGTTAAAAAAAAACCGATTTCAAAGACTAATATGGTTTTCTCATGGATGCCATTGTCAGAACTGGACCAAATTGAAATGGCACCACAAGGGAAGCACCAGCTTTTAAATAAAAAAAGAATCATCAAAATCAATTTGCCTGGTCGAAAGTTCTGAGGTAACAAACAAAAACAAAATTAGTCAAATTGAGAACCTGCTCCTTTTTTGAAGTCGGTTAATAATAAGGTTTGTGTGCCAATTTAGTTATTGTTTGTAGGGCTGCAATGTGGTGAAACTGCGATCGGACGCAAAAATTTTAGTGTCAGGAGGATGGGATGGTCGAATTAAAGTGTTTTCCTGGAAAACTATGAGAATTCTAGCAGTTTTAGCCGAGCATAAAGGTCAAATCACCGACGTACAATTCTCCCCACATCCAGTAAATTATTGGAAATCCAACATCATCGCCGTCAGCGGGGCCGATGGAATTATAAGCTTGTGGAATTTGTACAACTAAATTTTTTCAAAATCAGAGAATTAGTTGACAAAGTAGAAAGGGATTTAATATATTTTTTTTGAACAATACAAAGCATTGAACATATTGAAGCTCTAAATATTCCGAAAAAAATGTTGTTTTTCAACTTTTTAATTGTCCTTTAGTTTTGTCTTTTTAAAGTGTTTAAAATTTTAAGTAGTGAGTTCGCAAAAAAAAAATGTTGAATCAAAATTGTGCCAAAATAGTATATGGTTCACTTTCTGCAAAACTGTAAATTTATTTCAAAATTAAAATCATGCAAAACTTTGTAACGCACAGTAAATCTGTGAAACCATGTTAAATTTATTTTCCAAAAATTGTGACGACTAAGTTATTAATTGTTTACAAAAGTGATAAAGAATTTCTTTAGCACATTTTAATTTTTAATATCTGCAACTGTACAATCAGTTTATACGTAGTTTGTATTAAAACAAGAGTAGTTTGTATTAAAACAAAAAACCTTTTATGATTTCAAAATAATTGTACGTATTTCTCAAATTTTAAATTTTTTTAAGACTTCTTGCAATACAATTCATTGATGCTGTTTTAATGATCACATTTCAATTTCGACCATTAACAAATTTGAGAAGTACACAAAATAATGCCATGAAAAATTATTTTTTTTTAAAGTATGTTTAATTGATGTTATGAAATATATTTTTTATAACTGATGTTGTTTTTTTTTTATCGATAACTAATATTAGACTGGTCCACAAAATCGATTACCATTCTAATTTGTAAGAATTTTTTTTTATTTTGGAACACAAATTGATTATTTATTCTTAAACTTTATGGGAATATATTCTTCCCAACCTTTAGCAAAGAATTAAGGATACTGATGAATTAGAAAGCACTAAATAGAATTTTTATATATTTATTACAACACTTAATGCAGTAAAAAAACAGTCTTGGATATGTACATTGTGTTAATTATAGCAAACTTACAATAAGATAACATCTAAATACCTAAATAAAAAGTGTCTTTAAACATAAAACACTCTAACTCGAGAGGTGGTGATCAGAAGATCGTCATCATAAAATTTCGTTTCTATCACTATGTTGCCACTAAAAAGAAAAGATAAAGCTTAGTAAAAACTTGAATCAATTTTAAAAGGAAATAAATTATGCTGGGAATTTGTTAAAAAAAATAACATTTCTATACTAATGGTGTATATTTTAAAGACTTACTTTAGCACTGATGCAGGCATCATTTGTGATTCTGGGGTGGCTTCCATAATAGATTGCCATGTATTTGTCGACTCTGACATAACAAAACCAAATTCAAAGTACCATTCTTCAAGACATCTTCCTTTAAATAGAACTTTCTGTTCCAACCGGAATTTATCCATTTGTTCTTTGGAGCTAAAATTAAACTCTCTAGATACTGCACGACATTTGAGGATTGTTTTAGGTACTCTAGCTTCATGTTCCACGTTTGAGTGACTTAGATCCTCGGAGCCTTGCCAGAATATTTTACCACCATCGGCGTCTCTCAGACAAATCCAATTTCTATGTAACACTTAGGAAAATTGTATAATTAAATGTTATTTGTACCATATGGGATTAAAAAATAAATAAATCTAAAAAAGGATTTATTTGTTAAAAGGATACATTTGAAAACCTTTTAAAATTTCGTCGGGATTCTTATCTTCTGTTGTCATTTTATGTCCATAATAAAAATAATAATCATCAAATTGTCAACAACCACAAACACAAGCAATACAAAAATTATAATTACCAACGACTGTCTGCTGTCTGCATTCTGCAACCGAATGGATTGACAATTGACTTAAGCTTGAGAAATGCCGGATTGATTACTTTCGTGTTTTTCTTTTTTTGTTTAAACTTAAAAGAATCACTTTAAAAAATATTATTTATGTATATTTTTTAACTTTTTGTTATTGTAAATATAAAGTTTAATATTAGTTTTGCCGATTCGTACGTTTTTTGGTCAAAATATACGTATTCTATGTTTTAAATTTTTGGAAGATTACTGAGATGACTGAAAAAGCAGTCGAGCTGGCAACATGTGATTCTAGTTAGAAAATATGACAGCCAGAATGTGCAACTGCAATTAATGTATGACCTTGATTTAATATTGATAGTTCGTGTGGGTGTGGCTGCTGTAGTTCAACCACCTGGCGCCGCGACGCTTTTTTCAAACTTTGGCGCGAGTCTAGAACCGTCTCGCGGTGCGCAAGAGTACTGCAATCGATTGTTTTTCGAGGTAGACGAACGTAAAGAAACATTATGGTCGAGGTGTACGAATAAAAAATAAAATAATAATTAGTTCCAACACATTACATTCTACCGTTGCAGAAAAAGATAACATCCTGTTGATTTTCACTATAATCTTATCGACCGCTTCCGTTAGTTAATGCTTTTTACTGAATTTTACCAAGTTTGTAGTTATTTTACGTGAATGAATGGACATAATGTCTCAAAGCGGTAAGTTTTATATGTTCAAATAGTACACACTAATGTCATTGACATCGTGCCACGAATTTTTATTAAACTGAGTTAAAAAAAAATACAGCAAGTCAAGTTTTTATCAAATCTCCATTCATCTTTTCAAGCATGTCAATTTTTCATTTATAAGTTATAATTATCGGTCAAATTTTGAAAAAATTCGAACATTAAATAATAAATTGGAGCAAAAAAATAATATTGTGACTGTCACGCTACAAAAATGTTGTCAAAATAATGTGACAATCTCTTAAAGAAGACAAATTTTTCTTAAATGGAATAATCGATAATAAAGTCTCTTTCAAATTAATTGAAAAATTTGAAACCCAAAACAAAGGTTAATATGCTACATAATAACGATATAACATTAAATAAATTTTATAACCGAATAAACAACATCATTTCATGAGGGTCCTTTTATTCGTAATTTAAGGACATCAAATACTCATTTGGGGGAGATGGATATTATCAAACCAGTACTCATAAAAGGATATTGCCTTAAAATTCTTATTGCCTATAAAATATATGAATAAAGCTAATCTACGAGGATAGTTTACGAATTGTTGTCCCTAACATAAAAGCGAACACGTGAGAAGAATGAAACTAATTTATTTTTTAACGTTAGTCACCTCCAACGTTTATACACTTGGTATATCGGTGTTGAAGTGTTTCAAACCCTTTCGAAAGAAATTCAGAACTGAGTCTTCAGCCATTTATCTACCGTCGACATCACTTCGTTATCATCAGCAAAGCGGATTCCACGAAAATGTTCTTTAAATTTTGAAAATAGACGGTAGTCGCTGGTGGCCAATTCCACTACTTGTGTCAGGATAAACAGAGCTTGCACGAAATGGTTTAACATCGAAAAAGGTGTGAGACAGGGATGTGTGGCTTCGCCATGGCTATTTAACTAATACATAGACGATTGGTTAAAAGATTTGAAATGGAGTGCATATGGATTGAAAATGAATGATTTGATCGTCAAATGCCTTCTTTACGCCGATGGTCAAGTCATATTAGCGTCATCTGAAGAGGAGTTGCAGGCGATGGTTAATATTATGCATGATGCTCCGAAAATCAAAGGGATTAAAATAAATGTAAGCAAAACGAAAGTAATGGTTTTTGAAAGAGAAGAAAACATGACAAACTGTAAAGTTCTGATTAAGGGAGAAAGAGTGGAACAAGTAAATGAATTTGTGTACTTGGGTTTAAAGTTTACGAGAGATGGAAAATATGACAGTGACATTGAGCAAAGGGTGTTGGCAGGAAAACAAATGAATGGGGCACTGCATAGCTTTATGAGTAGCCTACATGATGTTCTCAAGATTCTGCGGTTTTGATGGCTTTTAGTTTTCGTTCAAAGATTTTATTGATGGTCCAAGCTTCCACTCCGTGTAAAAGGAGAATTTAAGCTTTTCACCCAATCATTTCTGTTTAGGAGGAGTTTATTTTATTTTATTTTTTTTAGAAAAAGACTACAAAGAGCGACTCATAGCCAACGTCAAGAAGGAAGTGAAGCAGGTTATGGAAGAATCCGTGACCAAAAAATTCGTACACGAAGAAAGCGGTTGTGTAACATCGTTATGTGGTGCCGTGGAAGCTTGCCTCTCTCAAGGTCAGATTTTGATTATTTTTGTAACCAATTTAAATACGAATTCGTCAAATTAACGATGTTTAATCACTAGGTTTGCGAAGAAGGGCGCTGGGTTTGTTCAAAACGTCTTCCACAACAGCTCTACTTCATAAAATAGCCAAACACAGTTCTGAAGCATCGAATATATCTAAAAAAGTGGAGGAAATAGAGAACGCTGATCCGACGAGACGGTCTTCTAGCAGTAGTGACAGCGTCACTAAACCGACTTTAAAAAAAAATGCCTCTCTACCCAGTAATCCCCTACCAAAATATCTATGGATTAGGTAAGTCATATTAAATTGACTAAAAAATGTGCTACGTAGATTCGTTTTAGATTAGCTTTGTTTGAAAAACAACTGGCCAAAATAATAGACTTCCTAGTGTCAAATGCCCATAAGTATTACGATAAAGATGCCCTAGTAGCAGATCCCGAATACGGAAACATCCTCAGCTCGTTAGTGATGGGACCTTGTGCGTTGGACTATTCCAGAATGAAAAATCACGATCATTTTTGGACAGATCCCCCCGCCGATGAACTGGTAAACATTTGACGTTACTTTAAAAGAAAATTCGTTTTGTAATCTGTCCCTAATTTAAAAAATTTACCAATTTTTTACTTTAAGATAGCTATGCAGAGTACATCAACGTAATTTAACCAACCAGACCAATGTCAAATAGCAGCTACTAGAGTATCGATTCTAATAGACGAGAAGGAGAGATGAAAGCTTGCTGTATTGCATACAATAGAGAAAAAAATAATTCACTATTGGCCAAACATTACGCCCTTCTCAAAAATATGAGAAGAAATCTGTATGACAGATTTGGTTACCGTTTACTGCAAGAGGGTTGAAAATTTGAACCCTTTGTTGCTATATTATGATGCCAATAACGTCTTCCTAATTTTAAAGCTTCTTTAACACAGCATTTTTTCTTCACAACAAACTCTCTTTCATTTTCTTTTAACCAAATATCTTGATCAGTGATCTTGCGTTCCAATTTTTAAGGTCTTCGTAGATGGAAATTCCCTTACTGAACGATCTTACTATTTTTGTGTCAGTGCTTCACATTCTATCAAAAGATGGTGAACAAGTGGTGTTCTCGCCGCAGAATCTACAGGAATCATTCTCCCATCTTGCCCATCATTTTTAGATGTTTATTCCAACTATCAGTTCAGTAGCCATTTGAGTTACATCAGTGCATTGATTTCAGTTTTTGCTCCCATCTTTTAGATACATAGATAAAGTCACGCTTTTTACCCATAGGGGAAGGCCGAGACCACTTCCTTCCACTTCCGCTACGGTTCTTACACACATCTTTTGCTTCCTCTACTTTCATCAGTGCTCTCATACATGCTCGTCGGTTGTTCGTACTCTTGACCTGGCCTTTCTTCAAAACAATGTTGATCTGATCGAGATCGATGTTCGCCGAGGTCGACCTCTACCGACTTCCGTCCATTCACACTCGCCTTATAAATTTTTTTTGTCAATCTTCCTTCATCCATCCTTTTTACGTGTCCAAACCATCTAAGCATTCCTTTATCTATCTTTGTAACCATATCTTCTTTTACACCACATCGTTCTCTTATCTTACTATTCTTTACTTTATCCAATCGAGTCACTCCGGCTATACAATTCTCAGGCTACTCATCTCCGCAGCATTAATCCTATTTTCATGCTTCTTCTTTTAGTTCCTGTTTTAATGTGTTGTTTTTTACATTGGGAAAAATATGACGAAAAATTTCTCTATGACAAATTTGGATACTGTTAACTACAAAAGAGTGGAAAATTTAAACTTCTAATTCATCAGATTTGCTTTTTGTTATGTTTTGATTAAGTTTTTTTTTGGAATTCATTTTGGTTTTTATATTAATACATCTTTTATTTTCTAATACCTCTATAACTAAAAAAGGTACATAATAATGAATTTAGGCTATTTGCAAATATCTATTAACAAATCCCTTGTACCGAAAGACCAAGATTTACAGACAATTGCAAATGCTTGTTTTGCTAAACACGTATAACCCTCTTTAATTGACTAAAAAAGTGTTTGGAAATATCTAATATAATTGAAAGCATAAGTGCGTCATGTCACATTTGTTCTAAAATCGACTTTTTCAACTTTTTGAACTTCTCTGATATATATTTATCTATTATTAAACCCTAAATAAATTTTTTTGTACATTTAAAGATTTATTTTATGGATAAAGGTGTCATGTTACAATTTTGTTACATGCCACCTTTATCAACTTCTTCTCCAGATGCCGTCTCCGCTTCGAAGGTTGGCAAGATTCGTCTTCTTCCTAATAGATCTCTTGCCTTGGATTTTTCCCTGCATAATTATTTGTAGCATTTAATATTTTTCTTCCCTCATGACATGTCCCATGTACAGCAGTTTTCTTCTCTTAATTGTCGGAATCACTTCTCTCTCCTTATGCATACGTCTCATCACTTCCACGTTGGTTATTCTCTCTACCCATGAGATCCTCAATATTCTCCGGTACATCCACATCTCAAATGACTCCAGTCTCCTCATGTCGGTTACCTTCAGTGCCCAGGCCTCCATCCCATAGTATAGTATGGACAGCACATAGCATCTCATCAGTCGTATTTTTAAATCAAGGTTTAAATATCTGCAGCAGGAAAGCCTCTTCATTCTTGTATCAACTAAGCACTTTAATATCGTTTTTTTTTTGGGCGAGTAGACATAATTCTGAGAGTCTTCGAGTCCAAAAAACTGTTTTTTCGGCAACCGTGTAGAATAACAAATCAATGAGACACATTTCTTTATTATATTTCGAACATTTTAATTCTAATTTTTATTAAATATTGAAATTCGAACAGAAGATAGGTAGTACTAACACAAACATTCTAATTCTTATTGATGTGTAACATCTTTCCTCTCGCTTACTCGCAATTTGTGGTGGTCATTTCGTGAAATGTGTAACAGTAACATTTGATTCGACGAATGAGCGCGCGGCTATAGTTGACTGTCAGATAGACGTCAACCAATTTTCCGAGAGTTGATTTGGCGAATGAGCGCGGTTAGAGTTGGCCATCATTTGGGAATTTTGAGGTTGATTTCTGTCAGTGTCAATTAAATAAAATACAATTTTCATTAAAAAGAATTATTGTTTGTTATGAAAAATCATTAGAAATAATAACCGACCCATTTTTTTTAGAATATAATTTTAAAATTGCTTATTATTAAGGTGATATGTCAAATGTTTTACACCATATGCGACTACTGTAAGGCTCGATCGTTTTTTTAAATTAAAATTCGAGCAATTGCTAATATTGAGAGGAACTCAATTTGATTGAAATGCTTGGTACATATATTTAAATGCCTTTGGTTGAAGTCAGAACAAGAAAGTAAAGTTTTCGTTTCACATTGATTGTTTTCATCTGATATAATCTTAGTTTGTAAGTGAATTGACTATACATCCTTCAGCGACATTGGTGGACTTCCAGCAACCGTGTCTGTTCAAATTTGTAATGTTTTCACCATTATCAGTAAATAACGTCGCTGAAGTTCAACAAATGCTATGGACAGCGACATTAAGCGAAGAGTGTTGGCGGAAAAACAAATGAATGGGGCACTGCATAGCTTTATGAACACCCATAAAGTGTCACTGGGATTAAAGATATTATTTATTATCAAATCCCTAATTAAGTCGTACTCATGTGGTACAAACGTGGTTTGGTACATGATCACCATCTTCGTAGGGATTCATTTTGTTTGCCATTATCAGAAGTGAGCTGCGCTGTTAGATTCCAAAGACTCGTCTCCGCAGAATCGCCATGTATTGTTAGGTCCCTTGCTCGTAGGTACGTTGAAGTTTTCGGAAAAACTCTCGTTAAGTAAAAGAACGTTGAACTTAAAATACGTTTAATTTAGTTTGTGCGATTCAACATTTCTGTCGTGAACTTGACCGACGCTGCTAACTAGGACAGCGTATCGACTGGTTAAAATAAAACATCAACACTCAATCTTTTTCGAGACGCTTGGTTGCGAAATAAATACGAATGATTAATAAACATAAATACGTGCGTCTAGCGGCACGTTCTAAGTGAGTTCAAAGTAATTCCCGTGAACGGTCAACTGAGTTCATTGGGCCTTCATTAACCCTTTTTACATGTTTTCCTGGCTAAGGGTACTACATTTTCGTTTCAGGTGCAAAGGCACAGAATTTCCAGCGGCCATTCGACGCCGCCTTCGGTGCGTCGTCCAATACTGAATTTCCGCAGATCTTTACACACCAGCTCTGACGACGTCGTCGCGAATCGATCATCAACGCAACAAATAGCGAAAGATTACGTGGAAACGTTGCATCAAAACTCCAAAGCGACATTACTGTTCGGCAAGAACAACGTCTTGGTGTTGCCTGTCCATTCGGATCTCTCGAAACCGATCCCGGGGTAAGAGAGAGGGTTTTTGGTAAAACTCCGTGCATTATTTCGTCTATTTTATATTTCAGATACCTGAGTTTGCACCAGACGGCGTCGGGTCTGGCCATCAAATGGACGCCGAATCAGCTGATGAACGGCTTTGTGGAGGAGGCACAAGACAAGAGGTACCGAGACACAAGCCAAAAAAAAGGGTGTTATTTTTTATTATAACTTCCCCTTATAATACAATCTAAGTAACCAAAACAATGTTAGGTAGATATTAAGTAATAGGTGTGACAGTTGAAAAACATGACATGTAGGGAAAACAACCAGCGATGCAATAAGATTCTAGTGACCACAAATTTGATTATGATTTTGCATGCGCATTTCGTGAAACTTTCAACTTGTTTATGAATATTCTTGCGCTGCTGTCAACTCCACGAATAAACATTAGATATGAATAATTTTTCAGCATAAGTCATAAGTACTTTGCTTGAAAATTAAATTTTATTTAAAGGCATAACTCAAATGACCGGCTATTTTCATAAACTTACATAAAAAGTTAAAAACGATTAATTCTAATTCTTTCTTGTACATTTTGAATGACTGCAAATTATCAGAAATAAAAAAAAATCAGGAGCAAGTGTGGCTTGACATTTTCAAATAAAAAACAATTTTTACAAATGTAAAAATAATGTTGATATAAAACTAAAATATAAATTAAATATACATATATCCAACTAAAACACTAAAGAACTAGTATAAAATGCAAAACTTGCCACGTCTTTTTTCGTCCTCTAAAGAGTACTCTGCCAGCGGTCTCTCTACTGGCAAATTATGCCCGAGCTCAGCCGTAGAGGGTAGAAGAAAAAAATATAAAAGTGAGCCGCACCACCGACTTAGACCCCTGGGTCTTATAGGCACTAGCAGAGCCACACGATAAACAACTAAGATTATGGTGAACCAAATAAATAAAATTATAGCAAAAATATATTGAATACTTTACTCACACAATAAATCGAAGTACACAGTTCAATAATAAAATTATAACAAATATAGTTAAAATTAACATCTATGGTAAATTTTCTTGCTAAAACAAACCAAAAATTTAGAATTTACAACTTTATAAAATATCCATAACAGAAGTAAGAGTAACAGACTTTTCCAAGTTACCAAAAAAAAAGTAAAACATATATAAATCAACTCATTAATAACACTAACTCAAACGTTTACATAAGGCTGCTAATTTACTCATGTTTTAACCATTTACATAAAGATTTTCACTGCCAAAACA
The DNA here is from genome assembly GCA_950111635.1 of Agelastica alni. Taxonomy (NCBI): domain Eukaryota; kingdom Metazoa; phylum Arthropoda; class Insecta; order Coleoptera; family Chrysomelidae; genus Agelastica; species Agelastica alni. The sequence continues at coordinate 31,050,784 of OX467717.1, forward strand.
ATCGAGTTTATTTAAAAATATTTTTACAATGGTTGTCCTTTAAAATATCAAGATTGTAAGATATTTACAAATAAGTAGGAAGAAAATATATTTTTACTTGGACATAAAGAATTATTGAGAAGGTTATTTTAATCCAAGTTTAGTTTTGGCATATTATCTAATGCAATAAATAGTTTCCAACAATGTACTATATTAATAAACTAAAACAAAACTTAATCGTGGTGTCAAAATAAGTCACGGCGTTATATATTTAAAAATAATTCACTGATAACCTTTGGGTATACGAATTCACAATGTACTATATAAATAAACTAAAACAAAACTTAATCGTGGTGTCAAAATAAGTCACGGCGTTATATATTTAAAAATAAATCACTTATAACCTTTGGGTATACGACTTCACTACTCATGTGGCCGGGTTGATTATGGGACGGCACCTGCTAATTAATAATGGCTTCCCTCAAATAAATCCCGCTTGCGGCTATTTTAACTCGACACCAAAATCCAAAATATCAACAACGAAGGTAAGATAGAATGGTCAAGTGGTATGACCACAGGTATGCGAGAGCAGCGATTGGGTCATTTTCGAAAATCACGATTTAATAAAAACACAGGCGCCTGTGACAATAATTGTCATTTGCTGTTTTCAAATTAATTACTTACGAAATCCGCTAGATTTTACGTGTGAATAAGATCGTGGTGTGAATAGTAGTGTTCATAATAATCAAAAATGGATAGTGACAGCGATATGGATATCAGTAACACTTTTCCGGAACTGCAGGAATTGGCAACTACGTCCACGTTGGATTTACTCCCCCAGAAATCAACGCACCTCGGCGAAAAACTGTTTAATGTCTCGCTTCCATTTTGCAAACTCGACTATAATATACAGTTTTTACAGGGTGTTAGTAAATAAGTGCGACAAACTTCAGGGGGTGATTCTGCATGAATAAATAATGACAGTTTGATATATAAACGTATATCCGCAAATACTTCGTTTTAAAAATACGGGGTGTTAAAGTTTTTCTTAAAAACTGACGATTTATTTACTGCTCTGAGAAGGTCGAGATAAGCAAATGAAATTTGGTGGGTTTTAAGAGATAGTTATTGCGCATTTTTTGACATGCAATTAAGAATGTTATGTCCCACTTTTTTAATGAAAAAAATGGTACGGCACTGAGATATATCAAATTAAAAATTATGTTTAAATTTCTCGGTGAATTTGTGACAAAAAATCTTTCTTCCCTTTTTTTCGTATGGGGTGCAAGTTTTATGCAAAAAATAAAACATCTTGACGCGTATTTTTCACTTCTTTTATACATTATCAAGAACTATCTAATAACCGCACGCTTTTAGAATAGTGACATTAATTTTCTCGTCACTAATGTTATTCCTATGTTTAAAATTATTTATTACTTTTTAGTTTGTTAAACTCTAATAGCGTGTTTTTTAGTATTTTTATAATATAATTTATTTTTCGCTTTTAAGTTTTACTCACTAAAAAAATTATGTATTAAATGGTAAAAGTACAAAAAGAATGCATCGGCCGGGAATCGAACCCGGGCCGCCTGCGTGGCAGGCGAGCATTCTATCACTGAACCACCGATGCATTTCGTTACGTGACGATTCCTACTAAATCGCACTACCCGTAAACCGCGTTAAGGAACTTCGTTCCAAAAAGTTTGAAGCCTAATGGTATCGAATATTGCCGAAAATTAAGTAGAATTTGTGGTCGCTAGACTCTAGTAGCGATGCACCCCTTCAAAAGTTAGTCTCCAATATTGACTATATTTGACATTGGGCGGTTTTATGTCATCTTAGCACTAAACAACTAGCTCCTCAGCTTGTGGCCCAGTTGCTTTCTTTTGGTGAATATGCGTTTTCTCCAGTTTAACTTCCTGTCCAAGTACACACCAAGGTATTTGACTGTATCACCTCGTGGAATTTTATTTGGAGCTTGTTGATTTTCTTACCGACTATGACTCGTATAGGCGCAGAGTTAAAATTTACGGTTCGACTGTCGTCTACTAAGCGCCTTCGATTTGTAGAAGCGTATGGAGCAGATTGGCTTGTCAATACGGACTATTACAGTTCCACTAATCGAATAGTTGAGACAATGTTTTCGGTTTTCACTTAAATAATTTTCTTACGTTTGACGCGCAATATTTTCAAGGTCATAGACGGTAAAAAAATCAAATACCACGTTCATTTTTTGGTTATTTTCAGCATTTATTGGGATTATGCGCTAAATGTGAGACTAGACGATATCGTTTATGTACACTGTCACCAAGACAGCGAGACCGGCGGCACCGTAATCCTAGTCGGTCAAGATGGAGTGCAAAGACCGCCGATTCATTTTCCCAAAGGTGCGAAACACTCCTCAGGATCGTTTTTCTGTAATTCTGTAACACATTTTCTGTAGGTGGGCACATGCTAGCATTCCTAAGTTGCATAGAAACCGGTTTACTACCCCACGGAAGACTAGATCCTCCGTTGTGGTCGCAAAGATCTGGGAATAGCCACACGAAAAGGAGAAGACCACTGCCAGCGTTGACAGAAACGGAAGATACCACAAAGGACTACGTGTTCAGGATCGTCGATAATACTTGCAGTCACAAGGACATACGTAAAAAATGTAATATCAGATAGGAGATTTTTTATAGAAAAATTCGCTTTTCAGTTAAACGAAACCAGTTAATGGACACCCACGCCTCCCTACCATCAAAAGTACGAGTACAATTGGGCAGCACCAGTACCAGCTCGGAAAGTTCCTCCAAGAGCTTCAGCATAGATCAAAACGTTCCTGACAGCCCTTCCAGTGTGTGCATACAAGCCGTCTGTGATTCCATGAAAAGACAAATCATATCCAGGTTGGTTTCTTTCTTTTCACATGTATGTACAATGAAAGTTAAAGTAGGCTCGACTGTTTCTTGAACGTATCATTACGACTTATCAAGAAAAGCTTGTCTCATCCCTAGATAACAGCAATAAGAATATCATGTGGTCTGGAAACTGGTGATTTTGGTAAAGAGCATTTTAGAAACTTAAATATTAAATATTATGCCTATAAAAACAACAACATGTTTAATAATTTTGGTGATGTGAATATCTCTACAACTAGAAATAAATACGTGTCTTATTAGCCTCCTCAGGCAACTTCTCTTCTGGAAGTGCCAGAGTTATTTATTACCGAACGACATTAGAGTAATAAAAACATTTTTTAAGTTTTAAGAAAGTAATTAAGAAACTATTCGTCACTGCAAGCCCTCCGTGCAAACAAAATATTATTAAAAGGCAAATTACTCACAAAGAAAGAGGAAAAAGATGGAAAGAAAAATATTAGATTTAAGAAATTAAACAACAAATTGTAACAAAAAATAAATAAATTATGGTTTAAAAAAACAAAAAACACGCTTTTAGAGTTATTCAAACTAAAAAGTAAAAAATCACTGTTCTAAAAGCGTGGAGTGCTTTCATTCCGAAACGCAGAGTAAGTTCAGTAATTTCATTGTTATGTTAAAAATTATGTTTTACTTTTTAGTTTGATTAACTCCAAAAGCGTGTTTTTGTGGGTATATCGCCTTATTCTGAAGATCAGTTGGGTAGATAAAGTCACAAACGAAAAGGTATTGCAACGCTTAAATAAAAGTTACGAAGTCGTGAACACGGTTAAACGACGTAAATTGGAATACTTAAAAAAAGTACAACATACTACACCTTGTTATACAGAGCAAAATCATGGGAAAAAGAAGTGTGGGCCGCCGTACTCTACTTCCTGGCTTAAAAATCTACGCCAGTGGTTTGGAAAAACTACCAGTGAATTATTCCGCGCAGCTGTAGGTTAGGTTTCATGTGAGTGGGGCGTGGTCGCCACTCCACCGCGACCCTTAGTAGGTCTATTGTGGCTCACCCCTAGAGGCTACAGTTCACCGCACAATCCAGCCCTTCTTACGAAGTTCATGGTTGTATAGGATGAGATTTTTTTAAAATCGGTAGGTTCTAGGTTGGTGTAACCAAATATGTTGAACCTTATTCTTCCCAGGCCGGGGCATGAACATAGTATATGTTCAGCAGTTTCGTCTTCCACGCAGCAGAACCGACAGTCCGTTTGTTGGTTCAGATCTATCTTTCTGAGGTGGTATCTTAGACGACAGTGTTCCGTAAGCAGTCCTGTTAGAATACGCATCTGCTCCATTCTAGGATCTGCTTAGTTGTGTTTCTCGAGGGTTGTAACGGTAAAAACGCCTTCGATTGGGTTAGCCCTGGTATGTCGGACTAGTACGTGAGTATTTTCCTCTCCGCCCAGTCCGAAATAATTGTTTTGGCGGCACTTGTGGTGACTTCAAAAACCGGTTCTGGTCCAGTGAACGCAGATTCGGCCCCCCGTTTCGCAAGGACCGCGCAGCTGTAAATAAGATTATGATTGTTAATATGCTGTGTAATATGAGAGCCTACGATCTAAAAGCGATCACGGCACCTTAAGAAGAAGAAGAAAAAGAAGAAGAACTAATTTTATTAAATCTAAAATACCATTGAGCGCCAAGTAATTTTTAACTAATAAAAACTACTAAAAATAATGAATTAAACCTCGAACAAATTTAAAATTATCTGTACATTGTTGTTGTTGTTGTTATCACCTTTTTTTTTTTTTAAATAAAGCCTTGTTTTGGGCCTGATTTTAGAGCCTTTTACGGTTGGTTGGCGTACTGCAGACATCTTTCGACGGTTCGAACGCATCTCAGCGGTCTGGTAAATACGAAAATAATAAGCGGCGATGGGGCTGGCGAAGGTATAACAATGGAAAAATGGACGGAACTGTGTACAGACGGTGTGGTGTCCGATTTCGCGGAAGTTTACCGATTGACGTATTTTGGAGGTATAGCGCAAGATTTAAGACGCGAAATATGGCCTTATCTTTTGGGACATTACAAATTCGGCAGTACTTTCGAACAAAGGAACGAACTGGGCGAAGAAACGAGACAAGCGTAAGGACAAAAAAAAATACGGTATCGAATCGATTAACGAGATACGTTTTTAGGTACGAGAATACGATGTCAGAGTGGCTAGCAGTGGAGGCGATAGTTAAACAAAGAGACAAAGAAAATCAAGCGCACGCCATAGCGAAATTGAGCAGCGAAAGTATATCAGGTGATACGGTACCGCCTCAAGTGCAGGAGGAACTTTGTAATGAGGTAAGGTTTATGCTCTATTTTCCGTCATTCATCCAAGCGAGCGTAATATTAGTAATTCTTTAGCCACAATAGTATATTGTACAACGAGCACGGAATGACATTTTGCAAAGTAAGCCATCAGAACATTCTCTGAACGAGAACTAGTTTTCTGTTCTTTGCACCAGTCCATGAATAAGGCATACGAAACTGTGTATTTTTGTTTAGATTTTTCAGGCACTAAATTTAATGAAGCGTTATTTGCTGTCTCCGTAACACTTGGCGGTGTTAAACTTCTTTCACTGTCACTACTTTTCATGCTGAACTAATTTCGAAATACCTTTATAATATTGTTCTGTCAAAGAAATATTGAATTGTCACTTATGTTTGTGATTTTATTGTCTGTATGGTTACGGCAATGTTACCTGGTTACGGCGCCTTTTGTTTTATTTACTCCACGCTTCTTTTGTCGTGACGAAGATTGCGAAAATTTACCCGTGCGTTTTTCAGGTATTGTGCACTAGTTGCCCAGCAACTAATGCATAATGAAAAGGAGTATTACAATGTACTACATTTATATATATTATATTATTGTGAAACCCTTCCTCTAATATGATCACAGCATATCCCCACATAGCAATGCAACTTCCATGTCAACGTTTGGGGAACAAGTTTGAACGCCCCGGGCGGATGGCAAGTAAACTAATCACAAATTGGCGGCCTTTTTAAAATATTCCATGTTGAATATTGTCCTCGGACTAGCATCAGAGGGCCGCTTGTAATATATGTTATGTCCGTTAAAAAGGTACGTTTAAACGTTTAAAAACGTATGCTCAGCATTCAAAGTGTAAATGTAAATCAAATATGTTTGGAAAATTATAATTTAAAAGATTTGTTAGCATGATTTGTCGAAAATTTTTTTTTTAAAAAAATATCCTAGGAACGGCGTTCTTTGTTTGGAGAATCGAAATTATTATTATGAGTGGTAAAATAGTTCAGTGGATCAAAAACCAGAGACATGCCTCGGTCTTCCAAGATGAAGTACATGCCATAAACGCTTGTGCTGTTGAAAATCTGAGACGAGGATATAAAAAGAAAACAATCCTCATTAGATCAGATAGTCAAACGGCACTTAAAGCTTTGGTATCACGGAGAAGAGACTCAAAAATTGTCCGGGAATGTGCCGGAAACCTACGAACCTTGGCTAACCATAAACCACTTTGTCGTGGGTGCCAGGGCATAAAGGTATTTCTAGTAACGAAGAAGCGGACAAACTAGCTAAACGGGGTTTTGGAACACCATTTATTGGGCCAGAACCAATAATAGGGATACCCAAGGCCAGCGTTAAATCAGCGATCAATGGTTGGGTCCACTCTCAGCATCAGCTGAAGTGGGCACAGCCAAAGGGAGCTAGCCCCAGCAAGTTAATGCTAAAAGAACCCTCACCTAAGCAGACAGGGAAGCTGCTCTCACTAAGTAGGAAAAAACTTAGAACAGTTGTAGGGCTTTGTACCGGACACTGGTTTTTGAGGAGAGATCTGCACAATTTAGGCGTGTCTGACAGAGAACCTATATGCAGATTAAGTAATGAGGAGGAGGAAACAGTCACTCATATTATCTTCGAATGTGAAGCCACCGCCCAGTGGAGGTACTACCTGTGGTGTATACAAGACCAAAGGAGTGATCCACCTGAGGCAATAGCAGTACATGAGCTTCTACTCCTTTATTCATTCATTCCACTTTTTATATAATATAAATAAATAAAGTAATTATAAATAAATCAAACTAAAACTTTTCAAACGAATTATTACCAACGCCAAAGCTTACCGATGAAAAGAAATAATTATTAATTATTGACTTTGCTAGAAACCGAAATAAGTAGTACCTTTTTTCTCCCTATCATATACTACAAGTACCTGTAATGCGTTGTTAGTAACGCCATTCATGAAATGCTTGCAATGCTATGTGGTGATATGCTGTCAATATTATTGTTTAACAATGTTTGATAGTATCGTCTTTAAGGTTTTCGTAGACGAAGCGGTCACGGACGACGAGGAAGACTCTTTGGAGGAAGACAGAGACGGTCGCAAAAAAAAACAAACCAAACAAAATACGATCAAATACGTCAGCGACGAAGAAGATGCGGGAGGTGGTGAAGACGAAAATAACGAAGCTACCGATAAAACGACAAATACAAATAGCACAAACGTACAAAACGACGAAGCCTTAGATAACGAAAAAATAATTAGTACACTTACAAATGGCAACAATGTAGGTTAGTACTTAAGAATGTTCATTGGTTACAACATTATACACAGATATTTATATTTTATTCCCTTTCCACCCCTTTTGTATGGGTGCTAACTTAAGGAAATGTCCCAATCAAACTAAGCGACACCAAAAACTATGAATTCGACACCAATATCGGCCATTTTTAATAGTTTTTATATTTCAACCCCCTCTCACCACTTTCGTGGGGACTTATCGGGATAAAAATTATCCTACCTTTCTAGTAATCAATAAACATTTACAAAATTTCATTAAAATCGGACTATGAATTCTCGACACTAATATCAGCCGTTGCTAACATCGCAAAGTCAGCAAGCCAGAGGCTAGGTTTTCTGTGGAAAGCCAGAAAGTTTTTTACTCCTGATCAACTGTTAACGACGTACTGACCTCTACTGAAGTATTACTCGCACATTTGGGGTTCAGTACCAAGACATTCTCTTCGTCTGCGTCTTCTAGATTCCATTCAAAAAAGGGCCATTCGGTTGATAAACAGCTTAACTCTCACAGATACCCTTCACCCATTAAAACATAGAAGAAGAGTTGCAGACCAGACATTACTCTACAGATATTTCCATGGCAGATGTTCCAGAGAAATAAAAACTCTACCAACACTGGCCACATTCGACCGTTAACTCGACACGCTGATCAGTCTCATCCATTTACTTTCAAGATTGACACTACAAGGATCAATCTCCATCAAGAGTCCTTCTTTAACAGGGCTGCTACGGAATGGAACAGGCTTCCAAAATCAGTTTTTCCAGAAAACTAGGACCTGCAACTTTTTTAAAAGCGGGTCCACAATCTTCTCATTTCTATAATCCCTCCCCTTCTAATAGTCGCAGTGCGAGCCGTCCGCGGCCCGCACGATAGGTCTACCCTTTTCGCGACTATTTTCAGTAAAAAAAAATAGATAGATTGAAGCGATCCCCAACAGTTTTAGCAACTTTATTTTTCAGATTCAGGAATTAAAGTACAAGATAAAAATACCGAAATTGAGGAATCTACAGAAATAAATGATGATTCCTTTGTAAATGTCAATGAAGAATTAAAAGACTTTATCCATAATGTTATTGTGATAAACGCAAGCGTTGATATGTGTAGTTTAGGTAAGTTACTCACAATATTTTAAGTTGCTCCATGGTATTCAAGCGTCCTTATCTTAGTTACAAATATTTCCACGAGCATGGAATCTTTTTCGGTGCCAGTTCGGCGTGTGCTCTACCGCGCGCCCGTGATCTCCGGACTCCACCGCGACCTACTCGCCCGAGTTTACGGTACCGGGTGTCTGATTAAGAGAGGTAACCGCTGGATCTCAGAAACTATTTATCTTATAATTTAAGAAAAAAAAGTCTGTATTACAAATTCGCATGCGAGAAACTGCTGGAAATTATTTTCCAGTTTCCTACTCTCCCGCTAGAGGGCGTACTTCACAATAATAACACAAAAACATCATTTTTCTATAATAAATGCTCAGTAATAGTACCTCAAAATTTAAATATTCGTAATCTTCAGATCAGTCTACGTACGTTTGCACCAGTACTCTTTTCTCTATCTAGTAAAATAACTAGTAGTGGTGAGTGGGAAAGCTGACTAAATAACTTAATAACTATTGTTCCCCTTAATGGATTTTAACAAACTTACCATTATTTGAAAGGGAATTCAATACCTAATAAAATATTACATCATCGTTTTATTCTGATCGCTTGATTGAACAATTGTTTTGTTTTCAACTATTTTTGGAAATCTTCAAATGCGTTGCTATATTTTTTAATCATTTACTTAAAAGAGCATGGAATTTAAAAAAAAAGGTAGAAACAGCATCTTAATATCTATTTTCTAAGCGAAGATACGAGAAAAATAGGTATACTAGGGGATCCAGTTTTATACTTAAGTAAATTGAAAATTTTACATAATGCTCTTCTGCAGAAATGTTGTCGCTGGGAATATCTTAATGCATATTCCTTTGCTGCAATCGGAGCATTCTCAAAACATTCAAAATACACTTTAACATGTCATAAGCTTCACTATTTGTGCAAGGTATTACGTATTTTTATGCTATCCTTCAGCGGCTGGCATGCCGAGCCATAACTAAGGCTATGTCCAGTACACCAACATGCTAGCCACAAAAATACACGAAGAAAAGTCCTTCAAAGTCCTCTTTCCGAAGAGAGACGAATGGGCGAGGGGAGCAATACTTTTCCCAAAACTGAATACGTAATGTACACAGATGGCTAAAAAAACCCCAGATGGAGTTGGGGCCGGTGTTTTCAGCAGGAAATCAAAGATTGAAATATCTACCAGTCTTGGCAGGTATGCTACAATCTTTCAGTCTAAAGTCTTCGCTATCGAATTGTGTGCAAGAGAGTTGACCAACAGACTTCTAGCAAACAAAAACATAAGTATAATATCAGACAGCCAGGCTGCTTTAAAAGCACTGAGGTCCAACAAGATAAATTCTAAACTTGTATGGAATTGCATCGAATCCTTAGAGTACCTTGGTGCGAACAACAGAGTGACCCTGCTGTAGGTACCTGGGTACACGAAAAAGCTGACACCCTCGAAAAACAGGTAGCCGAATTAACGTTCACTGTACCAGAACCTGTCTTTGGAGTCACTACAAGTGCCGCCAAAACAATTATTTTGGACTGGGCGGATAGAAAAATACACACGCACTGGTCCGATATATCAGGGTTGACTCACTCGAAGGCGAGACCTCGAGAAACACAACCTAGCAGATCCTAGAATGGAGCAGGAACGACCTGCGAATTCTAACAGGACTGTTTACAGGACGGACTGTCGGTTTTACTGCGTGGAAGACGAAACTGCTGAAAATATACTATGTTCATGCCCCTGTCTGAGAAAAATAAGGTTCAATATATTTGGTTATACCGACGCGACGATAAAACGCACGCCGAACTGACACCACTTTTTCTACAGTTCCTTTCCTGGCTGTGCCATTTGCAAAGAGAGATTTATTCTTTAATTCCTTTAACGGCTGATTGAATTAATGTTATTGTCAAAGTAATGAGCACGATTTTTAATTATAAATATAGGAAACGATAGTCCGAAAATGACCAATTTAGACGCTGTAACCGAAGAAAATAATTCTTCACTAGATACTTGCATCGAAACGCACGGACTAGCTTCGCCTGCAAGGTCAAACTGCGTTTCTCCAGCCAGTTCCAACGGAGGCGTGTATAGCGTAAGTTTTTTTATGTTGAATGTTAACCCTCCAAAAACGGACCTCCGTGCGAACCAAATACAGAGGATGTACACCTATATTATAATTTTACCGACCTAAGCAATAAAAAGACCTAAATCCAAACACACTAATGGATAATACAATAACATCCGTAGCTTTCTTGTAAAAGATTATGCATTTGTGAAGTCTTAAAAATACGCACAATATTTTAATTTGGAACTATCAATCAAATAAATAGCTATCAGTCCAATTGAAATTTATTTGAAAAAAGCGATTAACACAGAACTTATCAAATATCTAGAGAAATTTGAGATAATCCACGACAGACAATATGGATTTCGACAACTTCGGTCTACTGGAGATTTGCTGGCTTATGTCACTCATCTCTGGACAATATATATATAATCCAGGATATCTACAGCTGTCGCTGCCTTCCTGCTTTCAGCCCTTGTCTCCAGTTGTCCTTGTCCTGCCAGTCTCCGTCCTGCAGGTTTCTTAATTCCATCGCCTCATCCACTTCGTCTCTCCATGATCGCCTTGGTCGACCTCTCTTTCGTCTGCCTAATGGACTCCACTCAGTTACCCGGTGTATCCAGCGATCCTCCGGAGTTCTTCTAACATGTCCGTACCACGTTAGTTTCTTTTCCTCTATGTGTTCTAGTATGTCTTTTTTTACCTCCATTCTTCTCCTGATCTCCTCATTTCTTATTCGATCTAATCTGTTCACTCCACAACTCCTTCTCCAAAAGTCCATTTCTGTGGCTACAATCTTCCCTTTGTTTTTTTTGTTGATCACCCACATTTCAGCTCCGTAAGTCATTATGCTGCGAACTATTGAATTGAATATTCTTGTTTTATTAGTCTTGGTTATGTGGCGATCCCATAATATTGGGTTTAATTGATTAATACATGCCCTAGTTTGACCTAGTCTATTTTTTATTTCTTCCTCTGTTGTTCCACTTTTTGATATTATAAACCCTAGGTACTTAAATTTGTCTGTTCCTGAGATCTGTCGGTTATCATCTATTTCTAGGTGATATATCCTGTCTTGTGCCGTTGACATATATTGGGTCTTTTCGAGGTTGATTTCCACTCCATTTTTCCCATATTCCTCCTCTAGTTTCCGCATCATAAAACCTAAATCCTCCTCATCTTGAGCTATGATTACTTGATCATCGGCAAAGCTTAGAGTATACAGATGATCATTTCTAATTGGTATTCCCATTCCTGCACATTTTCTCTTCCATGGTCTTAGTGTCTGTTGTAGAAATATTTTGAATAGTGTGGGTGATGTTGAGCATCCTTGGAGGAGACCCTTAGTTGTTTTGAAGGCATTTGATAGTTTATTTCCCTCTTTAATCCATACGGTATTTTTTTTGTACATATTTTGGACTGTTCTGATAATTCTCTGCGTTATACCCATTTCTAACGTGGCTTCCCAGATTTTAGACCGAGGGACAGAATCATAGGCCTTTCGGATATCCACAAATGCAAAATGTACCTCTCTGTTCTTGGCCATTTTTTTCTCTATGAGTTGTTGAATTGTATATATATGGTCCATACATGATCTTCCAGCCGTAAATCCTGCCTGATCTTCATCAACTTTTCCTTGTATCTGTTCTTCTAATTTTTGTTTGACGACTTTTCCAAATAGTCGGCCCATCGAAGCTATCACGCTGATTCCCCTGTAGTTTTCGCACTTTTTTTTCTCTCCTTTCTTATGGATAGACGTTATGTAGGCTTCCGTCCATTCATCTGGTAGTTCTTCTCCATTTAGTGCTCTGAGGAACATTGCGTGTATCATTCGCCCCAACTTCTCAGTTCCGTATTTAATTAATTCCGGTGGTATTCCTCCTGGACCGCTAGATTTCCTGTTCTTCATAGATTTTATAGCACGTTTGACTTCCGGTAATGTTAGAGTAATTTACTCTAACATCTCTGGACAAACACTATTGAAAAGTTTGGTGAATCCCGTGCAATAGCCTTGGATATATCTAAAGCCTTTTACCGCGTTTGGCACCAGGCATTGTTAAGTAAATTATCTGCCTACGGTCTACCAATCAAACTGCGCCAATGGCTCTTAAGCTTCATGCAAGATCGCTCCTTACATGTGGCAGTTGACGGTATTTCTTCTGATGCGTTTAAAACTAATGCCGGGGTCCCCCAGGGTTCCATCCTGTCCCCCACATTATTTCTTTTACACATCAACGACCTCTTGAAAACCACCACGAACCCCATTTACAGTTTCGCAGACGATAGCACACTTGTCTCAACTTTCACATCCTATCGATCACTTTCGGTGAATGATACAAATAGACTCAGGCAGGAACAGGTTGATTCCATCAATAGAGATCTTTAAGCAATCGTCGAGTGGGGAACCAACAATCTTGTTCAGTTTAACGCCCAAAAAACACAAAGTGCCACGTTTTCCAAGAAAGTGAATTCCTCAAATCATCCCATCATAATGTCCGGAAATACCCTTGAGCCAAGTCCCTCCATCTCGATTTTGGGAGTCACGGTGTCCAATAATATGTCTTGGCATGACCATGTTGCTAACATCGCAAAGTCGGCAAGCCAGAGGCTAGGTTTTCTGTGGAAAGCCAGAAAGTTTTTTACTCCTGATCAACTGTTGACGACGTACAAGGCTCAAATCCGACCTCTACTGGAGTATTGCTCGCACATTTGGGGTTCAGCACCAAGGCATTTTCTTCGTCTTCTAGATTCCATTCAAAAAAGAGCCATTCACTTGATAAACAGCTCAACTCTTACAGATACCCTTCACCCTCTAGAACATAGAAGAAGAGTTGCAGACCAGTCATTGCTCTACAGATATTTCCATGGCAGATGCTCCAGAGAAATAAAAACTCTTGTACCACCATTGGCCACATTCGGCCGAAGAACTCGGCACGCTGATCAGTCTCACCCATTTACTCTCAAGATTGACACTACTAGGACCAATCTTCATCAAGAATCCTTCTTTTTAAGGGCTGCTACGGAATGGAATAAGCTTCCAAAATCAGTTTTTCCAGAGAACTATGACCTACAACTTTTTAAAAAGCGTGTCCACAATCATTTCCTTTCTATAATCCCTTCCCCTTCTAATAGTCGCAGTGCGGGCCGTCCGCGGCCCACACGATAGGTCTACCCTTTTTGCGACTATTTTCATAAAAAAAAAAATTTAGTTTTTTGGGATTTTAGGACAGGCAAAACTTTTTATCAAGAATGACTTTTTTCGTTAAAATTAAAAATAAAACAGTTCCTCCTCTTGTGAACCCCATCCGTGGACACATTGTAAAAGATACACTTTCGTTGTTATCTGACGATAGTCTTCTTCACAGTCAATTCATCATCCGACAATTCTTCTTCGGAGTTTTCGTCAGATTTTTTTGTGTTTACTGTAAAAATAACACGCCAGCCCTCATCTTCTTTTTCTCAATGTATGTTCCCTTCCAGCCAATTCAGTCTCATTTTTTAAAACACCTTTGCTACTTCTCTATGGTAATTTCATCGAATTTTTGTCTTGCCAGTTGTTCAACATTACCTGAACTACTGGAAAAACGTACATCGCGACAAGCAACCCAATTTTTGAGTATTGCCCAAATCTTTTCGATGAGATTTAATTCTGGATGGTAGGGCAAGACTGACTGCATACATTCGTCTAGAATATATTTTGTAAAACGGGGTTTGTGTTCCAATAGATGTTTTCGGAGATGAAATAAAAGGTTGCTTATCTGTCTTTACCCAATCAACCTCATTGTGGACTCTGAAAAAACACCTTTCTCGATATTCCTATCGCAACCAATACCCTGCAACGATAATTATCAATTGGACTTGCTAGCCACGTTCTGCCTCGTTTTTCATAAATTTCATTACTTTAGCATTTACCTCTTTTGTTTCCGCAGAGTGGTTCTTAATTTGCGGCCTACCCATTTTAAATGGAAAAATAACAGTAAACATCCGTACACCCACACACTCATACAACCACTAAAACTAAACCACACCTATAACTCCCTTTTACATGATTAAATATTCCCGCTTAAAAATATTCGCGCATACTTCTTTGACGTTCTGTAATGTTTCGGGAAGCCATGTTGTACTTAGGCACCTTAAGGTTACGTGAAACCCTTGTTAGAATAAAAGAAGGAACGTTTTCCGAAATACTATATTAAACTAATTGAACATTACGACTAGATGCTTATTTACAATGTTGAACTTGAACCGAGGACCCGGACCAGGTTATGTCAAAATATAAAAACACACAACTCGCTGCTAGACGATTCGTTGTTTAATAAATACAATTAATTTGTAAACAATGCGTGTTGTTGACATTGACACGTTCGTTGGGTTCAAAGAAATTACCATGAACGGTCAACTGAGTTCGTTGGGCCTTCATTAACCCTCTTTCCATGTTTTCCTGGCTCAGGGCACTACAGTTCCATCCTACTCCGACTGATTTCACCGGAAGTGGTCCCTAACAATAATAATTCAAGTCCAATTCATTTCGATTCTCGTTTGAGTAGGGGCACTAGAGAAGGGATTACCAGATTGTTGTGAATGGGGGAACTAGGGATGGGATTGACAGATTCCTATGGTCGGTAAAATTATGGCCTGGACCTGCAGGCAAAAAATTGTTTATTTTGATTTCAGCAAGAATTACTAGAAACATTTGGCCTAAATCTGCATCGAATTGAAAAGGACGTACAAAGGTGTGATAGAAACTACTGGTATTTCACGGAGAAGGAAAATCTGGATAAACTTAGGAACATCATGTGCACGTAAGTATTTATAATATCACCTCTGTGGGATTCCCTGACAATTTTAATTCTTCTCCCTTGATGTTGTTAAAGTAAACATGATATAAACAACCCTCGAATTACTATCATAAAACTGGAAAAAGAGATAAAACTGTGACAATGTAATAAAACTACAGGTCAACGTAATGCGAATTAAAGTTGTGGAGTTCGAAAACAACTTTTCAAAAACAAATTTCGAAAATTTTATTATTACAAATTAATATAAGTGAGTCTTTACAACTTGAAAGCTAAATAAAAACTGAAAAATAGTGTGAGCTGTTCGCAGCCGTGAAAATGCAAAACTTGCAATTCTGCATTTTTGTATTGGACAATATACTGTTACAACCCGGTCCTGTTTTTTTTTTTAGGTATGTTTGGGAGCATTTGGATATCGGCTACATGCAAGGTATGTGCGATTTGGTGGCGCCACTTCTCGTCATTTTTAACGACGAATCGTTGACTTACGCCTGCTTTTGCCATTTGATGGAAAGAATGGTGGAAAACTTCCCGAACGGCAACGCCATGGACTGCCATTTCGCCAATATGAGATCTCTAATACAAATTTTGGATTCCGAAATGTACGAACTGATGCACGCCCATGGAGATTATACACATTTTTATTTTTGCTACAGGTAAATTTTTTTCTTTACTTATACTTATACAGATATATGAAGGGCAAGTCAACTTAAGAAATTTGAAGTGGCACAAAGAGAACTTGATAAAAGTAAAGTGGCGCAAAAAAACTTGATAAAAGTAAAGTGGCGCAAAAAGAACTTGATAAAAGTAAAGTGGCGCAAAGAGAACTTGAGAAATGTGAAGTGGAGCACAGAAAACTTGAGAAATACGAAGTGGCACAAAGAGAACTTAATTTGAGTGAAATGGCGCAAAGACATACATACATACATAAAGTCACGCCTTTTTCCCATAAGGGTAGGCAGAGACCACTTCCTTCCACTTCCGCTACGGTTCGTACACACATCTTTTGCTTCCTCTACTTTCATCAGTGCTCTCATACATGCTCTTCGGTTGTTGGTACTCTTGACCTGGCCTTTCTTCAAAACAATGTTGATTTGATTGAGATACGTTCTCCGAGGTCGACCTCTACCGATTTGCCCATTCACACTCGCCTTATAAATTTGTTTCGTAATCTTCCTTCATCCATTCTTTCTACGTGTCCAAACCATCTAAGCATTCCTTTATCTATCTTTGTGACCACATCTTCTTTTACACCACAGCGTTTTCTTATCTCACTATTCTTAACTTTATCCAACCGAGTCACTCCGGCTATACTTCTCAGACTACTCATCTCCGCAGCATTAATCCTATTTTCATGCTTCTTCTGCCATACCCATCATTCACTACCATACATAAGTGTAGGAACCAACACACCTCTATGCACCGCCAGACGTGCCTTTTTTGACACTTTCTGGCTATTCATAAAGCTATACAGTGCCCCATTCATTTGTTTTCCAGCCAACACCCTTCGCTTAATGTCACTGTCATACTTTCCATCTCTAGTAAATTTTGAACCCAAGTACACAAATTCATTAACTTGTTCCACTCTTTCTCCCTCAATCCAAACCCCAGTTTGTCATGCTTTCTTCTCTTTCAAAAACCATTACTTTCGTTTTTCTCACATTTACTTTCATCCCTTTGATTTTCAGGGAATCATGCATAACATTAACCATCGCCTGCAACTCCTCTTCAGATAACACTAATATGACTTGATCATCGGCGTAAAGAAGGCATTTGACGATCAAATCATTCATTTTTAATCCATACGCACTCTCTTTTAAATCTTTTAAACAATTGTCTATTTATAAGTTAAACAGCCATGGCGAAGCCACACATCCCTGTCTCACACCTTTTTCGATGTTAAAGAGAACTTGATAAAAGTAAAGTGGCGCAAAAAAAACTTGATAAAAGTAAAGTGGCGCAAAGAGAACTTGAGAAATGTGAAGTGGAGCACAGAAAACTTGAGAAATGTGAAGTGGAGCACAGAAAACTTGAGATTTGAAATGAAGCAACAGAGTTTTATAAATGCAAAATAGTGATTCTTTTCAAGTACCATGTCCTTTCAGAACGTTGGTGACCATCATGGTAATTCTTATCTTGTCAAATGCCAGTCTAAATAGCGTGCTGGAACTCTCCTCAAACCAGTCTTGGAGATTCTTCATCCAGGATGTCGTCTACCCGCTAACTTGCCTTGCATTATGTTCTGGAGCAAACGATATTTTTTGCCCCTCATCAGTAAAAAAATATTTAAGGAACATAGAAATTTAAATGCAAAACGCACGGAAACCAGTAGACCAGCACAGTAGACATGTGTCAGCGACGCTAGAGCAATCATTTATGAAACTGTTAGCAACGGTGTGCACGTCTGACCTATCAGGAAAGAGACTACGACGTATGCAAGAGATCGATCTTCTAAAGATGTGCTCACCCTCACCACAACGGCCCCAAAAATACAATAAATTAAAAAACATAACATTAACTTCTGAAAATATCTGTAGATAGATAATTTTTTGATAAGTAGATACTTTATTTACACTAAGAACAAATATTTGTACAGTACAGGCAGTGGCGTAGCGTGGGCCATTGTTGCCCGAGGCGGAATCATAATTTTCCGTCATAAAAATAATGATGTTGGTGGGAATAAAGTAATCATATGAAAGGACTGAGCGAAAAATATTTATTTCAAAACCATGTAATATATTACGTCGGCGTTCAAAACCTGTTACACTATAAAAATAACGCCTAGTATAAGTCTAAAATTCAACTTTTCGGGCCTTTAAATCATTTAAAACTTCGTCAAAGTTAATTTCGTCCGTCACACTTTTTTCTATTGAGAAATCACTCAATCTTATGGAGCTCATGGTAGACCTCAAGTAATCAAGTAATTTTTTATTAATTTCAGCTTTGAGAAGCTACGCTTGCATGAAGCAACACTGATAGCTATAGTTAAAAAAATTCGAAGCATAATTACGATATTATATAAGCAAATACCATAATTGCATTGCTGGATAAATTCTAAGAGCTCGAGAAATCCTTTCATGGCATTGTCTTGAGCTTTAGCATCTGCCAAAGCAACTAAATTGCGTAACCTCTCCCTCTCGATTTCCCTCTCATCCACATCGATATCACAGTGCTCTTTTCCGAACTTACACTTGTATTCTGGGTTCAGTAACTAATTTGCGAATGCTCTTATATTTTCCTTGAAGTATAAAATTCTTTTGGTGTAAAAATAATAAACTGGTATATTCAGTGATTCATTTTGGGACAGTAGCGTTCGTTTTGTTCATATTTTGCGTGAGACATAATAAAAAACAAACTAAAACTTACTTACTATTAAACCGGCAGCGTGGCAGGAAAAAAACTGCAAAATACTGTTACAAAAAGGGGCAAATTTGCCGCGCTCCTAATGGTGGCGTTATAATCAACTTTTTTTTATAACAATCGTCGCCATTTCCAAAAATAAAGGTACTTTACTCTTGAGTAAAGTTCAAATTTTTTTACAAACCCCGTATACGGTTTAAAAAAATTAATATATAATAGTTGTTTTTTAAGTTTTAGATCATGCATAACTTTCAATGAAGAATAATTTTTTTTTCATAATACTAAGATTAAAAAAGTTTCTCATATGATGCAGACTTAATTGGACACACTGTATATGTATATATAAAAAAATGTTAACAAATATTGTGTGGTCTTAAAAATTTTCTACCCGCAAAGATGTGTGAATCCTTTCGGCGGCATCAAAACGCCCGACATTTTAGCGAATGATTTAAAGCCGCGGGCGGTAATTGACGGCCCGCGATATATCTAGAAAGGTCGTTCACAATTTGGGACAAATATTGGTTGGATATATTTGAGAACATCGCGAGGCAGCAGTTGATTTGAAGTTAATTTGGAAAGTGATATAGTTTTGAAAATATTTATCAAGTAAGAATTTATTGTATGGAAAGATTAATTTTGTCCTTTTTTGTTATTTTCAGGTGGTTTTTGTTGGATTTCAAAAGGGAGTTAATGTACCCAGACGTAAACGCGACCTGGGAAGTGATATGGGCAGCACAACAAGTAGCTTCTACGCATTTCGTGCTGTTCTTAGCGCTGGCTCTCCTGGAAACTTACAGAGATATTATTCTTTCCAACGGAATGGATTTCACCGATATTATCAAATTTTTTAACGGTAAATTTCATATTATCTGGGACTGCCATATGACACATTCTTAAATCCCTTCTTAATTCTTCTCTCTGCTAGCTGATCATTTGAACAGTATAAATGTAACGGTTATTGCAGTGCCGATTCCACCTCTATACCCTTATGAACGAAGAGGAACGATGAAAGTTTACTGCTTTACAAATATTAAGAAAAACAACAATCCAGTTTTGTGAATATACAATAGTTTCTTTCTTTCCTTCTCTCTTAAACCTTGAACCCAAGTGTACAAACTCTTTCACTTGCTCCACTCTTCCTCCTTCGATCAGCACATTGCAGTTCGTCATATTTTCTTCTCTGTCAAAAACCATTTCTTTCGTCTTGCTTACATTTACTTTCAGCACTCTGTCTAACAAATTTTTCGATGTTAAACCAGTTTGTTTAAGCTCTGCGCAATACATTTAATTAATTTATTGAGAAAAAAGTTGTTATTTTTTTGTTCATGCTTTGTAGATTAGATTGTAGATAGGGTCGCTGAGCATTCGCAAAGCAAATGTCCTGCAGTTTCAGGAAAGTTATCGCAGTAGCGGCAACTGCATATCACCTTTTTCAGGTGATACCTCAGAGGGCAGTGTCCAGTGAGGAGTCCCGTCACCAGTTCAATTCTTTCTTGTCCAACTCGAGAAGCTGTTTAGCTTTCCTTGGCGAAAGGCTTACTAGCCTTTTCGCTTGTCTTTGTTCAGGCGCTTTATGCCAGTGAGATTTCATTTCATTTGTTTTCCAGCGTCGAACCTCTTCTTTCAAGTGGGCTTTGAAGAGTCCACAAAAGGGTTTTGGGCCGGAAAATTGTGTATTTGCCCCTTCTTTGGCAAGGCAGTCTGCTTCCTCGTTGCCTTTAACTCCCTTGTGACCTGGAACCCACATCAGAGTCACCTAATTGTTTACTGCAAGTTGTCTCAGGGATTGTTTGCAGTCCCAAGTCAGCTTAGACTCAAGTGTATAACTTCAGAGCTTTTAGTGCTGCTTGGCTATCTGATAAAACCCTTTCATCCATCTTGGATCCATCAGTGTACCACACTAAAGCATCCCTTCCTAGTTGAGGTCCGTTCTCTGAGCAAACTTGGTGGTTGTTTATGACCACTTCAAACTGCATTTTGAAGTCGTACCTAACTGGCATAATATGTGTCGGCTTAGACATCGATTCTAGGGAAATATTTTCCAAAATCTTCAAATGTCCAATCCGATTTCCTGCTTTAAGATTTGTCTGGCTCAGTCTGAAGGTACTTTCATCGCACATAAGTGCAAAGGTGGAAGGTTCAGCATTACCTCTACGGCTGCAGTAGGGCACGTAAATGTTGCCCCTGTGATTCCCAGACAAGCTAGCCGCTGCACTTTCTGCAGCTTGAGTTGTGACGAAATTTGTTGCATTTGTTCATGCTTTAGTTTGGGTATTATTAGAAATATTATTTTTATTTATCGTGTGCCAAAACCATCTCATATACGAATTTTGTTACAGAAATGGCCGAAAGACACAACGTTCAAGCACTGCTAAAACTAGCCAGAGATTTAGTCTATCAATTGCAAATTTTGATTGAGAATAAATAATGAACGGTTCATAAATAAAAAAAAGTAAACAATTTAAGTAAAATGTGGGCAATCAGCAGCAGGAAAAAATAGATTTAGTCAACCGTCTACAAAAATAAGTTTCCTTTTTTTAGTGTCAATAGATTTTAAGGAATGTGATTTTTGCGTTATTTTATAGTTGAATTTTTAATTTTACTCGACATATTCGACGCGAAAGACATTTTTTAATGAAATTAACAATTGTTTTCATCAGTATAAATTACAAAAAAAAACCCAGAACGTATTTAAATAAAAAAACGTAATAAATAAAGAGTATAAAATAAACATTTAGTTAGGCACTAGAAAAATACATTTTTAGAAGCACTTGATACGGAATTAATATTATTATCGGTTGTTTCATTTGTCCAATAGAATTCCTCTTTAAATTTATTTATATCATTTAATATTTACTTAATTGTAAAACACACTGTAATTTTCACAATCTTTTTAGAACATTTAAAATCCAGTAAAAATTTCAGGGACAGCCGGTATATTTAGGTAAACAATTATTACCTGTGAAAGTCTAGACATGCCAGATTTTATAGCAAGCATGTAGATGTCAGTATTATTTATATTCTTACATCAATATTTGAAAACTCAAACGATAAAGAATTTAATTTCAATTAATGAAACGTAACTAAATAATTATTTGATTAAAAATGGTAATTTTACCGTACGGTACTACCGGCCAGTGTGAGAGACGCCTTAGAAATAAAATATCCATTGATTTCGATAAAATCTGCATCTCAACTTTGTATCCACCAGCTACTACCTCCCAAACTTATCAAAAAACGTGGAATATTATTGATAAAAATAAATAAAATTATATACGAAAAACGTGCCAAATATTAGGTAAACCACAATTAGGAATAGCAATAGTAATAAATTTAGAGAAAAATAATTATAGAGATATGTTGGGTGTTTTATATAAAAAAATATTTAATTCCGCTATGCATGTTGACATTTTTTGTGGCAAATTTAAACAAGTAGAAACAATGTTTCACGTTTTCAATTGCATTTCTTAAAATATTAGTAAAGATATCTATTAGATCTGAGAAAGAATCATAGATACGCAGTCAACCAGTCAACGTGTTAAAAATAATCAGTCTTGCAATAAAAATAATAGATGTTTAACTCAATAGTAATCAACTCTGTGATTTAAACACATCCACATTTTTATGAGTAAATAAAAGTCTCGTTAATGAACTATAACAAGATTTTCCTTTTTACTTTTTTAGTAAATATGTTTTTCAATTTTAACTCAATGACTAAGGTGCTATTGTATACACTCACTGTAATACATTCTTAAAATCATATCTTTGTAGTTTACTGTCTCACTAATGTACGTATATTTTTTCAGCACTCATCAAACAGTTTGTTGTTAATATACATCATAAAAGACTATATATGACGTTTGTCATATTTTCGTTTAAACATAATGTTTATTTTGAAACGCATATTATATCATTAGAATACGAAATATTTGATTTGATAACGAAAATGACTCTCCTAATACTTAATTGTGTAATTAAAAGAAAACTTACCAAATTCAGATTAAAAACACATTTATAAGCACTTAGCACATTCACAAATACATTATTTAAGAATTTTAACAGCCATAACTTAATTCAAATCCGAAACTCTCTTTTGTTCTTCTCTCACAACAGGCCTTGTCAATTGGGTTCATAAATCAAAATAAACATCTAAATTTTTTTCTTGGAATATCTTTAACGAACAAATATTTAAAAGAAAATTAACAACAAACTGATATTTTACTACTAATTCAAGTTTATATAATTCAGTTCCGGTACCAACTCGGTTGTATTACAGAATTCCTCATTGAAGGTAAGATGCATCTCTGTGAAGTGGCCACAGAAATATAGATACAAATATATATTGCTGTGGTAGTGGCTAATAATTTATAGTGGGACACTCACTGGTATAATTAATATTTTATGTTAAACTAATTGCACATAGTGATGCTGCTTGAATGGGGCATTCCGTACAAACTTTTCTTGTAAGATTTTCAGTTTTACCTAGGTCCTAAAAATATTGTGATGAATAGTAGATATATATGATTCTATATTTATGTGATGAATCTATTTTGCATACAATATAAATAAAAAAAAATTATTTATGTTTGATATTGTCATTCAAATTATAAAATAATTATTTACGTGTATAGGAACATATTTTATAAGACTTAATGTAAAATATCATTTCTATAAATATGAAAAAAGTTTATTTATAAACTTTATATTAAAGGTAACTTATATCACAGTTATTTATATCTATATTTTTACTGTAAACGTTGAATTCTTCTATATTTTATTGTAAACAATAAAGTAATATTAAATCACAGATTGTAGTGTTTTACCACACCTTCCCTTATAAATTATATAACTGTTTTCATAAAAAAATAGGCTAATAACTAAATACATCAATTGAGAAAAAAAAGAAGAATGGTTAAGAGTATATTATTTTTTGGGTTAACAATAAGTCGTATAACTAGGAATTTAAGGAAATTTTCTATATTTAAATTTGTTCCAAAGCACAATGTAGTATCCAATGAAGAAGTGAGGCAGTTAAAAAACTTTGTGGAAGACTCAGGAAAAATATTAATTCTTACAGGTGCTGGTATTTCCACAGAATCAGGTATGTGATTTAATACTTATGGTATTTTAAATTTTAATTATGTGTCATGTTTAAAAGTTGAAATTATCTAAATTCTTAAAGAATTTATTGTTAGGTATTCCGGATTATCGTTCCGAAGACGTGGGTTTATATGCAAGGACAAATCACAAACCAATACAATATCAAGAATTTTTAAATAATGCTGCTGCTCGGCAAAGATACTGGGCTAGGAATTTCGTTGGGTGGGATACATTTTCCAAGAGACAGCCAAATTCAATTCACTATTCAATTAGAAACTTGGAATATGATTTTAATAAGGTAAATTAATCTCACAAATATAATACACTATGTACAAAATTAAGTTATATTTAAGGTAAGTGCCGTTGTCACCCAAAATGTAGATAATCTTCACTTTAAAGCTGGTAGTGATAAAGTTATTGAGTTGCATGGAACTGGCTACAAAGTAGTATGTTTGGATTGTAAAGCTATATATGACAGACATTATATTCAAGAAGAACTGCAGAAAACAAATCCACATATGCCTGAAACTACTACAATGATTCGACCAGACGGTGATGTTGAGATTCCACAGGTAAAGTGTAATTGCATTGTTTGTACTTATGGTTAATCAATTTTGAGTATCTTTATTTCTTTTTTGGATTTGGGTTTTTTTTAGGAAGCGATGGGAAGCTTTAAACCTCCATTTTGCAAAAACTGCAATGGAATTCTCAAACCAAACATCATTTTTTTTGGTGATAATGTTCCTAAAGCTAGAGTTCAAGAAGTCCAAAATGCAGTAACTAGCAGCGATTCTGTTTTAGTTTTGGGATCTAGTTTGACTGTATTTTCGAGTTACAGAATTATTTTGCAAGCGGTGGATGAGAAAAAGAAAATAGCTATTGTGAATATTGGACCTACAAGAGCTGACAAATTGGTTGATTTGAAATTATCAGTTAGATGTGGGGATATTTTGCCCAAAGTATGTTAATTATTTTGAAACCATAGGCAATTATACAAATATTATGTTCTTGTAGTAGAAAATTGGAATTACTGTGCAGTTTTTTATCTTGGGAACATTTTAAGGCATTAATTAAGAAAAATCTAAACGTTTTGTTTTTAAATATTATTTTTATTAAAGAAATATCTCATTGGAATAAATTTGTTTTTTTTATAGAAGAACATATTTATGTAAATAGCTTTTTTTTATTTTAAAACATCATTTTGGTAAATAGTTCTGTCAGCCATTTTATATTCATATGCTGGTTGGGAGTTCTCTATAACCCATATACTTCCATTCGACGCTTTTTCTATAATTTTAACAGCTTCCTCTGCGACTTTGTCAGGACTGTGAAGAAGAAATTAATTTAATTATAAGCAAATATTTGATGCTACGATCTACAATGCACTATACCTTTATTACTGATTAAATTTTATTGAGTCACGACGTCACTGGGTAACATGCACCTGTTAAAACAAATGACATATCTTTCATAACCGACATGTTTGTTTTCTTAACGATTTTGGTTTTCTGAGCTGTTTGGGTTTTTAATTATTACTAATTTTTAGAGACTTATATTCAGGTGTTAAAAAGTAGGGTTTATGTTACTTGTAACCGAGACTCTTTCCTCTGTTGACAAGCCTGAAACGTCACATACACGTTACCCATAGAGTAACTTATTTAAGTTGTGTACACTTAAATTATGAGCTGCCTATGGTTTAGAGACGCATTGTCGTTACAAGACATTTCTTACTTATTATCGTAAGTGGCTAATGCTACAACGTTTTTAAAGCTCCATTTTGCTTAATATATTTATAAAAAAATTCAAAGATAAAAAAGAAACAACCTTAAGTTTAAAGTAGCAAGAAAATAAATATGTTACGTACTTCGCTCACCTTTGCATAAGTGTAATATCACCGATAACATCCTCTACAGACGAAATATACTCAGAATTAATAGCTCGACCTTCCAAGCCCTGCCTAATGGGAGTATCTGTTAATCCTGGACAAATTCCCAACACTCTAACATTCGTCCTAGCGAAGTGCAAAGGGTCTCCCCAGCATTTCGTTAGACCGAAGATGGCGTACTTCGTGGAGATGTAAACTGGAAAATGAGGTATCGGGTTGAAAACGGAAAGAGAAGACGTGTTGACGATGACGGCTTCTTTGCCCTGTTTGTGGTTGCGTAGGTAGTTTTCCATTCCAAAAATTATACCATTGATCGTTCCTTTCTAAAAGTATTTTTGAATCTATATCCGTGCGTGTTATTTTATTTAATCATTGTTTTACACGATTACGTAGCGTTTTCTGACTCTAATGTAGTATTGCGGTCGCATGGAATCGTAGGCACTGCCAGTCACAAGCGTCAGATGTGACGTTAGGAAATTCTAATTTTAAATTGAAGTTACTACATTGTACTTACATCGAAATTAGAAATTCCAAGAGACTTTTAGCTTAAAAAAAACTTTTTTGTTAAATGTTCGACTTTAAAATTGGATAATAAAACTCATTATAGAACACATCAATGACGTCATAGATGGTACTGCTCTAGTCAAGAGAGAGTAAAGTTTTGTATTAGTCGCTTGTATGGTTATTTCTTTTTACTGGTCTAAATGTTTGTACATACATACATACATAAAGTCACGCCTTTTTCCCATAGAGGTAGGCAGAGACCACTTCCTTCCACTTCCGCTACGGTTCTTACACACATCTTTTGCTTCCTCTACTTTCATCAGTGCTCTCATACATGCTCGTCGGTTGTTGGTACTCTTGACCTGTCCATTCTTCAAAACAATGTTGATCTGATCGAGATCCGAGGTCGACCTCTACCGACTTGTCCATTCACACTCGCCTTATAAATTTGTTTCGTCAATATTCCTTCATCCATCCTTTCTACGTGTCAAAACCATCTAAGCATTCCTTTATCTATCTTTGTAACCACAGCGTTCTCTTATCTCACTATTCTTAACTTTATCCAACCGAGTCACTCCGGCTATACTTCTCAGACTACTCATCTCCGCAGCATTAATCCTATTTTCATGCTTCTTCTGCCAAACCCAACATTCACTACCATACATAAGTGTTGGAACCAACACACCTCTATGCACAGCCAGACGTGCCTTTTTTGACACTTTTTGGCTATTCATAAAGCTATGCAGTGCTCCATTCATTCATTTATTTTTATCCCTTTGATTTTTAGGGCATCATGCATAACAATAACCATAGCCTGCAACTCCTCTTCAGATAACGCTAATATGACTTGATCATTGGCGTAAAGAAGGCATTTGACGATCAAATCATTCATTTTTAATATCTTTCAGATCTTTTAAACAATTGTCTATGTATAAGTTAAACAGCCATGGCGAAGCCACACATCCCTGTCTCACACCTTTTTCGATGTTAAACGAGTCCGTGCAAGCTCCGTTTATCCTGACACAAGCAGTGGAATCCTTGAAAAGTGATTTCAGTGCTCGTATTAAACTACCACTCATCCCATACAGAGACAATGTAGACCACAATTCACTCCTCACCACTCTGTCATAGGCCTTTTCCAAGACTATAAAAGCGCAATAGACCTTCTGATTTCTAGCCAAGAATTTTTCGACTATACCTCGTAATGATAAGACCTGATCCATACATCTTCTTCCTCTTCTAAATCCTGCTTGCACATCCCATATCATCTTCTCAGTTTCATTCGTTACTCTTTTAATCAATATCTTTGCATGCAGTTTGCCGGCTATGCTGAGTAAACTAATACCTCGGTAGTTCTTACAGTCCTGCTGCGATTGTTTGTAGAACATAATTATTATTCAATTGTATATTGTATTTATTATAACTGCTTCTACTTAAATTTAAAGAACAAAATAAACTTACCAAATTAACATCGATTTCCTTACTCCAATACACATCGTGGATAATTGCAGCGTTATTGATAAGAATATCGATATTTTTAAAATGCTCCAGAGTTTTCTTAAATGCATCTAAAAAATTGTTTGTAATAAAAATTAGTGTCAAAATCCTCATTCCAAAAAACGTAAAGTTGCCAATTTTTAAATAGAAATTGCGAAAACATGAAAAATTATTGCGAAAATGTTTTGACAGTTCTAACAACCATTCAAATTTTGTCATTTTGTGTCATATGAAACAATTTCACCCAATCATGTCAACATTACACTGATAATTGCATTCAGCGCAATTATCAATCACTATGACAACACGATTGAGTTTGACAACTTCATTCCAAATAAATTTCAAAATGTCACGTTTTGGCAATGCGAATGTTCAAAGTATAAATGCGCTAATCAAAGAAAAAATTCCCAGATATACAACCTACAGTCACAAATATACTTGGGGAATATTTATGGAATTTTGCTGCGATCGAGAATATGAATTAAATGAACATAGAAGCTTACAAGAACTGGCGTTGATACTAAAAGATTGGGCGGTCAATATAAGAAAGAAAGACGGGACCGGATTTTATGAAGCAACGGTGAAGACAATGTGGAACGTTTCGTGCAAACTTTTGCAAGAAAAGTGACTATTTTATTATGATTGACATGTTTAACAATATAGTATTTAAACTAGCCCGAGATGCCCGTGATCAGGAAGAAACTACAAGCAGATCCATGTAAACGTAAGACCAGTTCAGCTTCGTTAAGCTTATCTGAAGTTAACAAAATAATATTGCTATTGAATGAAAATACTCATAAAGGTCTTATTCCTAAATTTTACCATAATGCTGCTGTAGAATTAGCGTGGCGAGAAGAGGCAGTTGCTTGTCTGGTGGATTTTTTTCATATCGAGAAAATAATGATCTCTCCTACAAATCGCATTAAATACAATCCGGTGTTCAGTAAAACGTGCCAAGGTGGTTCTAAAAGCTGTAAAAGTAGTAAATGGTTGGTTTCCAATAGTGAAAGACAAAGCTGCCCTGTACGTCTTTTTCATAAACTGATATCAAAACGAGGCGACAACATTACCTCACCACGACTGTTCTTAAAACCAAATCGACACTGAAAAAATGAAACTTACAAATGGTGCGATAATATACCTGTTGGAAGAAATACAATAAATGCTGCTGAGGCAATTAGCTTGAATATAAATGACAAAAAGATAACAAATCACTCGAATAAATCAACTGCTTGTAGCGAATTGGCAAAAAGTGGTGTAGAAGAACAACAATTGCTGAAAATTACTGTTCATAGCAATCAAAATTCAATAAAACCATACTTAAATATCGATCAAGAACACCACAAGATCATAAATATTATGAGTGGTAATAGATCTTCTATAGTAAAGAACAGCAACGAATCTAATGTTAAGTTAAATTTTAATAATTGTACTTTTACTAACTATATAAATAAATATATAAATAGATGTTTCGTTGTGTTGAGTTATAAATTGGTTTGTCAAAAAATTTTCCTCCGAATATCCCTCGGACATTGACAAATGCCTCATAATTTTATGACAAATTTCTCAAGCTTGTTGCTTGGTAATAGCCCTCAGCCTTCGTCTTCGGCTTCGGGCTGTTACCAAGGAACGAGCTTTTGATTGTCATAAAATTATCTCGTCTATTATCATTGTCCCGGGGATATTACAAGTGAAAATCAAAATCTATAACCTATACCTTCAAAACTGGCTGAATCTGAAATATCCGTTTTCACGAAAAGCACTTTATTTTCGCCATATTCTTTTTGTAATTCCCTAGTTACTTTTTCTCCATTTTTAGAATTAATGTCTGCAATCACAACTCCCTAAAAATGACCGTTAAAAAAATAATTGCATTAATATCATTGCATCTAATTACAATGGTAAATTGGTTTGGACATGTAGAAAGGATGGATGAAGGAAGATTGAAGAAACAAATTTATAAGGCGAGTGTGAATGGACGGAAGTCGGTAGAGGTCGACCTCGGCGAACATCGATCTCGATCAGATTAACATTGTTTTGAAGAAAGGCCAGGTCAAGAGTACCGACAACCGACGAGCATGTATGAGAGCCCTGATGAAAGTAGAGGAAGCAAGGGATGCGTGTAAGAACCGTACCAAGTGTAAAAAAGTGGTCTCTGCCTACCCCTACGGAAAAAGGCGTGACTATATGTATGTATGGTAAAATGTACCTTCACTCCACTTTTTAAAAATTGCCTAGCGTGCGCCAAGCCGATTCCACTAGCTGCCCCAGTAATCAAAGCTACTTTATTCTTTACTTCAAAAACCATTTCGAAAAATCGCTTGATAAAAAATAATTATTAATAAATATATTACACCCACAAACAAAAGTACTAAACGTTTATTTTGTTGTAAATATTCAAGTCTGAAAGATAACAGTAATACGATAAATGAGTTTTTATTTCATTAAAACCAGAGGCGTCCTGATAATTTTCTGCCATACCAGTTTTAGGAATTTCCAATTTCATGGCGCACTTGACTTACTACAAAAGTGTCATCTTTTTCTAACGTCAATGTCCAGTGGCTTAGCCAGGAATTTATTTCGGGGGGGGACCAATACTGAGGGGTCTGGAATACCCCCAGGAAAAGCGGAGGGTCCGGGGGTAAAAATATTGTTACCATCGGCCCTGTTATTTGTCGACCACAACTAGGGTGCATATTAATGAAGCGCTTTGTCGGCCTCAGTCTAGTAAATTCTCGCCGGGTCTAGAGACTTTCAAATGGTTCTGTCGCTTTCGCGAAAAAGTTCGAATTCTGATTTAGAGGTATAAAAAAGACAGTGGCCGCGAAGAGGACAGTTTTAATAAGTGTTTATACGTTATGAAATTTAAATAGTTGTAAAAGTTCTAATTAGTTGGATATCTAAGTGATTTATAAAAGTAAAATTTATTATGTTAAAGTATTGGAATAAATAAATTGTTTTGTTACTGTATCGAGAGTTTAAAATCACCGAATCTAAGAAAGAAGTAATTTCGTAACAATATTGAAATTTATAAAAATATAAAATAGTCTTAAACAAATCATACCAAAAATCAAAAACATTGATATCACCTAAAAGAAATAAGATCCTAAAACTGTACTAGCACCATAAGGTAATAATTTAAAAGAAATTGGGTGGTAAAGATAGTAAACCTTTTGATAAAAAGTGTAATTTAACAAATAACTAATGTATTCTTACAAAATATGTTTTGTTAAAGTGTGATTTGAAGATTTCTGGACTTTTTGGCCATTATTTCCAAGACTTCTTCAGGTTTTACTCCTATATCTCGATGTATAGAGAGGTGTGCCAAACCATTAGGGCGACTTTGAGAAGTTGTACTGCGCAGGTATGATTTTTAGCTCCGAAGGGTTGAAAATAATTTCTCTGCAGTAGCTGTTGTAATTGGCAATGTAGCCGCTGTATTCAATCTTTTTAAACAGCATAGATTAATTCTGTCATCATCAAGCTCTGCATATTTTTTTAATAGTAAGCAGCACAAGCTTTCTAATACACTTTTGTGAGTTAAGAATCTATCATTCATTTCTTGAAGTAGAAAGTCCAAGAAGGGAATAAACAACGTAAGTCTGAAATATTCTTTTGTTCACTTGTATTGTAGTTTGGTCTTTCCAGTTATTATAGGCATAGATATGTTCATATCCATTTCTGTAGCAATATCTTTTGCGTCCTTGAACAACTCGTCAAAAGCCCTCCCCCTGGCTACGCCCCTGTCTTTTGTCGGGCCGAATTTTAGGCTTTCGAAACCCCTTGGTAGCACCCCAACCATCTTTCAAGCAAAATTACATGCCATAGAGATATGTGTCCAGGAGTGCATCGAAAGAAACACCCAAAGGGCAGAAATCTATTTTATCGGATAGCCAAGCAGCACCAAATGCTTTGAAGTCATACACTTGTGAGTCTAAGCTGACTTGGGACTGTAAACAGTCCCTGAGACAACTGGCAGCGAACAATCAGGTTACTCTGATGTGGGTTTCAGGTCACAAGGGAGTTAAAGGCAACGAAGAAGCAGATTGACTTGCCAAAGAAGGGGCAAATACACAATCTTCTGGCCCAGAACCCTTCTATAGACTTTACAAAGCCCACTTGAAAGATGAGGTTCGACGCTGTGAAACAGATGGAATGAAATATCACTGGCATAAAGTACCAGGACAAAGACAAGCGAAAAGGCTAGTAAGCCTTTCGCCAAGGAAAGCTAAACAGCTTCTCAAGTTAGACAAGAAAGACTTGAAACTGGTGACGGGGCTCCTCACTGGACACTACCCTCTGAGGTATCACCTGAAAAAGATGGGCAAAACAGAGAGTGATAGTTGCCGCTACTGCGAGAACTTCGCTGAAACTGTAGAACATTTGCTTTGCGTATGCCCAGTGCTTTTCTGCAAGAGGCTCCAGTTTCTGGAAGGGGCCTTCATAAAGCCATTCGATGTCAGAAACTGATAACCTTTGCTCGAAATCTCTGAATCCCGGGCCTCGAATAGATTAAGGGTTATGCACAAAAGATCTGATAGGTCGAGGTGCCTGAGAGGTTGCTAGCCTTCACGCCCCCCCCCCTACAATCTACAATCTTCAATGTGTACTGTCAAAATAATTTATTAAGCTAACTATGCATGAAGGAGAAATTAAGTGAGGTATCATTTGTAATCTGTCAATAATAGATGAAAATAATTGGCTTGCGAATACAAAGAAAAGATAAAATCGTTTTGGATGATAATTTTATTTCGAAACTTTATTTATAAAATCAGCCCTGTCGGGCATTGTATACTCGTACGCGTCTTGAGAATTCTCTACGACCCAAACGCTCCCGTTGGCTGCTTTTTCAATAATTTTGATGGATTCCACGCCGATATGGTCCGCGCTGAAAAACGAATTATAAATTAATTCAGGTATAACATTAAATTAATTAATTGAATGTTTGGTAACGTGCCAACTTACTATCAGAAACTAGCAAATCGAAAGAGAAAAAGCGATTAACATAGAACTCATCAAATATCTGGAGAAATTTGAGATAATTCATGAAAGACAATATGGATTTAGACAACTTCGGTCTACTGAAGATTTGCTGGCTTATGTCACTCAGCTCTGGACAAACACTATCGAGAAGTTTGGTGAATCCTGTGCAATAGCCTTGATATATCTAAAGCCTTTGACCGCGTTTGGCATCAGGCATTATTAAGCAAATTATCTGCCTACGGTCTCCCAACCAAACTGCGCCAATGGCTCATGAGCTTCATGCAAGATCGCTCGCTACATGTGGCAGTTGACGGTATTTCTTCTGATGCGTTAAAAACCAATGCCGGGATCCCCCAGGGTTCCATTCTGTCCCCCACCTTATTTCTTTTACACATCCACGACCTCTTGAAAACCAACACGAACCCCATTTACAGTTTCGCAGACGAGAGCACACCTGTCTCAACTTTCACATCCTATCGATCACTTTCGGTGAATGATACAAATAGACTCAGACAGGAACAGGTCGACTCCATCAATAGAGATCTTGAAGCAATCGTCTAGTGGAAAACCAACAATATTGTTCAGTTCAACGCCCAGAAAACACAAAGCGCCACGTTTTCCAAGAAAGTGAATTTCTCAAATCATTCCATTACAATGTCCGGAAATACCCTTGAATCAAGTCCCTCCATTTCGATTTTGGGAGTCACGGTGTCTAATAATATGTCTTGGCATGACCATGCTGCTAACATCGCAAAGCCAGCAAGCCAGAGGCTTGCTTTTTTGTGGAAAGCTAGAAAGTTTTTTACTCCTGATCAACTGCTGATGACGTACAAGGCTCAAATCCGATCTCTACTGGAGTATTGCTCGCACATTTGGGGTTCAGCACCAAGGCGTTCTCTTCGTCTTTTAGATTCCATTTAGAAAAGGGCCATTCGGTTGATAAACAGCTCAACTCTCACAGATACCCTTCACCCACTAGAACATAGAAGAAGAGTTGCAGACCAGGGACCGGATATTTCCATGGCAGATGCTCCAGAAAAATAAAAACTCTTATACCACCACTGGCCACATTCGGTCGAAGAACTCGGCACGCTGATCAGTCTCACCCATTTACTCTCAAGATTGACATTACAAGGACCATCAAGAGTCGTTCTTTTACAGTGCCTCTACGGAATGAAACAGTTTTTCCAGAAAACTATGAGCTGCAACTTTTTAAAAAGCGGCCCACACGATAGGTCTATCCTTTTTGCGACTATTTTCAGTAAAAAAAAAGTTGCTTCATTCACGTACCTAGGCACAACAATAAACGAAGGTTGGGACCATTCTCGTGAAATTAAATGCCAGATTGAAAAATCCCAAGCGGCGTTTCTAAAAATGTCAAACCTTTTTAAAAGCCACGACCTTAATCTTACATCAAAAGTAAGAATGCTTCGCTGTTACGTATTCCCAGCTTTATGGAGCAGAATCATGGAGACTCACTCAATACTCCACAGAAAAGCTTGAGGCATTTGAGACGTGGCTATACCGGCGAATTTTGGTACCACAACGACAGGTCTTTTCAGGGCAGCTATTTCAAAAGTTCAAGTTACCATGATGATCGCTAATATCCGTTAACGGATGAGCACTCAAAAAAGAAGAAGAAAATTTGGTCCTTCCAACGTATCTCGATCAGATCGAAATTGTTTTGAGGAAAGGCAAGGTCAAGAGTACCAATAACTGACTGCGGAGATGAGTAGTCTAAGAAGTATATTCGGAGTGATTCGGTTGGATAAAGTGAAGAATAGTGAGATAAGAGAACGCTGTGGTGTAAAAGAAGATGTGGTTACAAAGATGGATAAAGGAATGCTTTGATTATTTGGGCACGTAGAAAGGATGGATGAAAACAGATTTATAAGGCGAGTGTGAATGGGCAAGTCGTTAGAGGTCGACCTAGGCGGACATATCTCGATCAGATCGACATTGTTTTGTAGAAAGACCATATCAAGAGTACCAACAACTGCCGAGTATTTATGAGAGCACTGATGAAAAAAATAAAACATCTTTAATACATTATTAAGAACTATCTAACACAATAACATTAAACCAGAACTCGTATCTCTGAAAACAAAGCATTTGCGGATATACGTGTATAAATCAAACTGTCAATATTTTTTCATGCAGAATCACCAGTTTGTCGCACTTATTTACCAATACCCTGTATGTGTTCTAATATTGTACATTTTATTTATATTTTACCTGGCATATCATGTTTTTATTTTAGTTCCTACATTTAGTTTAAATACGCACGATTTGTAAACTGTTAGTAACTTGTAGCCGATTATCTGTAGGAGTAACGTACCTTTGTATAGTATGTATTAATTCAGCAGTAATAGAATCTATGGCATTCGTGTACGACGAATTGAGAAGACGGTCCGTAAAATTAGCAATAATCGGAGTATTCGTCATCCCCGGACAAATTGCTAGGACTCTGACGCTCGTTCTGTCATAGTGGTAGGGATCACCCCAACATCTGGTCAAACCTAAGATGGCGCATTTCGTTGCCGAGTACGTGGGAGCCGCTGGTAGAGGCATGAGAGCTGCTACCGACGATATATTTAGAATAACAGCT